>JAJIBD010000783.1:0-541453 GCA_021461705.1 Cryptotis parvus | reverse complement strand
AGTGAGCCTCTGGGTGCCTGGGCGCAGTGCAGCCCCCCACACTGTGCCTCCCGCAGAGCATCTCTGGCACCTGAAAAGGCGGCTGCGGAGCCTGGGGTGGAGGCAGCTGCCATTACAGCCATGCTGTGAGCCCAGCCCAGAGGGCCCCCACTCAGCCCCCCCAGCCCCCTACTTAGTCCACCAGGGTCCCGTTCCTGGCCCACATGTGTGGCTCAGCCCCGGGGCTCTGCAGGGGGTGTGGGGTCCACCTGTCTCCTCCCGACCTCCTCGGCGCCCAGGAGTTCGGCCCAGCCCCTGTGTGTCCCTTTCCTGCCTCCCTGCCCCACCTCACACCAGGCCACAGGGCAGCAGGACCCAGGAGGGCCACAGGAAGGTTCCAGTCCTGGAGGTCACCTCTGTGGCCTGGCCCCCAGCCTGGCCCCCACCAGGAGTCGGGAGGGACACCAAGGGCAGAGATGAGCACCTAGGGAGGGACCCGACCCAGGGATGCCCCAGCCTGTGTGAATGACAGGTCAGAGCCTCTCGGGCAATGGCACCCTGGGAAGAGGAAGTGAGGGCTGGCAAGGCTGGCCTGGGTGCAGGAGACACCCTTCCTGGGCGCCGTCTCAGAAGCTGCTCACCAGCCTGTCCCCATATTCGCACTGTTCAGGTGGACACCACCTGTCCATACGGAACCACCTGTCCCCATACGCCTGTCCCCATACGCGCCACCGCCTGTCCCCATACGCCACCGCCTGTCCCCATCGCCACCGCCTGTCCCCATACGCTGCCACCTGTCCCGATAAGCCACCACCTGTCCCATCAATCACCCTCTTCACCCACCCACCAGCTGCAGCTTCACCTCCACCCTCCCTCCCTCTTTCTTTTTTTTTCTTGCTTTTTTGGGTCACACCTGGCAATGCTCAGGGGTTTCTCCTGGCTCTGCACTCAGGAATTACTCCTGGCGGTGCTCGGGGGACCATATGGGATGCTGGGGATCGAACCCTGGCCGGCATGGGCGGCCGCGTGCAAGGCAAATGCCCTACCCGCTGGGCTATCGCTCCGGCCCAATTATTATTATTATTATTATTATTATTTGCTTTTTTGGGTCACACCGGCAATGCTCAGGGGGTTTCTCCTGGCTCTGCACTCAGGAATTACTCCTGGCGGTGCTCGGGGACCATAAGGGATGCTGGGGATCGAACCCTGGCCGGCATGGGCTGGCTGCGTGCAAGGCAAACGCCCTACCCGCTGGGCTATCGCTCTGGCCCCGTCCCTCCCTCTTTCATATGAGCCTCCATCCCACAACGCATCCATCAGTCCACATGCCGCGTGTCTCCCGTCCATCCTGCCTTGCTTCCATTTGTTCATCTCCCCACCCACCATTCATCTGTGAACCCGTTTCCAATCAATCCACCACTTGCCCATTCCTCCACCCACCCACCCATAATCCATCCCTGCACCACCCACCCATCATCCATCCACCCACCCATCATCCATCCACCCACCTACCCTTCCCTTAACCATCCACCACTGACTTGCTGTCCATTTCTCCTTCTCTTTATTTATTTATTTATTTTTTGCTTTTTGGGTCACACCGGTGGCGCTCAGGAGTTACTCCTGGCTCTGCACTCCAGGAATTACTCCTGGCGGTGCTCGGGGACCATATGGGATGCCGGGGATTGAACCCGGGCCGGCACAGGCCGGCCACCGTGCAAGGCAAACGCCCTACCCGCTGGGCTATCGCTCCGGCCCTCTCCTTCTCTTTAGCCACCAATCCCAGGCCAAACGATCCACTGACCCGACCTCTTTGCAACTCCATACACCGCCAGGGGCCCTCTATCCATCAGACATCCACTCATCCACTACCCACTGTCCCCTGCTCCCTCCTTGCACCCACCAGTGCCCCCTGTCCACCGAGCAGGCGTGCAAGCAGCACCAGCCTTGATTCCTTTCCTGGTCATCTTCCAGTCTGTCCATCCGTCCATCTGGTAGATGCACTCATCCCCATCTGTCCATCTGTCCAGTTCCCTACACACAGATCTGTCCACCTCCTGCTCCCTCAACCCACTCAGACCCGCCCTCACCTGTTGCATGCCCCCTACTGTGACCTGTGACCTCCACTGTGACCTGGGCTCAGATCAACCCCCATGGGGAGTAACGGCCCCCGCCTGGTACAGAGACAGGGACATTGGGTTGGCGTGGCCAGAGGACTCAGGGGACACGGCAGAGTGTGGAGCCGGCACCTACCCCCTCATGTCCCCTGGTCCTCTGCCTGGGTGCAGGCACGGCCAACCAAGCCCGGATGGACTCTGCCCTGCCCACCTGTGCCACGCTTGCCCTGCTGTTTGGTTTACAATGACGCGGTCTCTCCCTCTGCAGCGACTCCTCAGCCCTGAGCAGCTCTCCCAGCACTTGGCCAGTCTTTCCCACGCTCGGCTGTCCCAATCCCTCGACCCGCCCTGCTGCTGGGATAAATCTGAGGCATCAGGAAGGTCCCTAAGGACACAGAGAGGCTGCAGCAGAGCCATGACCCTAACCAAGGACTCCCCGAGCTCTGCCCGTGCCACCATCACTCACCACCATCCTGGGGAGCAATCCTCCAAGGGCACATGCCATCTGGTGCTCAGACACCACCACCCACCAAATACCCTCTATCCAACACCCTTTCGGCCAGCCACTCATCCACTACTCACCCACCATCATTCCACCATTCTTCCATCCATCCCCCACCAAACCAACCCATCCCCCACCCACCTACCTATCCACCCACCCACACATCCATCCATTCTTCCATCCATCACCCATCCATCTCCCACCTGCCACCACTCACCTGCTCTTCCCCCCGCATTCTCCCCTCCATGCACCCACCTGCCAGGACAGAACTCAGAGAGGCTGATGTCCAGGACGTGCCCTGAGGCCCTGGGCATGAATTCAGGCCTGGACAGGGCCAGCATAGAAGAATCATGGGCTTGGGAGTGTGTGGGGGGGTCTAGGCAGGGACGGAGGTTGGAGGAGAGGGTCACCCCAACTGGCGGGGACAAGGGTGTGGGGGTGAGCCCTGTGCCTACACCCCAGCATTGACAGGTCATTTGGCTTCCTGTGAGGGGCAGTGACAGGGAAGCCCCACCTTACCTGCTGACCCCCGCCACTGGGCCCTGCTCGGGGCTTCAAGATACACCACACGAGCAGAGCCATGCTCCCATGCGGCCTGGCCAGGGGAGAGGAGCCAGGGCAAGCACAGCTGCCTTGGACCCGGATCTCAGGGTCAGCCAGGAGGGCCCACAGAGGCCTGAGAGACTCCAAGAGTGGAGCCTGGCTGGAGGTGGCCGAGGCCCAGCGGAAGCTCCTGGGTTAGGCTGTGGGAGGGTCAGGCCAGACAAGTCCCCTTCCCTCCCCCGCCCCAGACACTGACTCAGTCTCGGGCACCGCCCCGCAGCTGCTGGCTGGGGTATAAATCCCGGAGGTGGCGCTGCCACTGGCCTCCCTCACACCGCCAACAATGGCCCTTAGGGGGCGTTGCTGGCACTGGCCCTAGCCTGGACCCTGCACGGCGGTGAGTATGGTTGCCAGGCTCTCTCCAGGAGGGGCTTCCTCCCCACCATGGGCTCATCTCTGCCCCTAAGTGAGGTCCTGGGATCTAGAACGTGGGTCCACCCGGGATAGGCCATGCTCTGCGGTCAGAAAAAATGGGGGGGCACATCAGCTGGGCCAGCCCCGGGAGGAGAGACGAGGAGGCCTCCCCTCCCCGCCCAGGCGGGGCCTTGTGGTGTTTCACCTGTGAGCAGCCCACGGTGATCGAGGCCTGCACCAACATCACACACTGTGGGCGGAGCACACGGCCTGCAGCACGGCGCTGGTGATGGGCCGCTCAGGTGAGCCCTGCCTCGGGCACTGGGGGCAGCTCCCACTTGGCTGGGCTGCGGGGTCCCCTGGGAGTGCTGGGAGAGGCTGGTGGGCTGTGGGGGGCAGGTGCGGGGAGCAGCCCTGACACCGAGCCCCCCCAGAATTCCCCTTCAATCAGAGTCCCCTGGTGATCCGCTCCTGCTCCAGCTCCTGCAAGGCCCACGGACCCTGACAGCATCGGGGACTCGCAGCTGATTCGCTGCTGCTTCCGGGATCTTTGCAACTCCGTGGGCGCCACCAGCCCTGTCGGGTGCTGGCCACGCTGGGCGCTACAGTGCTGGGCCTCATGTTCCTCTGATGGCCGGTGGCTCTCCCCACCCCCCACTGAGCCCCCACCCGGCCCCCCACATTCACAGCAAATAAACACCCCAACAGCCAAGTCTGTCCCCGGGTGTTTGGGCTGCACCCCTGAGCCTCTCCCAGATGGGGTTACAGGGCAGCACGGGGTGCAGGGATGCACCGGCCCCTCAGACCTGCCCCCAAATCTCACTCTGGTGACCCCCTGCCCCCATTGGGGTACCTCCCACGGCTCTACCAGTCTGGCTCCAAAGAGAGAGCTGGGGATGGCCTGAGGGGCGCTGTAGCCACCGGCCTGACTCAGGGATCCTGGCCTGGCCTGTGGGTACCTACTCAGCCTCACAATGGCCTCAAGCACACCCTGGTACCTGGAGTCCAGCCCATGGGGAGCAAGTTCCCCCTTGGGTCCTGCTCCAGGCCCTGGGGATAGTCACTTTCTGTCCGGCTGTCCTCTGCATAGTCACCCTGGTTGTGACCCTGGGTCCTGCTGGCTCTGGCAACTTTGGGGTGAGGGAACCAGCACCCACAACAGGCATCTGGCCGGCTGGACACCCAGGCGGGATGGAACGGAACGAGGCAAAGGGACACATGAGTCTGCAAAACCCCCGCTCAGACCCCGCAGGGGCAGAGCCCGCCTGAGACCAGAGCTGTGACCCTGCCACTCGCGCGGACAGCGGCTTCTGGAGCACGCGGCTGGGACCGCGCACTGCACCGCGCCGCCTCGGCCAGCAGAGGGGCGCGCACCGGTCCCGGTCCAGCCCCGCCCGTCCCTGAGCTGCGGCGGTGGGCCCAGGGGTGCTTGGGAGGGAAGCCCCAGCTTGGGAAGAGCGAAGGGATCTCTTCACATCCTGACACCCCAGCCATTAGGGGAATGGAGCGTCTTCCACGTGTCACAACACGGTGTCCCCTCCCTGGTAAGCCAGATCCCATTGCCCTCAAGTCAAAGTCCAGTTCACTCAAAAGTCCGTTTGCTGACCCCGATATACCACGGCTGTGGGTCTGGGCGGCACCTGCAATGCCTCAGCCCCCACCCCCGGAGGCCGGAGGGCAGCACCCAATGGGCAGCGCCCCTCATGCCCCCAGGCCGGGCATGCCCAGTCCCTCAGCCCAGGCCTCCTTGAACACTCCGTGGCGCCTCATCCCCCGCTGGCCCCTGGGGACCCCTAGCTGTCCATGGGCACTTCCACACAGGATCTGTCCTCAGCAGCCCCAGGCCCACCCTGGGGGCCTGACCCTTCCCCATGTCCTATCCCTCCCTGGGCAGCAATCTGAGTGGACAGCCACAGGGCCGGGGTCCAGCCTGGGGTGGGGGAGAAGCTTCCACCAACCAGGTTATGCGTTGGGCAGGGCAGGACAGACCCTCCCAGAGATTGGCAGTTTCCCAGCCCTCAGGCAGTGCAAAGACCCCCAAGCCCAGGAGTTGAGGACCCAGGGCTAGTGCCCTGGGGGTAGAGGGGGAATGAAGCACAACAGGACAGGCCAGTCAGGGCATCTGGACAGGGGGCCAGGGACAGGCCAGACAGGGCAGCCAGACAGGGGCGCAGGGACAGGGACCCAGTACAGGCAGGGGCTGTCCCTGAGGGGTGGCAGAGTCCAAGGCGTGGCTGAACCGCATACTGTTTCCAATGCTTTAATCGACACTTCCTTTAAATAAACAACAAAACGCTGTGGCTCTGTGAGCGTGGCGGTGAGGCGGGTGGCAGCGTGGGGCAGCTGTGCCTCGGGTCCGGCAGCTCCAGGCTTCCGCCGCTCGGTGACACAGGGGCTGGCAGCCTCAGTCAGGGACGGTTCAGCACTGTCCAGTCAGGAGCAGGGGCATGGTTCTCAGGGCACCGGTGCTTCGTCAGTGCTCGCGACGGCTTCCTGTGCGCCCTGCTGCACTCCCGCCAGCACGTGGTGGGCGCCACGCGTGCCATTCCCCTAATGGCGGGGGTCTCAGGGTGCTGCCCCCTGAGAACCATGGAGTGCAGGATGATCCCAGGATGGCAGTGGTCAGAGGGCATCTGGCAGAGGTGGCCCCTCACCTAGCAGGCACCCCTGAGCCCCCTGCTCTGCCCACAGAGCTGCGGGTGCCCCTTCCAAGCAACCATCCCGCCCTGCAGCCCCTCCTGGGACTCAGCCTGGCAGTGCCTGCGCGGGCCTTGGCCAGGATGCCCACATCACCCTCATCATAAGCCCAGAGCAGGGTGGAGCCCAGAGGGGTTGGTGATGGGGTGGGGGGGTGAGCAGCCCTGGCAGCATTGGGGAGCGCCGGCGCTGGGGTAGCAAGTGCACGCTGGTGGTCACTGGTCCTTGGCAGAGGCGCCCAGTCCGCTCTCGGCCCGCAGCAGCCGGCTGCTGGCTTCGTAGGCCACCCAGTGCCGCAGATCCTCGGGCAGCTCCGGGGCCTCCACCTGCGGGGACACGGGTGGGCTTGGGTTCGCCTCTCAGAGATGAAGCCTCAGCCCCCCCATCTCCCGCCTCCGCCTCCCGGGGGTCCCAGACACGTAGGAGCCGCAAAGCTCCTATCTGCTGATCTCGGCTTGGTCAGCCTGGTCCCTGCTGCTCAGGAGGAGGCCAGAGCTGGGCGCCTGCCCGCTTAGGTGCAGTGGTTCCAGGCAGGAGCGAAGCCCAGCCAACCGCTGCCGGGCACCGCCATCCCCAGGGTCCAGTTGCCGCGTTGCCAGGGCGGGGAGCAGCACAGGCCCTAGGGAGGGCCCTGCTCCAGCCCTCAGTGCGCGGCATCTCCCTCCGAAAGTGGAAAGGAGAGAGGCAAGCACCCACAAACCCAGACTCAACCCGGAACTGGACAGCCATTTCCGGGCTCTGTGTCCTCGGAACTCCCAGCAGCCTTTGCTCAGAACCAAGCCTTGAGCCCACCAGCACTAGCACCACGGCCTGCCCTTGGCTGGAGAGCTCAGAGTGGCAGCGGGGTGGGCCGGGCCTAAGAGGGCGCCCGGGAAGTCCGGGAAGAACGTCACCAGCTAGGGGGCCCGGGCGCTCACCCTGCGCTTGCACAGGTGCTGCACGACGCGCTCCGGCGTGGCGCCCACCACGTGCTGGCGGGAGCAGCAGCGCGCAACAGGAAGCCGTCGCGCGCACTGACGAAGCGAGCCTCCAGGTAGAAGGCGCGATCGTCCCAACCCAACAGGCGGGTGCGCACCTCGAACGCCTCGAACAGGCGCAGCGAGCGGCGGTAGCGCGCGCACGAAGCGGCCAGCACGGCGTGGGCCCCCGAGCTCGCGCAGCGCCCGAGCACCCCGCAGCGGGCCAAGGTGCGAAGCACGCGCCACGTCGGCCTCGCGCGCAGGTAGCGCGCGTTGTTCATGCGTGCAGCAGCAGGTCCAGGTCTGAGGGCAGGACGCGGCCCGGGTAGCGCTGCTCGGCTAGCAGGTCGCGGACGCGCGGCTGCAGCAGGCGCGCTCGCAGCACGGCGCAGGGCACGCGCACCAGGTACCAGCCATCCAGCAGCGCGGAGGTAGGCGAGTGCGAGCGCCAGCGCGGCCACCAGAAGCTCCAGCATGGTGGGCACGGGCCGCGGGGCGCAGAGGGACCCGCTACACTAGTGCCTAGGTGCCGGCCGCTGCCCGCTGCGCCGCCGCCGCCGCCGCGCCCAGCCTACCCGCTCGCCGGGGTGCTGCCGGCGCCGTGCGGCAGGAGCGAACCACCTCTCCGCGCCGGCCGAGGGGAGGACGCGCCCGAGGGCCGCGGGCGCCGCCGGCCCGCGCCCCGCCCCGCCTCCCTGGGCCCCCCGGCGCGCCCCCCAGTGGTCCCTTCCGGCCGCTGCTGGCGCTCTCGGCGGAGGGCGGGGCGCCGGGGCCCGCTGCACAGCGGCCTCTGCGGGTGGCGCCGCGCGCAGCAGACGCACTAGCGTCTCGGGTCGCCCGCGCGACCTTCCGCACCCGCGGCTGCCTTCGGCCTCGGCTCCGCGCAGAATCCAGGCTCCGGTGCAGAACCTGCCCAGGCCGCAGGCACTCGCCAGGGAAAACGGGCCTGCCGACCCGCTGCTCCCCACGCCGCGCTGGAAAGGGCCTGGGGGGCTTCAGTCCTCCGCGCCCCAAATGGCAAGGTGCCGGCTGGCACTGGGAGTCCCGCGCTCACGCACTGCCCCCGCACAGAGCCTGCCCCCACTAGTCAGTCTCTGTAGAAGCAGGAGCCATCTGCGTCCGCTAGACCCTGGGCTGCCAGGTGCCCCCTCTTCCCTGCCTGGGAGAACCCCGAACAGTGTTGCTAGCGTCGGACAGCGCAGCCAGCTCTGGAGTGGGTTTTAGGAGCCGTCTCTGGGTGCTCCCGCTGCCGCGTTCTCCATGCTGTCACAGGAGAAGCGGGGACAGCTTCCTGGCAGACACAGTGGGGGCGGTCCTGTGGGGGCTAGAGGCTGAGGGCTTTGTCTGGGGCCAGCAGCTGGACAGTGGGGCCTTGGTTTGTTCGGGCTTTCTCTGCCGGGCACTCCCGTGCACAGGGACCTCATTCTTGGCGGGCCATCAGGCCGCTCCGGTGAGGATTCACCTTTGTTCCTTTGCTGGGGTGGCACTGAGCCCACTCTCCCCAGGGTGGGGCCAAGAGACAGGATGGGGAGATGATGGCCTTGACCTCTAGAGAAATGGCAGCCCCCGCCTGCCTCAGCCTGAGGCTGATTCTAGAGGAGTCAGTGAAGGTCAGCAAATGAGAAAGGGAACAAAACGTAGGAGACCCAAGCCCCAATCTCCCTCCCAGCTCTGTTTCCATGAGTGGCCACTACTTCAGAACACATGCATACACACTGCACACTGCACACGGGTACACACATACACATCTTGTACACCAGCACACACATGCATGCACCCACACATATACCATGCCTGCATGCATACACATTGCACATGGGCACACATGCATACACACCGTGCACATGGGTACGGACACACGCACGCATACACTGTGCCACTGAGGAATCACACCCCTGTCTTCCTCACTGACCATCAGGTGGGCCAAGATCCTCACAGTCCTTCTTTCACGCGGTGATTACATAAGTGGGGCCCCTGCCCACTCCAAATGCACAAACACCACTAGGTGCAGCACCACCCCCGCCAGAGAGACACGGGCAGCAGGGGTGGGTCAGTGGCAGTTGGCCGCAGGCTTAGAGAGAGCCCTGGAACCCTCCCTCAGCCTAAGGAATCGTGGGGGGCTTCGCAGGGTGCTCTTGGGTCTTAGCCAGGCACCAGGTCAGAGCCAGGTTCTAGTGCTCACTGCCAGGTGCCTGGATACAGCACAAAGAAGAGAGGGGGTTTAGGGCACTGCCCCAGAGGAACAGGTGCGATGCAGGACCTCTACGGTCCAGGTTACGGTCCAGGCCCACTTACTCCGCCCAGGGCTAAGCCTAGGCTCCGTCCCACTTCCCCATACTCCGCCCAGTTCTCTACCTCTCCTCAGGGCCCGCTTAGACCCGCCCAGGGCTTCACTTAACCTCGCCCAGTTCCCAATGCCCAGCTAAGGGCTCCCTTAGCCCCTCCCAGAGCCTACTTAGCCCCGCCCAGTCTATCCCAGGGCCCGCTTAGCCCGGCCAGTTCCCGAAGCCCCACTAAGTTCCCTAGCCCCCGCCCAGGCTGCACTTAGTCCCTCCCAGGTCCCCTCGACCGCGCCCTCGCACTTGCGGTGTAGGTGCCTCCGGAAGCTGGGCAGGAGCCTTGCAGAAGCCACTGACCCAGCCCGTCCTAGTTGCCTTGAGCTTTGTGCTTGTGCCTGGTCACCACGAAGGAGTTTCCTGCTAAGAGGCAAGTAGGGACTGCAGGGCTGGACCTGTCTCTGGCTGGAAGGCAGCTGGGAAGGGGTTGTGGGGAAGGGGAGTGGGGGATAGTAGACACCCAGTCAAGCTTGAGCCTCAGGCACAAAATAAAGGGAACCTGAGACCTATTCATAAAAAGCAAAGGGGTTTTGGTGGAGCTGGCCATGTACAACGACTGGCCGGACTCAATCCCCAGCACCCCATGTAGTCCCCTGAGCTGTCCAGGAGTGATCCCTGAACACAGAGCCTGGGGTAACCCAGGAGCGCTGCCAGGTAGCCCCCAAAACAAACAAAACAAAAAAGCAAAGGGAGGGTCCCAACAGCCTAGGCTACAGAGCCTGCTCAGCCCCCCAAGTGGGCATGGAGGAGTGAGCACAGAGCACAGCGCCCCGGCACCCGCCAGGAGGCAGCTGGCCATGACCAGTCAGTTGTTCTGGGGTCGCTCAGATGCTGATGGCGACAACACAACCCTCCTAAAACCTTGCCAACAAGGGAGTGTGGGTCCTCCCAGGGACTAACAGGACAGGCTTGGGCGGGGTCCTGACCCTCTCCTCATACTCCTGTAGTGACCCATCCATGTGTGCTTGTTCCTCCAGGGCTTCTGCTGGCCTTAGGGCAAGGACAGGCTTCAGGATCCAGCATCATGGACCATCCTGTCCCAGCACGGCTTGTCCATGTGTTGATGGCCCTAGTGCCCACTGACCATGCTAGGATTCTGGCTAGCAGGCAATACCTCACAGTCCCCATGTGTGTGCATGGCGAGTGTGTATGTAGTGCAGAGACCCATGTGTGCACAGATGAGGTGTGCATAGACCCTGAATGTGCAGACACCCACATGTGCAGAGACCCGTGTGTACAGAGACCCGGGTGTGCAGAGACCTGTGTGTGCAGAGACCCAGCGTGTGCAGAGACCTGTGTGTGCAGAGACCCCCGTGTGTGCAGAGACCCTTGTGTGCAGAGATTTTGTGTGTCCATAGAGACCCCACATGTGCAAGACACACAGATACATGGTTACTGAGACACTGGGAGCACTGAGACACTGGGCCACTGGGAAGCTGGGCAGCAGGGGTGACCTATTCAAACATCCGTCTGCATTGCGCAGGTTTCAGAGGCCTGTTAGGGAAGGTGGTTACAGTGATCCAGGGGTCTGGTCTGTCCACTTGATGACACAAGTGGACAGAAGTTTCCAGAATGAGGGCAGGCTACTGTGAGTGAGCCCCTCTCAGGAATTCCCTATTGAGGGCTGGATCCAGCTAGTGATCACTTCCTTGTAGAATGGTGAGATCCTGGTTGTGAATCCGTAATAGAACTCACGAAGGATCTTGATGTATTGGGTTTGAACACCCTGTTTGGCTAGAGCTTTGATGACTGCTTCGGTCTCCACAGAGACAGAGCGGCATCTTGTACTCCCTACAAATTTCAATGAGCTTGGTTACCGTGTGGATATGGTCGATTGTGCTGAATCCTTTCCAGAAGCCAGCTTGCTCGCATGGTTGTCCTTCATCTATGCCAATCCTGTTCAGGATGACTCGTGTGAACAGCTTGTAGATGATGGACAACAGGCAGATGGGGCGATAGTTGTCGATGTCGTGAATGTCTCCCTTCTTGAACAGTAGAACTGTCCTGCTGGTTTTCCATTGGGAGGGCACATTGCATTCGGACAGGTAGCGTGTGAAGAGGCAAGCTAGTGTATTGATGAGTACCGATGGCAGATGCTTCAGGTGTTGGGGTCTGACTTTGGGCCTGGTGCTGTTCCCTTCTTTACCGACGAAATGGCATGTCGGATTTCAGGGAAGGGAGGACGTTGGGAATGACATATCCATCCTGGGAATTTGGTATGTGAGCAGGTGGACGTGGCTATCAAAGAGATCTGAGTAGAAGTCATGGATAATCTTCTCCATTGCCTTTCTGGAAGATGTAATAGATCCATCAGGCGTTGGAGGGCAGTCATCTTAGTCTTATAGTTGGTGAAGGACAGGCGGGCAGTGCGAATGCTTTTCCGGCTTCTGCTGCATCTTCCAGTATTTCTGCTCTTCTATCTTTGAGGTCTTCTTTTATCGCTTCTCTGCACCGCTTTGCAAGCTTGGACGTTAGCATTTGGTCGCCTGAGGCTCGCGCCTTGCCACGTTGGCGAATGAGCTCGAGAGTTTCTGAAGACAGGCGTCCTTTTGTGTCTTTCTCTCTCTCGGCATTCTTTGCACAATCATGGAGGTGCTGAACCAGTCGGTTGTATTCTTCATCGATGTCGTCAGTGATGGTATCTTCCCATGTTGCTGCAATGGTGCCAAAGAGTTCCCAGTTGGTAGTCGTTCTGGGAGTTCTCTTCTTAAACTTTGCAGCCTTTTCTCACCAGTTGCGTGAAGTAGAATTTTGCATGAAGGAGACGGTGGTCCGATCCTGTTTGGAATTTGGGGATGACAGCAACATCAGTCAGACAAAACCGTCGATTGAAGATGATGTGGTCAATTTCATTGTGGAACTGTCCACCAGGAGATTCCCATGTCCAGCCTTTCACTTCAGCCTTCTGGAACTGTGAATTCCCATGAATGGTCTTGGTGGACATCAATGGTCTTGATGAACTCAGATAGTCTCTCACCCTGTTTGTTCCATTCTAGGCCATGGGTCCCGATGTGGAGTTCTTCAGCCGATCTTCTCGGTCCTATCTTGGCATTAAAATCACCGACTATGATCTTGTAGAAGGTGTGACCTTTTTTATAGAACTCCTCCAGTTCCATGTAGAATTTCTCAATTTCATCTGCCTTGTATGTGGATGTTGATGGGTAGACAATGAAGATAGAAATTGCTGGCAGTGGGAGCCATCTCTTCAAGTGTAATCGTCCTATCCGGTTTGTTAGGCATTCAAATGAATCAGTGTTGACGGCCATGTTCGTGTTGACAAGGACACCAACACCACCGACGCCTCTTTTCGTTGCATGTTCCAAGGAACAATTCTTCTCCAGTGTCAAATACAGCATGATGTGACTGACGCCTCCTCGTCTCAGTCAGACCAATTATGTTGTACTTGATCTTTTGCGCTTGCACCATTAGATCCTCAATATATGCTGATCATATATATGGTTGATCAATATATGCTTGATCACTACAAGGAAGTGATCATTGATGTCAAAAGAGGGGTTCGACAAGGTGATATCATTTCACCAAAACTCTTCAGTGCCACCCTCGAGAACATCATGCAGACAATTAGAATGGGAAGGAATGGGAGTGAAGATAGATGGTCGGCAACTACACCACCTCCTCTTCGCTGATGACATCATTCTAATAACACCAAACATTAGCCAAGCAGCACAAATGCTGGCTGATTTCAACCGAGAATGTGGAAAGATAGGTCTACAGCTGAATCTAAAAGAAAACTATGTTTATGAAAAACGAACTAGTTCCAGAGGCCCCATTCACTCTCAATGGAACAGACATCTCTGAATGCAGCAGTTATGTGTACCTAGGTCGAGAAGTCAACATGATGAACGACCTAAAACCTGAGCTGCACAGGAGGAAGAGAGTGGCATGGAATACCTTCAAAGGCATCGAAGAAATAGCTAAAAGGACAAAGAACCTCCGGCTCCGGGCACATCTCTTTGACTCCACCGTTCTCCCTAGCATTAACATATGCCTCAGAGACCTGGGCCCTACGAAAGCAGGATGAGAATCTTATTCGGGTCTCTCAGAGAGGAATCGAAAGAGCTATGCTTGGAATATCATGCCTCACTCAAGTGAGAGAAGGAATCCAGAGTTCTGACCTCCGTCGCTATTCCAGAATCAGGGGCACTGTCTCGTTTGCTAAGGCATCGAAAATCAGATGGGCTGGACATGTAATGCGATTTGGAGATGACCGCTGGACTAGAGCTGTTACCGACTGGATCCCACGGGATGTCAAAAGATCACGTGGCCGCCCACCCACAAGATGGTCAGACTTCCTTGTCAAGACCCTAAAGGAACGGTTTGAGGCTCTTCATATTCCTGAATCAACCAGATGCTATTGGGCTACATTGGCACATGATAGGGTCCACTGGAAATGTTACTGGCGCCCGCTCGAGCAAATCGATGAATAACGGGATTCAAGTGATCAAGTGATCAAGTGATCCAACTAGTGCCAGTACTGACAGAGCTGGAGGTGTATGGGGGGCCTGTGTCCACCAGGTGGCAGCAGAGGTCACAGAGGATGCAGCTGCTGGGCCGGCAGGGTTGGGCCTTCCTGTTGCACCTCACTGTTGACTGCCTCTAGCTCTGGCCTGGGAATTCCTGCTGTGACAGAACAGCAAAAGTTTCTGTTTGCAGTCACTAAGTTGCAGGTGCCTGGTGACGTAGGCGGGTGATTGCGGTGACCAGGACAGAAGCGCAGAGACCAGGGGAGAAGCAAATCCAGGGTGGTGTGTGAAGAGGGCAGCTATGGGCGGCGAGAGGCCAGCAGGCAGTATGTGTGAAGAGGGGTGGCAGTGGACGTGGGAGGGGCCAACACCATGCAGAGTTCCTGAGCCATTAGATTGGAGAGAGGGATAAGAGTGCACGCTGGTCTGGGCTTCTGCCCAAGAGAATATAAGGATAAGGTGGGGCATCCCCTCCCTGAGCCGGGCAGCGCTGACATGCAAGGCTGGCTATGAAGAACAGGAAGAGTTGGGCTCCAGCTCAGAGCTGCTGGTCACAAGGGAAGACAGGTCTGGGGAGTGGCAGAGACCCTGTGTGGCGCTGATTCTGGAGGGTTGGGCAGACGCCCAGCTGCTGGAAGTGCTGCTCCTGGTGCCATGGGGGAGGAGCATGGGGAGGAAGTCAAGGAAAGGTCAGAAACATAAGGCCAGCACAAGCCCGCACACTTGGGGAGTCAGACATCTAACAGGGCCTGGGGCTGCAGGGCTGCTCCAGCCCTGCCCACCTCACCTCTCTCCCTGCCCCTTGGGACCTGCCAAGGACACAGGATCAACTCCCCTCTCAAGAACTTGCACATCCAGAGTCCAGGCTGCTCTGTGAGGAGGGAACCATGTCACCGCTGCTGGAGATGAGGCGGAGAATTGCTGGGGCAATGATCAGCTTGCCGCTCAGTCCATCTTTGAGTTCCAAAGGTTCACATTTACCCAGGTGCAAACCGTATTTACCCCATCCCAGGGTCCCCTGAAGTCTCAACTCTTGTCAGCATCAGCTCCAAGGTCAAGGTCCAAGCCCTGAGACTTGAGACTTCTGAATGTCCGGATGCGTGGAGCTGCCAGAGTCCGGGGCCTGTGTGCCTCCATGGGGATGGAGAGCGTCCAGACCTAAGTTTCCCAGCTCATCCTACGCCTCGCCTCTTTCAGCTGTGACCCGCCCCTCTTCGTTGTGGCCACGCCCCATCCCCGCCCCTCGCTCTAGTCTCCTCCCCTAGGCCCAGGTTTTGAGACTCTACAGCCCACTGGGAGCGTTGGCCCCTAACCCCAACTCTGCCTGCTGCGACCCCGCCTCTCTCTCCAGAGGCCACGCCCACTCCAGGGCCCCGCCCACCTGCCTGGGGCGCCCAGCAGCTACCGAGACGCCGAGTCCTCCAACAGCCTAGACCATCCCGGAAGTGATTGGAGAAGGCGGAGAGGCGCGGACCGGCGGAGGGCAGAGAGGGAGTATTTCCGGCCCTGGGCGGCTTCTGGGGTCTGCAGGTGAGTGGGGGGCCAGCCTGGGGAGCCCCGAGGGCCGCGGCTGTGGGGGGGGCGTCTGTGTACCCGGGCGGGCGGGGCGCCCCTTTCTGCCTGCAGCGCGCCGTGAGCCGCTTGAGGCGTCCCGAGTCCCCAGAACCTGGTTCTCGCCCGACCCCCGCCCCGAGCCTCCCCGGACGCCGGTGGGTAGCCGAGCTGGGGCTCGCGGGGTGACCCCGGACAGCCGCCAAGGTTTCACCGCGCCGAGCTTTTCCGTTTGGGAACTTGCTCTTTCCCCCGACCGAGCTTCTCCCCTCAAACATGTTCCCCGGGTTCGAAACGCTTTCAAAAGGTTTGTCCGGGGACCCGAGAGGGGCGCGGTGCTTGGGGTGCCCTGGACTAACCGCTGACCCGCTCGCTGCCCCGGCCGTCCTGCCTGTAGCGTGCACGCTCCCTGGGACCTCCTCGAGCCTTCGTCCCTGCATCACGCCAGGGCCCCCACCCCCGGGAACCTCCGCTCTCCTCAAACGCCCCCTCTGTTGCTCGGCTCTGCCCCTTCCACCCCTCTTCGAGTTCTGCCAGCACCAGCAGACCCTCACAACCCTGTTGCAGGCCGGACCCCCATACTGCCTGCCAGTGTCTGAACTGTCCCTGGGATGCCCAGGCTGACCCGGCACAGTTCAGGGTCCCAGATTCTAGCAGCTCCGGCAGAGATATCCGTCCTTTGCTTTCCTGTGCCTCCAGAGCCCCAGGCACCCCCACAGACCTGCATCCCAGGGGGTGCCCAGGCTGGCTGGGGGCAGACCTCCTACCCTAGTGGGGACCTCCTACCCTAGTGGGGACCTTCCTACCGCCTGCTTCAGGCTTCACAGCCCTGGGTGAGCCAGGTGAGGGGCACAGAGGCAGGTGGCTGGGGACAGGGGCAAAGCCTGCGAGTTTGTCCTTGTGTCCGTCTGTGAGTTTGTCCTTCTGTCCATCCACGAAGTTTGTCCTGCCTGTGACCCTCTCAAGAGAGCAGTCACAGGGAGGAAGGGGGTCCTGGGGAGGGTCCCTGGCTGCATGGTGGCCCCTCCTTCAGATACTCAGGACATGATGGACACCATTTTCTTTGCCCTGCCCCACTGGGGGCCACCTTCATGCTCCTCGGTCTGGCTCCTTGCCCAGCACTACGTGACTCTCTCCCCTCTGCTCCCCAGGTTCTGACCCATGATGTGTGGGGACGGCTCTGTGAGCGCCAGAGGACACAGCCAGCAGTTCACCCCCTTGCCAGCAGCAGGGCCTGTGAGAAGCTGATGCCTGGGCTTACGGGGGCCAGAGGCTACTGGCCTTGACACGGGGCTTGCGCTGGGCTGGGGCAGGCCAGACAGGAAGGGACCCCAGGGAAGCAGGGCCAGCCTGGACCGGCCCGGGCCATCCCGTGTGCCCACCGGGACCTGCTTTGCTCCCCCATGGCCTCGCAGCCGGCTGCCACCAGGGGCCCCGGGGAAGCGCAAGCGAGTGGTGCTGACCCTGCGGGAGAAGATCGACATCTGCACACGGCTGGAGGCGGCGAGAGCAGGAGGGCACTGATGCAGGAGTACAACGCGTGGGCATGTCCACCCTGTATGACATCCGCGCCCACAAGGCCCAGCTGCTGCGCTTCTTCGCCAGCTCGGCCTCGCACTCGGCGCTGAGGCGGGCGCCGCGCCGCACACGCCCAAGCTGGAGCGGCTGGACCGTGTGCTGTCACGAGTGGTTTCTGGGCCAGCGTGCCAAGGCGTGCCTGTGTCGGGGCCCATGCTCATCGAGAAGGCCCGTGACCTGTACGGGCAGATGCGCCTCACCGAGCCCTGTGTCTTCTCTGGCGGCTGGCTGTGGCGTTTCAAGGCCAGGCATGGCATCAAGAAGCTGGACGCGGCCGGCGAGAAGCCGGGGGCTGAGCAGCAGGCGGCCGAGCAGTTCTGCGGCTTCTTCCGGAGCCTGGCTGCTGAGCACGGCCTGTCCCCCGAGCAGGTTTACAATGCTGACGGACCGGCTTGTTCTGGCGCTGCCTGCCGAGGTGCCACCGCCACCACCACCACCACAGCCGGGCGATGCGGGGCCTCAGGCAGACAAAGGACAGGTTGACTGTCCTCACGTGGTGCCAACGCCACAGGGTCCCACAAAATCAGGCCCCTGGTGATCGGGAAGGGCAGCGGGGCTCCGCTCTCAAAGGCCCCACACAGCTGCCGGTGGCCTACCGGGCCCAGGTCAATGCATGGGTGGACAGGGAGGTCTTCGCAGACTGGTTCCGTCACATCTTTGTCCCCTCGGTGAAGGAGCACTTCAGCGCCGTGGGCTTCCCGGCCGACAGCAAGGGCCGTCCTGCTGCTGGACAGTTCCCGGGCCCACCCCCAGGAGGCCGAGCTGGCCGCCGATAATGTCTTCACCATCCTGCTGCCGGCCAGTGTGGCTGCACTTGTCCAGCCCATGGACCAGGGCATCCGCAGAGACTTCTTGCGGCGCTCGTCAGCCCCGCCCCCGGCTGCCCGGCGCCCGTCCTCGGTGCTCCCCTGCATGACGCCATCCTCCGCGTGGCGGGGCCTGGGATGCGGTACCCCGCGGCGCTCTTCAGCCGGGCCTGGGAGAAGCTGTGGCCTGCAGCGGCCATGGCCGAGGGCTCGCTCTTCCGAGGAAGAGGGCGAGCAGGGTCCAGTGAGCCAGAACCAGCCCTTGGCCCACGTCCTGGAGCCAGTGCAGGACGCCTCGCCTGGACCCCACCAGCTGCCCCTGGAGTGTGGCAGAGCAGCCCCCTACCCGGCAGGCCCTGCCCAGATAGAGGAGAGCCAGGACATGACCCAGATGGACAGTGAGGGGGTTGGGGGAGGTGGCGGCCTGGCGCGGGCGGCCGAGTCCTTTGCGGTGGTGGTGGCGTTCGCGAGCAGCACCCCTGCTTCTCGGCGCAGGAGGTGGGCCAGCTGCGGGTGCTGCACTCCGTGTTCGTCAGGCAGCGGCTGGCGCGGGAGCACCTAGCGCTTAGGGCTGTGGTCAAGCTGGAGCCTCCCCGGGGAGTGCTCCCCGCTGCCCTGCTCATCCACAGCTGACCACTAAGGACCCATCCAGCCAGACCCCCAGGTTCACATTGGTGGGTGGAGCCTCGATGTGGAGGCAGAGAAATGCCAGGTCAGGCAGTGCCCGGGAGGGAGACTCTGCCCCGTGTCAACAGGATGGCACCGGGCGCCCTGGCCTGCACTGTGCCAGCACGGGGCTCTGATGCTGGTCTCTGCACTGACCAGACAGCCCTGGGGGCTGGCCAGGCTCAGCTGCAGCCTGCAGTGGGAGCTAGGTCAGCAGCACTGACCCGGCAGGGGCTTTGCACGCAGTCTTGCCCTCTGGGGCTACTCTGTGCCTGCTGGCCCTGTGGCCATGTGCCAGCACTGCTGAGGTGGGCATGCGGCCCATTCTGCTCTGTCCGGCCGGCCTCTGGGCACCCAGCCCAGCTGCAGATGGGGCTTGCCAACACTGCAGCCCCAAAGGCCCAGCCCTTTCTGTGGGGGTGCTGTGGACCCTCTTGTTCTCCCACAGCGGGCTTGGCCTCCCAGCCCTCTCCCACCTCCCTTGGGCCAGGCTGGACCAGACTAAGTGGCATCAGGTGGAGGGAAGGGGCCCGAATAGCGGCTCCCACCAGCTCTCCCCAGGGTCCAGCTGCCCATGCTCGGTCCACCTGCACCCCTGTGGCCCCACTGGGCCATACTCAGAAGCCCCCCTCAACGCCCACGAGTCTGTGCTCCGAGTAGTTGCCGTGGTGGAGCAGGACTCGGTTCTCTGGCCACCCTCGCGCAGAGGCTGGGCTGGTGCCTCACTGCCATGGAGACCCCACAAGGGTCCATGGCCCTGCCCAGCAGCCACAGCCCTTCTCCTGACCACGCTGCCCCTCCCACCTTTGTCCATCACATACAGACCTGGAACTCAGTGCCCAGGTGGAAAAGCAAGCCTCCTGGTAGGGCCCAGTTCTGGGAGATCCAGCATAGCCTGTGGTGGATACATGTCCCGTGGGGTTTGTGGAGGTGGCAGGGATGGTGGGGAGGGAGGCTGGCCAGGCAGGAAACAATAAGAATGTTTGTTAAGCCAAAGCTAGCATGTCTGTCTGTTCATCCTCTGAAGCCCGGGCCTCCGCGGCCTCAACTCACTGGCCTGAGGCCGGGTCAGTGCCACCGCAGGGGACACGGGAGAAGCAGCTAAGGACTGAGCTGAAACCCCATGGTGCAGTGGGAGGGGGAGGGCTGAGCCCAGCCGGAGAAGCCGAGGGTTAAGTGCTAAGGCGCCTCTGCAGGATGGCATGTGGTGGGCACCGCCCTCCCCACTGCACCCTACCACACACCCACTGCACCTTTCCACTGACCCTTTTGCCCCTTTTCATGGGGACAGTGGGCGGCATCTGTCCCCCAGATCAACTATGGGGAGGGGGCAGTGTAGGCTGCTGCTCTGTGCTCTCTGCCCACCTGCCCACCATTCTGTCCACCCTTCACGTGTCCATTTCCCCCCACATCCTTCTATCCCCCCATCATCCATCTTCCATCATCCATCCATTTCCCCGCCCAATCCCTCTATTCGCCCATCATCCATTCATTTCCCTACCCACATCCCTCTCATCCCCATCATCAGTCCATTTCCCCCCCCACATCCTCTATCCCCCCATCATCCGTCCATTTCCCGCCCACATCCCTCTATCCCCCATCATCCATCATCCATTTCCCTGCCACCTCTATCCCCCCATCATCCGTCCATTTCCCCGCCCACATCCCTCTATCCCCCATCATCCATCCATTTCCCTACCCCACATCCCTCTATCCCCCCATCATCCGTCCATTTCCCTGCCCATCATCCCTCTATCCCCCATCATCCGTCCATTTCCCCGCCCACATCCCCTCTCATCCCCATCATCCATTCATTTCCCTACCCACATCTATCTGCCCATCCGTTCATTTTCCCGCCCATCTGTCCATTTTCCCCGCCCACCCCCCCTCTATTCACTTGTTCATTCACCCACTTCCTCACCCTTCCTAACCGTCTCCACGTCCACCACCCACTCTCATAGCCACCCATCTCTGCACCATTCATACTCGCCACCGGTATATCCATCTTTCTGTCCATCCACCCGCTTATATGACAACCCACCTGCCACTCTTTCTCACCATTACTGAGCAGCTGCTGATAAGGCTCTCTACTAGATTAGCTCCCCCTTATTTGGGGGACAGCTGGAGCTGTGTCCATTCAGGAGGCAGCCACTGGCTGCCAGCAGAGTCAGCCAGGTCCTGCCACAGAGGCCTGCCTGTTGGAGAGTAGCCTCGCTCACACACCAGGGAGCCTGCTGGCCTCCCTCTACCCAAGATGTCTCCATGTACCTAGCTGTGCCCCCACATGCTGGCCTCGGTCACCAGACCCACTTTTCAGCATAATTTGGGGTCTGGCGTGTGGAGGTTTTTGCTTTGAGATGGGGACCCAGCAACACCCCAGAGCCTGGTGACCTGCAGGCTGCAGCATCTCTGCCTCCTTAGGAGCATCCACACGGGAGAAGGGGCGCCCCCCAACCCAAAAGCACCTCTGGTGTGATCCCCCAAAGAAAATAGGTGGGAGAAGGCAGATGGGTAGGGGGTTGGATGGAGGGATGGGTGGATTGGATCACTGGATGGGTGGAAGAGGGACAGGAGAGGGGTGGGGAGGGATGGGTGGGAGGGATGGGGAATGGATAGGTAGAGAACAGATGAAGGAGGAAGCATGAGGGGAGAGGAGGGGAAGTGGGAGGGTGGACAGGGCACAGATCCAGGCTTCTGGACCAGGCCAGCAGCGGTGGCTGGGCCCCTGATGAAGACCCCTCAGCTGTGCTGGGATGCAAGGGGGTCTGTGCTGAGTGACCAGTGAGCACAGACCCCAAAAAATCAACCAGTAGTGGGAGCAGGAGAGCAGGGGCTGGCAAGCAGAGCTTGAAGGTCTGCCCTGGGTCAGCGCTGGACTTCCTGCCCCCAGCTGTCTTCCTGCAGCCTCCCTCACCAGCCTGACCCCGGGCACAGCCCTTGAAGCTTTTGCCATGCTGAGTCCATCCTCAGGGATAGTGGGTGGATCCACTCACTGCCAGGTTGACCGGATATGAGTCCAGCAGGAAGCCAGCCGGACCCCTCTGTTTGCCGAGCCTGAGGCACGGCCATGGAGATGGTCCTGCACCCTTGCCATGGCTACTTCTAGCCATCTCTGTGAGGACACAGTGCTGGTCCTGCAGGGGGACACAGGGACAGTCCACCACTGCCTTTCCACAGTGTCCTAGAGGTCTGCCGGGACTGGCCACCACATGATCTCTGATGTCTGTGCTGGAACAGGAAGTGGAATCCCTGCTCCACAGCAGGGTATGTGGGTCTGTGGGTGCCCCTCACTGAGCCATCAGCACCACAGGGCGACAGGCACTGGCCAGGGCTGTAGGCAGCTCCAGGGGTTCCACCCCATCAGAAGTCAGGCAGTGGTTGTCACTGCCTTCTGGGATATTCTCAGCCAGAAACGTGAGGTTGAGGGCACACGCTGTGGGGGCACACACTTGCCTCGGTGGGAGGGGTCTGGGGGAGCAGGGACAGCTGAATGTCGAGGCGCCACACCCTGACCCCATCACACTGACTGTCACACACTGACCCCATCACAATCTGACCTTGTCACATGACCCCTTTCACACCCCCCCCCCCCACACCTTGACCCTCACACCCTGACCCTGTCACTCCTGGCCCTGTCATACCCTGACCCTGTAACATCCCTGACCCTCACACCCTGACCTCACACCTTGACCCTCACACCCCTGATCCTGTCTGTCACACTGATCCTGCCTGCTGGCCACAAACTGAGGGGTGCCTCCATGGGAGTTGGTGGGGCCAGGCAGGCCAGGCCCTGGGACTAAAGGTGTTGCCCTCCCTGGGGCACCTGGCAGGCCCAGCCCTTCTTCCTAGAGGTGACAGTGACGGTCCTGTCCGCTGGGCCCTCGGACCCCTTGGTTGAGTCGTTCCTCAGACAGGCGTGATAGCCACGCCCCTGCCAGAAACCCCGCCCCTACAGAAGCCACGCCCTTGCCCGCAGCCCCGCCCCTGCCCGCATCAGCCTTCTCCAGGAGAGTCACTGTGCGCCCGGTCGCCCACAGCAGGGATGGGCACTATGCGCTCTCCCAGCTGCCCCTGTGTCCACGGCAAGTCCACATGAGATATGGCGTGGCCGGGCGCGGGCTGGGAGCTGTTCAGAAAGGCCACGGCTCCGCAGCAGAGCCCCAGGGACCCCAATGCCCCGGGCACAGTCAGTCAGCTGCTGCTTGTTGTAGCCACGCTTGAAAAGGGCAAAGGCGCAGGGAACAGACGCCTCGAGCCCACCCTGGGGTCACACTCACCCTCAACTGTGCTGCCGTGGTGCTCACATTTACCAGTGATGGCGGGCGCTGGTGATGGGAGGGTTGTGGTGGTGACAGTTTATGAAGGAAATGGGGAGGCACCAGAGAAACGAGCATCTCAGGGATCCCTTATTACGTCTTTCGAACACGTGGTCCTAATGGGTGCCCTCACTCACTAGCAGAAGGTCACTTGTGAAGGTCACCCTTCACAGACTCTTGTCAGGGTACATGCGGCTCTCACCATCGGAAACACACACCTGTTTCCTAGTGGTCCTTCAGCCTGCATTTACATAAGGTGTAGCCAGTCAGAGAGCAGAAACATCTAAGGGGCGGGCATATACACATATGTCCACACAGGCACTGCGCAGGAGCAGAAAGAACAGATGGTGAAGATGAGACATGGGGATGTGAGGGTGTGGGTGTGCAGATGTGGGGGGGTGGTAGAGTTTGAGGGTGTGGAGAAGTGGGGTAGAGAGGGGTGTAGAGATGTGAGGGGTAAGAGAGGGTGTGGAGATGTGGGGGTGAGAGTGTGAGGGTGTGGAGATGTGGGGGTGAGTGAGGGTGCGGAGATGTGGGGGGGTGAGTGGGGTGTGGAGATGTGGGGGGAGAGTGTGAGGGTGTAGAGACGTGGGGGAGAGTGTGAGGGTGTGGAGATGGGGGGGGTGAGTGAGGGTGTGGAGATGTGGGGGTGAGGTGAGGGTGGAGATGTGGGGAGAGTGTGAGGGTGTAGAGATGTGGGGGGGTGAGAGTGTGAGGGTGTGGAGATGTGGGGTGAGAGTGTGAGGGTGTAGAGATGTGGGGGGAGAGTGTGAGGGTGTGGAGATGTGGGGGGGAGTGAGGGTGTGGAGATGTGGGGGGGGAGTGAGGGTGTGGAGATGTGGGGAGAGTGTGAGGGTGTGGAGATGTGGGGTGAGAGTGTGGGGGGTGTGGAGATGTGGGGGGAGAGTGTGAGGGTGTGGAGATGTGGGGGGTGAGTGAGGGGTGTGGAGATGTGGGGGGTGAGTGAGGGTGGAGAGATGGGGGGTGAGTGAGGGTGTGGAGATGGGGGAGAGTGTGAGGGTGTGGAGATGTGGGGTGAGAGTGTGAGGGTGTAGAGATGTGGAGAGTGAGGAGGGTGTGGAGATGTGGGGTGAGGAGGGTGTAGAGATGTAGAGAGGAGGGTGGAGATGTGGGGTGAGAGTGTGGTGTGGAGATGGGGAGAGTGTGAGGGTGTGGGGATGTGAGGGTGAGGTGGGAGATGTGGGGGTGAGGTGAGGGTGTGGAGATGTGGGGGGAGAGTGTGAGGGTGTGGAGATGTGGGGGGTGAGTGAGGGTGTAGAGATGTGGGGAGAGTGTGAGGGTGTGGAGATGTGGGGAGTGTAGGGGTGTAGAGATGGGGGGGGGAGTGAGGATGTAGAGATGTGGGGGGAGTGTGAGGGTGTGGATATGTGGGGGAAAGTGTGGGGTGTGGAGATGTGGGGTGAGGGTGTGGAGATGTGGGGAGAGTGTGAGGGTGTGGAGATTTGGGGGTGAGTGGGGTGTAGAGATGTGGTGGGGAGAGTGTGAGGGTGTGGAGATGTGGGGGGTGAGTGGTGTAGAGATGTGGGAGAGTGTGAGGGTGTAGAGAGTGGGGGGTGAGTGAGGGTGTAGAGATGTGGGGGAGAGTGTGAGGGTGTAGAGATGTGGGGGGAGAGTGTGAGGGTGTAGAGATGGGGTTGAGTGGGGTGTGGAGGTGGGGGGAGAGTGTGAGGGTGTGGAGATGTGGGGAGAGTGTGAGGGGTGTAGAGATGTGGGGGAGAGTGTGAGGGGTGTGGAGGTGGGGGGGGAGAGTGTGAGGGTGTGGAGAATGTGGAGTGAGGGAGGGTGTGGAGATGTGGGGGGAGAGAGGGTGTGGAGGGGGAGGGAGTGAGGGTGTGGAGATGTGGGGTGAGAGTGTGGGTGTGGAGATGTGGGGAGAGTGTGAGGGTGTGTGGAGATGGGGGGGAGAGTGAGGGTGTGAGATGTGGGGAGAGTGTGGGTGTAGAGATGTGGGGTGAGAGTGTGAGGGTGTGGAGATGTGGGAGAGTGTGAGGGTGTGGAGATGTGGGGGTGAGAGTGTGAGGGTGTGGAGATGTGGGGGAGAGTGTGAGGGTGTAGAGATGTGGGGGGAGAGTGTGAGGGTGTAGAGATGTGGGGGTGAGTGGGGTGTAGAGATGTGGGGGAGAGTGTGAGGGGTGTAGAGATGTGGGGGAGAGTGTGAGGGGTGTGGAGATGTGGGGAGAGTGTGAGGGTGTGGAGATGTGGGGGGGGGAGTGTGAGGGTGTATGTGGGGGTGAGTGCGCGGGGAGATGTGGGGGAGAGTGTGAGGGTGTGGAGATGTGGGGGTAGAATGGGGTGTGGAGATGTGGGGGGGGTAAGAGGGTGTGGAGATGTGGGTGGGTAAGAGGGTGTGGAGATGTGGGTGGGTAAGAGGGTGTGGAGATTGGGGGTAGAGGGTGTGTGGGATGTGGGTGTGGAGATATGGCAGTGTGGAGGTGCAGGGAGTGTAGGAGTTTGAGGTGTGAGGATTTGAGATGTGAGACTGTGAGGTGTGGAAGTATCGGGTGTAGATGTGTGGAGGTGTGAGAGTGTGAGTATGTGTAGATGTGGGGGTGTGAGTGTGAGGTGTGGAGATATGAGGGGTGTGGAGATATGCGGGTGTGAGAGTGAGCGGTGTGGGTGTGGGTGTGGTGGAGTTGCTCTAACTTTCGGTAACTGCCCACAGCTGTGCTCTGTGAGCTGGGAAATGGAGTGAGAACCCAGCGTCAGTCAGCTCTGCTGTGTCAGTGGTGGCAATGGCGCTGACTTGGTGGGCTGGTGGTGGAAGCGAGGGTGACGGTGATGGAGGTGGTTAGGGGTGGTGATGGGGATGATGGTGATGTTGATGGGGTGGTGATGAGGGTGGTGATGAGGATGTTGGTGATATGATGAGGGAGACAGTGATGGTGAGGGTGATGATGAGGGCGACGGAAGTGATGAAGGTCACCGTGAGAGTGATGGTGGTGATGGTGATCTTGAGGGTGTGATAAGGTACTGGTGGTGATGGGGGTTACTAATCATGGTGGTCAGGACGGTGGGGGTCAGTGCTGCGGGTAGGTATTTGTGCTGGGAGGGGTTCCATATCATTTAGTTTGGGTGCAGAGGGTGCTCAGGCTAGCATGTGGGTGCCAAGGGTGGTGACTGGGCACTCTGAGATGTCTTCTTGTGGGTCACTGACCATCAGTGTCTGGCCCTGTCCAGGTGTGGAGTGTGCGGGGGGGGTCTCCTGTGGGGGCTCAGGGGCCAGGCAGAGCAGGAGACAGGGACTATAGAGACTAGGGGTGCCCTGGTCTTGTGGTCAGGTGGGCAGCAGCTGAGAAGAGCTGGCAGCGGCAGTGTCCTCAGGCGGGACAGTGACCATCTGGGGCCCGGCTGCCCCTCCTCTTCTGGTTTCCCACACAGGCCTCAGCCTACACCCAAGGGGCTCACTGGGTCCAGTCCAGGGGCTCTGGCTGGGATAGCAGAGAGGAAATGTGAGGCACCAGGACCTCAGGCACCCAGTGCTCCACCCCAAGTGAGCCTCTGCTGGAGGTGGGGTGGCTGCAGAACGGATCCTCACGGGGGAGCACCCGTCCACCCAGCAGAGGAGAGACAGGGTCAGCTCATCCCAACCATGCAGGCGTCTGCCTTGGGGCCAGCATAGTGGGACCTGACCTATGACCTTGGGGCTGCAAGGCTATACACATAAGATAATGGCCTCTGGGTGCCAGTTACTCAGAGCTATCTAGGAGACACGTCTGAGAACTGGGGTGTCCTTGAAGGGGGCCCAGAGTTTTGGAAGAGGCCCCAGCACCCCACAGCCAGAGATGCTATGTGACATTGAGCAGTTGAGGCTGTGTGCCCACTGTCCCTGGCACAGCTCCTGACTGGCCCATCACTCACCACCCCAGGCACAGTAGGGCACTGATGGCAGCTCAGTAGGATGGACTGAAGTTTGGACTGTGAGCGGGTTGGCCACTGCCCAGTCTGCAAAACTGGCCTGGGCTGAGAGGAGAGAGAGAGGTCAATTAGGAGGGGCGGGAGAGAGAGTCAGGGGAGAAAGGGAGAGGGAGGGAGATGGGGATATGGGGGGGAGAGGAGAGAACAGCCTCAGTGGCCCCAGTGTCCACCCAGCGGACTTGCAGGGGTGGCTGGAGCCGTGATGGAAGCTTCAGGGAGGAAGGTGAGGACAGGTTGAGGGGGGCGTGGCTGCAGTGGCCTGGGGGACTGAGCTCATGACTAGATGGGTTCCCTGAGTTCCTCCGGCTGAATCCCCCAGTTTCTGTCCCTTGACTTGGAGGTTGGGACAGAACCAGGGGCTACGGATGTTTCCCTACAAACCAGCAGGCCTGGGATGATTCACCTCCAGCTGCAAATCTGGGGCCCTTAGCTCTTGCCCCCAGTGGCTGAGTAAGCACCCTGGGATGACTACGCCTGTTATGGATTCAGGGCACAGGGCTTGGCTGAGTCATTTCTCTAGCCTCAGGGGTTGAGGGTCCTGGGGTACACCTGTCCAGAGAGGCCCCCAGGAAAGCTCAGTCTCGGAGACCAGGCTCTGCGCCTCAGCCAACACCTGTGTCTCGGGTGTCCACTGTGTGCCTTGGGCACTGTCCCTGTCCCCCAGATGTCCTGTGTGGGTATCCACAGGCTCAGGAGTGTGTGGGGGGTGGGGGCACCCTCCAAG
The DNA here is from genome assembly GCA_021461705.1 of Cryptotis parvus. NCBI lineage: Eukaryota > Metazoa > Chordata > Mammalia > Eulipotyphla > Soricidae > Cryptotis > Cryptotis parvus. The sequence continues at coordinate 513,848 of JAJIBD010000783.1, read as the reverse complement.
CGGGTGGCATGAGGGGCAGTGAACAAGTGTCTGAAGGCTGTGCCGCCAGAGGCTGCTTGCACACGGGCACCCCATCCTGGGTTGCCACGAGGGAGTTGGTGTGAAAGTCAGGGGTCAGGGAGGGTAAGGAAGAAGGCTGAAGGCCTGTGTGCCCAGCACCCCAGAGCAGGGCCCCTCACCCAGCCCGGGGACCATGACATCAGGCTGGGAGTCGGCACTGTGAGGCTCCATCCCCTGTACCAGGAAGGGTCCCCGGGGGCTCAGGATCTCTGGTGTCTGCCTCACACAGGACACAGATGCCAGCCCGTGACACAGTGCCTGCTCCCAGCAGCTTCTGGTGAGTGTGGGGTTGGGGTCTGTGGGGGGGAGGGGGTGCTAGCTGGCGGCTGGCGTGGCGCCTTGCGTGGGGAGCTCCGCCACGTCACCACAGCTATTCTCAGTGCGGCTTCTTTTCTCCTTTTATGGCTGCGGAAGTGCCGGCTGCCGGATGCAATGGGAGCTGAGGAACAGCAGGCGCTGCCGCCTCCTCCCTGGCACGGGCTCGGAGCCCCCAGCATCAGGGCGTCTGGTCAGGTCTAGCTGGCAGGGAGCCCCCACCAGCAAGGCCCATCAGGACAGGCTCCCACGGTGTCCACAGGGCCGGGGGAACGGTCAGAGGGGAAGGGGTGGCTGTCTCAGCTGTTCCTGCAGGCCCCTCCCTCCCAGGCCCCCATCTGCTGCCTGCTGGTCCCCACCTCCTGCCCAGGACACTCAAGCAGCAGGGACAGGAGGGTGTGGGGGGGGGAACATGCCGAAGGGACATGTGGGGGGACATGTGAGAGGGACATGCGGCGGGGGACATGCTGGAAGGAACATGCGGGGGATATGCGGAGGGGCTGCAGGCTCAGTGGAGAACAGATCCCCTGCACCCCAGCGTCCCCTTGTACCCAGCTCACCTGCAGTGCCTGCCGCTATCTAGGTTCCTGTGTCCCCCACCCCATGCCAGGTCTCCATGCTTGACCCAGGTAGATGCTCCTGGGGGTCTCGTCCCCTCTGTCCAGAGCAAGCCTGGAGTGGCACCGGGTGAGCAAGATCCCACACAGGACAAGCCTGATACCTGCACCCCCACATGTGCCCATGGGGCTCTCTGAGACTCAGCTAACAGCAGGGGGCAGGAAGCCCACCCAGAGGCAGTGGCCCTGGTCTCTGGTGAGCAGCAGCTGGTTCATGGGTGCTGTGGAGATATTCAGGTCTGGGGTACAGGCTCACGAGTCAGTGCTCCTGCCTGAGGTGTGGGCTCACAAGCCTGGGGGGCTCATGAGTCAGTGCTCCTACCTGGGGGCTCACGAATCAGTGCTCCTACCTGGGGTGTAGTCTCCTGATTCAGTGCTCCTACCTTAGGTGTAGGCTCATGAGACAGTGCTCCTACCTGGGGTGTGGGCTCATGAGTCAGTGCTCCTACCTGAGGTGCAGGCTCACGAGTCAGTGCTCCAATCTGTGCTCAGGGGCCACCTGGGCCACAGCAGGCAGTGATGGGACTACAACTGTGTCCATGGAAGCAGTACCTGCTGCCCTTGGAGCCAGCCCCTGACCGCACCAGAGAGTGGACACAGTGGGGCCAGGTTTTCCCAGAGCCTGAATCTGGCTGCTCCCCCACCCCTGTCCGCCCACTGGTGAGGCCACCCTCCGTCCACTCAGCTGCTGTGGCTGTGAGGACTCCAGGAGGACACCCTGGTCAGGCCCAGGGTGACAAGGTCCAGCCCCGTCCAAGGCTCCCCAACACAGCCTTGCCTGCCCTTGGGGACCTCCACTGTCACAATGTTACTTGCTCCCTCCTGCCCGCGGGGTCAGCGCTAGAAGCCCGTGTAGGTGACGATGCTGCCCTGCGGTGTGTGTCCACCTGCTGGGTGCTCAGCGGCCCTGACATGTGTGGAGTGGGCTCAGGGGCGGTGCAGGTGCAGGTCCTGCAGGTCCAGCCCAGCCCAGCCCCTTGGTTCAGCTCCTCAGCTCCCATCCCTGCCCATGGATAGTCCATTCGGCTCTGTGAGGGGCCGTGTGTGGGTGCGCTGTGCCTGCAGGGCCAGGCGCTCTGGAAAAAATACAAAACTTCCTCCGAGGCTGGGCTGGAGGCAGGCGACAGGAAGGAGGGGGTCTGGCGCAGGGGCCCCCCCACCCTGGAAGGAACAGGCTGTAGCTCCAGGGACAGCCACACCCCTTGCCAAACCAGGGAAGAGGAAGGAAGGGGGGGAGCAGAGAAAATGTTCCTGCAGTTCCGGTGCGTTACCCCCACAGCCCAGCCTGCACCCACAGCTCCAGGCTGAGCCCCTATGATGGCTGCCTAAGGGGTGCCTGCCCCTGTGTACTGCTGTAGGGCCGGGGCCTGGCCCTCTCTAAGCCCCCACCAGGCTCCCTCCTGCCCCTCCCCAAGGCCCTCTGTGCCTGCCACTCAGCTCTGCCCATCCAGTCCCCACACTGCCCCAAACCCATCCCAGAGCTGCTACCAGGAGGCTGGGCTGGGGCTCATGAGAGACCATACCCCCCACTTCAGGGACCTGCACCTCCTGCTGGGCCCCACATCCAGCCCTGTACCACCCTGAGGTCAGGGGCAGTGCTGCTGCCGGATCCCTGAGCAGGGTCCTCCTCCAGGTCCCAGAGGCCTCCAGGAGGGAGGAGGCACAGTCCTCTGAGCTGGTGAGAGCTGAGGGGCGCAGCTGAGGGGGGCAGCACCCGGCACAGGGGTGAGGCTGGGAGGGCCCTTGCTTTCCCCCAGCAGGACCAGCTCCAAGAGTGGAGGGCAGGTGTGTGTACGCGTATGACAGATGTGTGTAAGCATGTATGCATGAGTACACTGTGTGGCGTGTGCATGTGTGTGCACACGTGTGCATGTAAGCATATGCATTGTGTGTGAGGGGCTGGACTCAAGCTCAGATGGGACCAGGAGGGGAGTGTCAGAGCCTTGCAGAGGGGCTCAGGGAAGGGGCAGAGAGTGGGGCTCCAAGGGGGGCCCCAAGGATTTTGGGAGCCAGCACCAAAGGATCCAAAGCACCACCAGCTGCCAGGAAACAGGAGGGCTCGAGGCTTTTTGGGGAGTGGGGGCTGCCTGACATCCTGGACTTGGGGGAGATACACCTTGGAACTGCAGCTCTGTCCTGGGAGCCCCCTGGGGTGTGAACCTCCCCCCTCACACAGCACAGAGCTGCAGCAGCCCAGCAGCTTGGCCTGGGGGGCTCCCCAAGCCTGCACCCCCTTGCACAGTTCAGCCCCTTCTCCCTGCCCAGGCCCTCCACAGCCGGCTCTGGGGGTGCTGGGGGTTTTGCAGGGTCCCAGAACGGGGCGGGCCAGGTTCTTGCGCCACCAGCCTCTCCGTGGGGGCGGGAGACTAGTGCCCGTGCCCGTGGCTGGGGCCTCTGGAGTGATAATTGGGCAGCGATTAAGTGTTCCGAGCCGAGGCGGCCTCCAGCGAGCTTCGGCGCTCCGCGTCCGCCCCCATCTCCCCTCCCCGGCCGGCCGCGCGCTGCCCGGGGACCTCCGCGCTGCGCCCCAGGGTCTGGGTCCTGGGTTGTGGGACTCCTGCCTGCGGGCGACCCCTGCAAAGGTGCCGGGGCGCCTCCCGCTCCCCCGCCGCGCAGCTAGAAGCTGCCCTGACCGGGTAGGGCTGGGGGTGACCCACCCGGCTCCCGCATGCAGCCCCCTGCTTTGGGGAAAGCCCGCCTGGCTGGAATCCCGGCTCCAGCAGCTTCTCTGCTGGCTCTCCTCCCCCTGCGGCCCCCTCCTCCGCCCACCCACTCGCCTGGAATTAGAAACGCTGGGAAAGCGTTTGGGGGTTTGTGCCAGAAAGATACTGCCCCCCAACAGCTCAGAATGAGAACAAAGGCGGGCTGGCTGGGGATCCCCGGCTGGAAGGAGGGGTCCTTGGGGGGGTCCCTGATGGATGGCAGGGTCCTGAGTGTGGGTGTTGTGTCCCAGAAGGAGGGGCTGGGTGTGCTACTGTGGGGCCCAGTAGGGAGCTGAGAGTGTCAGGGCTGAGTGGGGGATGAGTGTTTGGGGGGCTGGAGTGGGGATCCGTGTGAGTATGTGTGGGGGCTGAGAAATGTCAAGGGCTGAGTGTGTCAGGGTTGAGTGGGGATGAGTGTTGGGGGCTGAGTGGGGGGATCAGTGTATCAGGTGCTGAGTGGGGGGCTGAGAATGTCAAGGGCTGAGTGTGTCAGGGTTGAGTGGGGGATCAGTGTAACCCTGCTGAGTGGGGGGGGCTGTGTATCAGGGGCTGAGAATGTCAAGGGCTGAGTATATCAGGGTTGAATGGGGGGCTGCGTATCGGGGCTGAGCAGGGGCTGTGAGCCTGTGGTGGGGAACTGACCCTCTGGGCGCAGTTACCTGTGTCCAGGACAGCCGGGCCCAGCCTCCGCAGGGCTCTCCCGGCAAGGACATCCTGGGCTCCGCAGCAGCTGCCGCCGTTGCCAGGGAGGCAGGAGGGGCCTCCCGGGGAGTCTCGGCTTCCGGAGCCCCAATTCCTTATATGGCGCTGCGCCGCTGCAGGGTGCACACCCCTCCCCTCCTGCCAGGGGCACCCCTCCCTCCTGGGCCCCCCCCTCCCTCCCACCCCCTCCCCGCCTGACCCCAGCCCCGGCCCTGCCCCTCCTCCACCCCACCCCTCCTGCCCCCAAACCCTGCCCCTCTCTCACGTCCCGCACCCCCTTGCTCAGGCTCTGCCCCCTCTCTCCCGGCCTTCCCCCTCTCTCTGGGTTTACCCCCCCATCCCAGCCTGCCCTCCCTCCTGGCCTGTCCCCTCCCTCCCAGCCTGTCCCTCCGCCCCACACTGCCCACTCCCTTCCTTCCCCTACCCTGTGCCCCTCCCTACCCCCCCACCATCCTCTTCCCTCTGCTCCCCCCCCCAGTTCTCCCGCCCCTTCCCCTCCTCCCCTCTGTCCTCTCAAGTCTGAGTCCTTCCTCCCAGGTTCCCACCATGTCCTGATGGTTCAGGGTCCAGAGCTGTTTCCCCTCTCTCCTGCCCCTCTTGACTGGCTCGGCTGTGTGTGTGTGTGGGGGGGGGGCGCTGTGAGGTCCCATCTGGGGCTGGGGGTGTCAGCCTGGCCTGGGAGGGTTCGCGCGTGCATGCATGTGCGCGTGTGTTCATGCATGTGCACGCGTGTAAGGCTGGCACTGGTGGCAGGTGAAGCCCCCGGAAGCCGGCGTTGGGGGGGCAGGAAGAGGGACTGGGGGGGGGGGCGGTGTCTCCACGGGGGGTCCCGAGCCCATTAAGGGCAGAGCACACAGGAGGAAGCCCCCGCGGCCCGGGTGGGGCAGGCAGGCCCACCTGCTCCGGGTGCCCGCCCACGCACCTGCGCTCCCCTACCGGGCCGGACCTGCTCTGGGGGTGGTGGTCGCCGTCCCTCGGTCCCGCGGGCTGAATGAGCCCGGAGGGGGCGGCGCGGGCCGAACGTTAGTCACCACGGGCTGGCGGGCGGCGTGTGCGAGGCTGACTGGCGGGTCCGAGGCGGGGCCTACGCGGGCGGGGCGGGGCCTAAGGCGGGGGCGGCCAATGGGAGCCGCGCCCGGCGGGGCCACCCACGGGCCGCGCCGGCTGCATAAAGAGCCGCGGCGCGGGCTCAGCGCAGAGCAGCCAGCTCGTCCTCCAGCGCCGCCGAGCGGGACGGAGCCAGCCGCCAGCCGCCAGCCGGGACCGAGCTGGAGCCGGAGCCGGAGCCGGAGCCGAGCCGCAGCCGCACCGCAGCCACCAGCAGGGACCCAGCCGGGAAAAGCCAGCGCCGGAGCCGAGTCACCGCCGCGCCCGCCTCCTCGCGGCCCCTGCAGCTTTGCCCGCCCGCCCGTCCCGAGCACCGCAGCCCCTGCGCACCCATGGAGCTGGACCGCATGACCAGCGGTGGCCTCCACGCCTATCCCGGGCAGCGGGGCGGGCCGGCGGCCAAGCCCAACGTGATCCTGCAGATCGGCAAGTGCCGCGCCGAGATGCTAGAGCACGTGCGCAGGACCCACCGCCACCTGCTGACTGAGGTGTCCAAACAGGTAGAGCGCGAGCTGAAGGGGCTGCACCGCTCGGTTGGCAAGCTGGAGAACAACCTGGACGGCTACGTGCCCACGGGCGACTCGCAGCGCTGGAAGAAGTCCATCAAGGCCTGCCTGAGCCGCTGCCAGGAGACTATCGCCAACCTGGAGCGCTGGGTCAAGCGCGAAATCCACGTGTGGCGGGAGGTCTTCTATCGGCTGGAGCGCTGGGCCGACCGCCTGGAGGCCATGGGCGGCAAGTATCCGGTGGGCAGCGAGCCCGCCCACCACTCGGTGTCTGTGGGCGTCGGGGGCCCCGAGGGCTACTGCCAGGGCGCCTCACGACTACCCCCCGTCAGCCCCTACGCCATCACGCCGCCCCCGCCGGGAGCTGCCCGGGCAGGAGCCTGGCGATGAAGAGCAGCCGTGGGGCTCCGGGGAGGACGGGCAGCTGAGCCCCGGAGTGGACACGCAGATCTTCGAGGACCCGCGGGAGTTCCTGAGCCACCTGGAGGAGTACCTGCGGCAGGTGGGCGGCTCCGAGGAGTACTGGCTTTCCCAGATCCAGAACCATATGAACGGACCCGCCAAGAAGTGGTGGGAGTTTAAGCAGGGCTCGGTGAAGAACTGGGTGGAGTTCAAGAAGGAGTTCCTGCAGTACAGCGAGGCACGCTGTCCCGCGAGGCCATCCAGCGGCAGCTGGACCTGCCACAGAAGCAGGGTGAGCCGCTGGACCAGTTCCTGTGGCGCAAGCGCGACCTGTACCAGACGCTGCATGTGGACGCGGAGGAGGAGGAGATCATCCAGTACGTGGTGGGCACGCTGCAGCCCAAGCTCAAGCGCTTCCCTGCGACACCCGCTGCCCAAGACGCTGGAGCAGCTGATCCAGAGGGGCATGGAGGTGCAGGATGGCCTGGAGCAGGCAGCCGAGCCCACCGAGGACGGAGGCCGAGCCTGACGCTGACGCTCTCACACCAGCCCTCACCAGCGAGTCCGTGGCCAGCGACCGAACCCAGCCTGAGTAAAGGGCAGCTGGGCCGGCCTGTCCGCCCCAGCCCACTGTGGCCTTCTTCAAACAGGACTTTTGAGCTGGGTTGACTCATGAAGAGAGGAGCCTGGTCCTCACTCACCTCAGCAACCCCCTGACTCTCACACACCTCAGCCAGACGGGGAGCTGCCCCCTACACCCTCACCCACCCCGGCCTTGCCCACTTGTCTGTCTTCCAGGGCCGGCACCTTTCCATCACTCAGGCCACACCAGCACCCCTCCAGTGGCCCATCGGCTCAGCGCCTGGACCTTTGGGTACCCACAAAATCCAGGGTCCAGATGACGCGGGCTAGCAGGCACCCCCACTCATGGGACAGCGCAGAGCCCAGGTGAAACAGCAGCCTGGGACCTCGCTTCTGGCCGCTGCTCTCTCCTGCAGTCGCCGCCCGAGCGGCTGGCATCCTCGTCGCCGCCGCCGCTGCCAGGGCAGCCGGCCAACGTGGGGCAGTGCCGCTCTCCTCCCGGGAGAGCTGAGCACGGACAGACACAGCAGCAACCGCAGCCGCAGACCCAGCCACCACAGCGCCTCCTTCAGGTAGCACCACTAGGCAGCGGCGGAGTGGGAGGGGGCACTGGGAGACCCCAGGGCTGGGCTGTGTGGGGGGGTGTGGGCTCCTGGCAGGGGCTGACGCGAGCTGTGCTTTCTCCCACAGCAGCTGTGATTCAGACGTCTGCAGACCGCACCGCTGGTGACTCACCCGCAGTCTGCGGGTTCTCCTGGGCCAGTCCCACGCTGCTGAGGCCGAGACCCGACAGGTGAGGCCTCTGCCATCCCCCCATCCCCCCAGCTCGCCCAGCCCTGCCATAGCCCTGCCCTGACCCTGTGTCTTCCTCTCTCTCCCAGCAGGTGCACATGCCTCTGCAGAGCCGTGCTGCTGAGTGCTGACCCCTACACAAGCTGCTGCACCAAGAAGCGAAAGGGGTGCAAAGGGGCTCCCCCCGGCCAAGACAGGCTGAAGATGAGCCGGTGCGAGAGCCCAGGCCTACACTGCCCGCCCGCCGGCCACCAGCCTGGAGCAGGGTCACTCCCTGTCTCTCCCAACACAGCCCCACACAGCTGTGTGGCCGCCTTATCCTGCAGAGCCCCTGCCCCCTTGCTACGACCCCACACTACACCAGGGGTCTCAGAAATCTGCTGCTCATACAAAGCCCCAGCAGCCACGCAGCTACCGGGCCTGGAACCCACCTCACCGGCACCCACAGCCTCATGCCGGGAGCTACTCTTGTCTGCAGCCAGGCCCGGGCTGGGGCTCCCTTTCTGCCTGTCCACTGGAGGTCCCAGATTTGGGGTGCCATATCTAAAGGTGCCTAGTGGCTGCTCTGCTCTACCCCCTACCATTCCCCTCCCCCAAATTCTATTTTTTCACATGAAGCCATAATCTAGGTGTCCTACCTGGCAGTCTGCAGAGGGGCCACGGGGGTCTCACAACTGTGGCCAGCCCCCGCCTGTACCTTCAAACCAAGCACTGAATGTCAGCTCCTGGCTCCCGCTCCTTCCCTGAAGACAGACTCTTTTGTAGGGATTTGTTAATAAAACATGGAAACTTCTGGAAGCCTGTGTGCTGCTTTTTCTCTGCTGCTGGGCTGGTGGGGGGCACCAGGAGGTTGCTCAGGTCCTGGAAGCATCTGTCAGGGCCCAGGATCCAGAGGAGAACAGAATGGGGGTCTTGTTCACTGATGTTACCCGTCCCAAAGTCACCCCACCCGAAGTCTCCATCTCATCTGCACAGTGGAGCTGGAGCTAATCCCAGACCCTCATGGGCTCTGGAAGGACAGATGGTCAATGAGGGCACCTCATCTGCCTGCAAGCTCCCAAGGGGAGGTGGGACTCCCGTGACAAGGGGACCTACGTGCAGCAGAGGAGGGTTGCCGGTGTCCTGGTGGGTCTTCAGAGGGCTCCTCCTTGCCGCCCTTGGGACGCTCTCCGTGGTGCTGAAGCCAGCGCTGCTTCCCCCATCTGACAGCTCTGAGCTCACCAGGGACCCCTGTAGGTGCAGGTCACCCCAGCTCACTCCAGCCTCATTCAGGGTGCTGCTGCCCCTCCAGAGCCCACTTAGATCATGGGCCCTCCTGGGAGGGGACCTCGGCAGAGCGTGGGGGCCATAGCATAGCTGTCTCTCGGCTCTGCTGAGAGCCGGAGAGGAGCAAGGGAGTGGAGCTGTGTCTCCAGAGAGTCAGCCCCTCAAACCCCAAACGGTTGCTTCCAACCAGGGACACACATGCAGTCTGTGTGAACTCCTTTGATCTCGGAGAAGTGAGTGACCGCAAGGACGGAAGCCACCGTTCCAATGCCCCACACACAGACCAAAGAGGTAGTTGGCTCACGCCCAGCAGAAACGGGTGCACAGCTGTGGACCACGTGGGCTGAAGACCAGAGGGACAGGCCCCAGGCTGGAGGTGGGGAAGTGGGAGGGTCGGCGGGAAGGGGGTGGGATCAGCTGGGTGGGCGCTGGCAAGTGGTCTCAGGCGGGGCCCTGGTGAGGTGCAGGGGCTACAGTGGGGCATGGGCACTGGGTACCTGAACCCTTGGAGGACCACCTGACCTGCAAGGCAGATATCAGGAAGATTCAGTGATGACCGCTAGTGACAGCCCTGCTGCGGGCCGGACAGCCACGTGGCTCGCATATGACCTGCCCAGTGGTCCCCAGGAGAGGTCATGGCAAAATGTGGGCAGCTCTGGGGACCTCAGCCCTGGGCCTCTGGGCACCTCATGGGTGGCCCAGTGGATGTGGGTCCCAAGGGTCTCCAGGGTGCTGTGGCCTCTTCTCAGGTGCCACTAGGTCCAGCTAGCCCACGCCAACTGAGTGTCCCCTGCAGGGCTGGTGTGCCCCCTGCCTCCTTCACAAGCACAGCTGACCTAAGGGTGCAGGATTGGCCCCTTCACAGGCTCCTCCTCCTTGCAGTCAGAAACCAGGCATGAGGCTGGCATCCTGCTGGGACTGACCAGGCACACCCAGTTTCACCTGCCATGCATCTCTCCTGGCCTGTCCCTCATCTCCAGCTGGCCACCTTTGACTTCTGCTTTCAGTCTTGGACCAATGGTCAGTCCTTTCTCATTGCCCAGCAGGGTGCCATGCCTGCTTTCCCAGGGGGACACTGTACAGGAGCCCCCCAGCCACCTGGGCACAGAGCCCTAGGCCCAACCCTCTTTGCCTTACCCCACCACTTGGTCCTGGAGGCCTAGAGGCAGGGGAGCAGCTGTGGGGGTCCAGATGCTCCCACAGTCACTGATGAGACCTGCCAGGCAGGACCCCTGGTGCCCCTGCATCCCCTGGGCCTCAGGCCAGCATGGCAGAGTGGTCTCTGGTGCCCCCTGTGCTTGGCTCCATTGTTTGCCCACCTGTGGGGACCCCAGCTCCCAGGGCCTCTGCTTCCCTTAAACTCTCTCATTCCCCTCCCACCTCTGTCTACCCTGGGCGCTGGTGCCCATCTCTGTCCGGCTTTGCTTTCCTGGGACCTTCCATCCTGCAAGGGAAGCCCTTGGCAAAGTGGGTCAGGGGCCAGCAAGCTGTGACACCCTGCTTTCTCAGAGCCCTCTGACAGAGCCCTTGTCTCAGTGGAGTGAGAGTACAGACCCCCGAGGCTCTGCCGTGCCCACTCTGCCTCCGGATCTCCTCCTGCCAGGCCGGGCACCTGGGTCAGTTCAGAGCTAGGGCAACCCTCCCAAATGCGCAGCTGTGGCCTCACCCTGCTGGACGGCCTGGCCAGGCCCCAGTTTGAGTCCCTCCCCACGGAGCAGGTGGGCAGGCTGCAGGCTCAACTGTCCCTGTGCTAGAGCCTGTCCAGGGCCAAGTACCCACCTGGGGATCTGCTTGGACACTGTCCCCAGGGTTGGGAGACAGGACAGAGGTGAGGAGCTGCTCTGGTGGGCGGTTGATATCGGTTTGATCTGGGCACCTCATAGGGTCCCTGAGCCTCTCCAGGAGTGTTTCCCAAGCATACAGGGTGTGCCCCTCCCCCTCCAGACAGCATCCTGGGTGTGCCCCTCCCCCTCCAGACAGCATCCTGGGTGTGCCCCTCCCCCTCCAGGCAGCATCCTGGGTGTGCCCCTCCCCCTGGTATGCCACCCTGCAGAATCCCAGCCAGGCTCTGGGCCCCTGCACTGCTCCGTCTTGATCCTGCCAGAGTCTGCTTGGTGGATGCAGCTATTTTTAGCCCCTGTTGGCCGGTAATTATCTCGTCTTAGGTCTGTCCTGCCGCTGGATGCGTTTCTGCTGGAAACATCAGTCTGTCTCTGCTCTGGAGACAGGGTGTTGGGGCAGGGAGCAGCCCCAGGTGAGACCCCCTGCAGATGTGCATTCAGGCTGGCGGGACACTAGACTGGGGTCCGCTCCCAGGCATGGGAGCTGACTGGCAGGGGCTCTCATCAGGGAGGGGTTGGACATTGCTGTCCTTGGACCCCTGGACGTGGTAGGAGGCGGCGACTGCCTCAGTCCCAGCATCTCCCAGGGCCTGCCTGCTTGGAGACAGACATGCCTACTAATCCTTCTGCTCCAGGGGGCCACGGGAGGGAACCCTGAATGACTGTGTCTATGAGTCTGTGTATGTGTATCTGAGTGTCGGTGAGTCTGTGTGTCTGTGCGTCTGTATGTCTGTGTGTCTCTGTCTATGAGGCTGTGTCTGTGAATCTGTGTCTGTACCTGTGTCTGTGTAGCTCTCTCTGTGTCTGTGTGTCTCTGTGTGTGTCTGTTTGAGTGCACATGGCAGTGGAGGCAGTTTGAAGGGGTTTCTGGGTTTTCTGATGGGGTCCGGGAGGGTAGAGAACCCCCTTCGTATGGTCCTGTTGTGCCCTGAGCATATCACACAGGGTTCGTCTGCCCAGCTGCCTTCTACCCAGTGGCTGTGCCACCCCAAATTCCCTTTGATCTTGAGGCGAGTCAGGCTCACTCATCCCAACTCAATCTCCCCAGCCATTATGGCACTGGACTCAATGACTGAGGGGACAAGCCCCCTGTCTATCCGTGCACCCTCCACAGCACAGCCCTGGGGCTGGTGACAGGCTGTGCTGAGAGATGGTGACAGGGCTGTCCTGAGATGGTGACAGTGCTGTCCTGAGATGGTGACAGGGCTGTTCTGAGGGATGGTGACAGGGCTGTGCCGAGGGCTGGTGACAGGGCTGTGCTGAGGGCTGGTGACAGGGCTGTCCTGAGGGCTGGTGACAGGGCTGTCCTGAGGGCTGGTGACAGGGCTGTCTGAGGGATGGTGACAGGGCTGTGCTGAGGGCTGGTGACAGGGCTGTGCTGAGGGATGGTGACAGGGCTGTCCTGAGGGATGGTGACAGGGCTGTGCTGAGGGCTGGTGACAGGGCTGTCCTGAGGGCTGGTGACAGGGCTGTGCTGAGGGCTGGTGACAGGGCTGTGCTGAGGGCTGGTGACAGGGCTGTCCTGAGGGATGGTGACAGGGCTGTGCTGAGGGCTGGTGACAGGGCTGTCCTGAGGGATGGTGACAGGGCTCTCCTGAGGGCTGGTGACAGGGCTGTGCTGAGAGATGGTGACAGGGCTGTCCTGAGGAATGGTGACAAGGCTGTCCTGAGGGATGGTGACAGAGCTGTGCTGAGGGATGGTGACAGGGCTCTCCTGAGGGATGGTGACAGGGCTGTGCTGAGGGATGGTGACAGGGCTGTGTTGAGGGCTGGTGACAGGGCTGTCCTGAGGGATGGTGACAGGGCTCTCCTGAGGGATGGTGACAGGGCTGTGCTGAGGGATGGTGACAGGGCTGCCCTGAGGGATGGTGACAGGGCTGTGCTGAGGGATGGTGACAGGGCTCTCCTGAGGGATGGTGACAGGGCTGTCCTGAGGGCTGGTGACAGGGCTGTCCTGAGGGATGGTGACAGGGCTCTCCTGAGGGCTGGAGACAGGGCTGTACTGAGGGATGGTGACAGGGGCTCTCCTGAGGGCTGGAGACAGGGCTGTACTGAGGGATGGTGACAGGGCTCTCCTGAGGGATGGTGGCAGGGCTCTCCTGAGGGATGGTGGCAGGGTTCTCCTGAGGGATGGTGACATGGCTCTCCTGAGGGATAGTGGCAGGGCTGCCCTGAGGGATGGTGACAGAGCTGTCCAGTGCAGAGCCAGCCTGGAGTGGCTGCCGGGCAAGCTGCGGTGGCTGCCTTTGTGTTGCAGTGCTGTGGCAAGTTCCTGCGTCCCTCCTTTGTCCTGGTACCGCGTGTCTGGAATCCTGATGAGCCAGTGGGGCCCCCTGACCACACTCTCCCTCATCCAGGGCCATGCAGGAGCGAAGGGGAGGGGGCTCTGTCAGGGCAGCGATGTCCTCCCCCATCAGACAGGGCACCCCCTCTCCCTGGATGAGGTGTGCCCCCCCCTCAGATAGGGCAGAGACAGACCTCCCCCACCAGGAGTGGTAGAGCTGCCCCCGCCCCTTCTGCTGCTGTGCCCACCCAGGCTCATTCACTTGAATTCAAGGCAGAATTCAAGGCAGAATTGCCTGGGTGAATTCAGGCAGAATTCACCCAGGCAATTCTGCAGTTCAGCTGCCCTGGACCCACCCCGGTTTCTCCTTTATTCTGCCTCACAGAATAACTGTGAGGCCCTCGAGGTTGCAGACAGAATGGATGGGGTCCCATGGGAGCCTTTGACACAGGGCTGGGGCGCATACTCCCAGCCTGCGGGGTAACCTCAGAGCTGGCCCTGGGCCATAGACCTGAGACTCAGATGGAAGCTGGCAGCTCCGGGCCCTCCAGCAGGGACGGCTGACAGTACTTGCTGATGTGGGTGAGGGTGACAAGGCCTCAGGGACTCCCCTTCTGGCCACGAGGCTCCCGGCACCCAACTTAACCCCAGGCTTAGCCCACAGTGGCCCTGTACCAGCACAGCTGCCCAGGGAACACCATGGGCCTAGCCTGGGCCTGGGCTCTTGGTGGGCGCAGTGTGGCCTTGGGGCCTGTGCTGAGTGCCTCATCCACTCAGGCAACCTGGTATTTAGTGTTGACATGTGTGCACCTGAGGCCCAGTGCCCCATTCACTCCCAGCAGGGCCCAAAGCAGCTTCTTGAAGCCCTTGGAGGGGCAGTCTTCTGCCTTGTGGGACCTTCAGGGCCCTGCCTCCGCTCTCCAGGACCCTCCCAATGCCAGCCTTCCCCTGCTTTTTGTGCCCTGAGCAACCTGGACAGTGTGGGCACCACAGTGAGGCCCATCCCATGAGCACCATTGACTCGGTCCCAGAAGGCTAGACCCTTCTGGGACTGCCCCAGTTTGGGGCCTGCATCGCTAGTTGTTTCCCTCATCTCCCCTGTTGGAATTTTCAAAGAGGGGCACTGGAAGATGGGTAGGCGCATTTCAGCCAGTGATGACTGACTTTCTCAGTAGTTGAAGATGCTGCTGAGAGAGGGGCAGGGTCCTGGCAACAATCCATCAGGGACACCATGTCCAGCTCCTGTAGAACCAGGCTCACAGGGTCTCTGTGTTTGCACTGCTGGACCAGAGGCTGCTGCCTGACTCCTAGGCCTTTTTCTTTTTTTCTTTTATATTTTTTGCTTTTTGGGTCACACACACCCCAGCAATGCTCAGGGGTTACTCCTGGCTCTGCACTTGGGAATTACTCCTGGCGGTGCTCTGGGACCATATGGGATGCCTGGGTTCAACCTGGTGTGGCTGCATGCAAGGCAAACACCTTCTCCACTGGACTATCTCTCTGGCCCCTACATTTTTTCTTTTTAAAAATTCTCTAATTTTGGGGGGCCGGAGCGATAGCCCAGCGGGTAGGGCGTTTGCCTTGCACGCAGCCGGCCTCTGCCGGCCCGGGTTCGATCCTCGGCATCCATCCTGGCACCGCCAGGAGTAATTCCTGAGTGCAGAGCCAGGAGTATCCCCTGAGCATTGCGGGGTGTGACCCAAATATCAAAAAAAATTCTCTAATTTTGACTATAACACAACTGTATGGCTTCAGGTTATCAGGAATGAAGTTATCATGTTATCATGAAGTTATCATGAAGTAACTCTAGAAATTCAAGGAACCAAAAATCCCAGAGATCAAATATTTTCTTAGATGTTTTAATATTTTGGTTTACTCCTTTGCCTTTGAACTAAGTTAATTGAATTGGAAACTATTAGTATAAATAACTTTATTTCAGCTTTGTGCCAGTTAAAAAATCAATTTTCCTATTAAATAAAAAAAAATTATCCTGGTAATTAAACACTGGTAGGCCAAATGCTTTGTATTCATTCTGACCCCAGGGGTTTGCATTTTTTTTTTCTTTTTGGGTCACACCCGACAATGCTCAAGAGTTTCTCCTGGCTCTGCACTCAGGAATCACTCCTGGTGGTGCTTGGGAGGACCATATGGGATGCCGGGGATCGAACCCGGGCTGGCAGTGGCCTGCCTCATGCAAGGCAAACGCCCTACCCGCTGGGCTATCGCTCTGGCCCCAGGGGTTTGCATTTTCATTTTTGTTTGGGGGCCAGGCCCAGTGATGCTCAGGGGTTCCTCCTGGAGGGATCAGATTCAGCCACATGCAAAGCCAGCTCCCTCCCCTGCTCTACTATCTCTCCAGCCACATCTTTTAAATAAATCTTTACTCTGAACCACAAGTATTTCTAAGTCATATTTCTAATAATTCCTTTCCGAGGCAAAACAAACATATATATTTAGATACAGAAAGAAGCAATTTCACTAGACTTCTGTTGGGTACTAAGCGGCTAGTCTTAGGGCCTGGCTCTTTCCCACCATGGGGCCCTGAAGGTGGGACCCAGAGGTGGGCCCCTGTCCTTAGGGCAATAAGCTCAAATGTGTCCACGTGAAGAACATCAGTGCAGAGTGTGCCCAATCTTCCGACCACAGGGATATGTGGTTGCTGTTCTATTGCAATGGCCCAGGAGTTTGCAGGTGCTGCTCGACTTGTGCTTGTATCCCCTCTACCCAGGAACTGTATAAAAGCCTTCTGTCTGTGCTCAATAAAACGGGAACTGCTGTCCAGAAACCCCCCCTCCCCACTGCGTTGGCGTCTTCCTTTTTTACCTGCTGCAGCAGCAGCAAGGCAGAGTTTCTCCCAAGTCCCTCTCCTTTTGCAGGGATTAAGTCCGACAAGATCTAGGTCTCCCTCCTTTGTCCCGGGGGCTGCTGGCCAGGGCCCTCGACAGATTTCTAGATCCAGGGTTAAGAACACTTGACTGTCAGTGTGCAGGAAAACACAAGGAGAGCTGACTTTGATTTATCGTTAAGAGTTTTGTGCCTGTTCTTTGAAATACAAAGTTCTTACTGAAATCGACTCCAGCCTGTAAGAGAAACCTCTGCCACTGCTTCACAGAGAGCTCTTGTGTCGCTGTAGTCTTTAAGAAGACGAGGCTCATTTTGTCTTTCCTTAGTCATTTCTAAACAGCACAGACTTCAAACTCAAGAGAAGGTCGCTGCTTGATAGCTGCAGACAAGTGAACTTAAGGTAAAAGCATAACTTTAGCCAATGCACCACAAGTAATGTCATTCCACATTAAAAAATAGAAAGTATAACTGACTCACACATCCGCATTTACACAAAGTCATTTTCATATGTTTAGTGAATCTATAGGATATCAATTCCCCTGTTTTCCACAGTATATAATATTGGTTTCTGAGACGTGCACAAATGTATAAAGAGAAACAGATTTAGTTTTTTTATTAATTTTTTTTATTATATCACCATGAGATAGGCCATGACAAAGGTGTTCATGATTGGGTTTCAGTCCTACAGTGTTCCAGCACCGTCCCTCCACCAGGGCACATTTCCTCCACAATCACCAGTGCCCCCAGATTCCCTCCCCCACCTTCACCTCCTACCTGACTTTTTTTTTTCCTTTTTTTGGGTTACATTTGGCAATGCTCAGGGGTTTCTCCTGGCTCTGCACTCAGGAATTACTCCTGGCGGTGCTCAGGGGACCATATGGGATGCTGGGGATCGAACCAGGGTCAGCTGCGCAAGGCAAACGCCCTACCCGCTGGACTATCGCTCCGGCCCCCACCTGACTTTATGGCAGGCACTTCTCTCTCTCTCTCTCTCTCTCTCTCTCTCTCTCTCTCTCTCCCTTTCTCTCACTCCTCTCTCTTACTCTCTCCTTTTGCTCATTGTGGTTTGCAATACATACACTGAAGGATTATCATGCATATCCCGTGGATCTACTTTCAATGCTCAGTTCTAGCTTAACTTTACCCTTTCCAACTATTCTTGGCAGATGATCCTTTCTCTGTCTTACCTAACCTCTGCCTCCTCTGCACACTTGTAGATCCCAACCCTTGACAGGTCCTTCTGGGCCTTGATTGAGGCACAGATTTTTAAAGTAACTAAAGAAAACAGCTTAGAATGAATTTTCTTTTTATTTTCATCTTTTGTAATTAAAAATTTTATTATACCACTGTGAGATATGCAGTGTTCTCATATCTAATTTTTTGTTACTTTCTTTTGCAAACGTGGTCAGAATTCTGCTGAGTGGGTCTGGAACTTGCCCTCTATGTGGCCAACCAGGGTTCAGTCCCCAGTACCTCATATATTCCCTCCAGTCTGCCAGGAGCGATCCGAGCGTACGGAACCATGGGGTATGGTCCCCCAAACTAAACAAACAAGCAATAATAGCAACAAAATATTCGGGCGTTCTGTCCCCAAGAAAGGCACCTCTGAGAGTCTCCAGCAAAGATATGTTTCAAAAGGATTTGTCTCACACCATTAAATGAAAGTCCAAAGCTTAGCAGCATAGTTGGAAAATTCTGTTAACAGAAAGTTGGCTTGCTTAAAACAAGAATTTTTTATCCCACCAGATTCATCAAATCTGAATTAAGTGACAGCTGAGTTTGTCTTGAGCAAAGCTGAAGGCAACATAAATTTTAATTTTAATCTCAACAAATTGGTCTCAAGGAAATTTATATATCTTTACATCAAAAGCTCAAAATTAACACTTATGCTAATGTTAAACTCAATTTACCTCAATTTATTTTTAACTTGAATCTCTCACTGAGGAAACACGTGCACAGTCCTGACAGCCGACCAAGAGCTAGAGTAGACTCCCGAGGGCAGAGCATGGTGCGCTGTTTTAGAGTGGAGTTTCAAGTATAAGTCACATACAAGTGTTAGAAAATTTTTTTTTAATAGCTTAGATTTTTTATGCTATTTATTGGCCCTTTGATTAATTTACTATTTTCTTAGTGAGAACTTTAGACCAAGGACTTACCATAAATATGGCGGCATAGAGGTAGTCCAGCAAGTTTAAGGGCAGTGAACAAAGCAGGTAGGCTCTGGAGCTCAGTAGCTCCCACACGACTGTCTTTAGTGAGGGGACAGTCTGCCCGTGCGGTCACTGGCCAGACCAAGTCTGGACTTGAAGATTTTCTCTTGTAAACCTAGCCTGGTATGAACCTTTCTAAATTCCGCAGACAGACAGACAGACTCAAATGAATCAACTCCAGACATAAAGGGGAACACAGACACACATACACATACGTGCACACAATCACACATGCAGAGAGACACACATGCATACATGCACAGACACAAATGCACACCCATACACAAGCACACAGGTGCGCGTGCACACACACACACACACACACACACACACACCACCACCACCACCACCACCACCACCACCAATAGATTTGTCATTTCCTGGCCTTCGAGAGGGCAATAGGACAGTGAGGTTGCCGAGAAAGTGCGACCTGTCTCTGACATTCTGTTTTCTGACCGCATGCTCTGCTCCCAGAGTAGTTTCCAGAAAGAGCTCTGTGGGAGCTCAGCCAAGTTAGATCAGCTGTCAGATGGGGGTCCCCACCCCGCGGCTCTCCACGCTCTGAGGGAGGCCACCACCCTTCTCGAGCAGACACGGAGCTGAGGCAGGAACAGGGAGCACAGAAGCGTTCTTGAGGAGTCTGGAGGAGGCGGGTCTAGCTTCACTTCACTCACGGCGACATGCAGTTTGCTATTTGCTATGGGACAGGTCAGATGAAGCACAGCTGAATCTGTGTAGGCAGGACACACAGTTCAAACAGCAAGGGGTGCCGTCACATCCACCACAGGGTCACCCTCCTCAAGTCCTCCTGAGGGGCACTCCGCCTTGTACAGCACCCATAGGGTCCCTGCCAGGAGTGATTCCTGAGTGAAGAGCCAGGAATAACCTGAGCATCACCGGGTGTGACAGCAAGCAAGCAAGCAAGCAAGCAAGCAAGCAAGCAAGCAAGCAAGCAAGCAAGCAAGCAAGCAAACCTGCCCAGCAGCCTCCTTGGCATGGTCCATTGTCAGTGCCCGGCTCTTTGCTGGCCTTTGGAGGTCCCTTTGTCGTCTTGCCGGGGTGCTGGGAGCATGTGCCTGTTCTTTCCCTCATCATGGGCACTGCGGCTCCCAGAGCCCTGGTGTGGACGTCGGAGCAGAGTGAGGCCTCAAGGTCCCACGTGATCCAGCTGGTTTCCCCATGTTGTGCCTTTGATCACTCAAGAGCGGCAACAGCCCTAACAGAGTTTGACTTTCTCTGACCAGGAGGCTGCAGTGAGGACGTGTCACAGACAGGCAGCTGTGGAGGGAAGGCTGGGAACCACATGGACGCGATTCGTGGGCAAGCCTCTGGGCCATGCAGATGGCATCAAGGAGCCCGCACAGACTCCCCGAACACGCCAGGCCCATGTGTGTGCAGAGCTGCCAGGGCAGACACGGCCATGGCGGCTGCTGGGGGGCACCAGGGCACTCAGTGCACAGCGTGGGTGGATGAAAGACCGGCACAGGCCAGCCATTGGGCACAACTTCCAGCCTCAGAGAGACATAGGCTCGGAGAGCAGGGTGGGAAGGGCCTGCCCATGCACGTGGCCAACCTGGCATCTCATATGGTGCCCTTAGCACCACCCATGGGGATGATCCTTGGGCACAGAGCCATGAGCAAGTCCCAAGGACCCCTGGGTGTGACCCCCCCAAACACACAAAAGCAGAAGGTTGGTGACTTCCTCCAAGGGCACCTGAAGGGCAAAGACACAGGGGCAGCCTCTGGGCGAGCCCTGCACATCCACCAGCCTGGCTCCAAGTGGACGGCAGTGAGGCGAGTGAGGCCACCTGTGTGGGCTGGGCAGGACCGAGCAGACTTTGGGGGCTCCCATCCTTACCGCATGGACCCCTTGGTCCAGCCCAGTCAGCGCAGGGGCTGCTGGAGGCGCAGCCCAGGCCCCGACCCTCCGCAGCTCTGCTCTGGACAGGCTCTCCAAGGGGCCTCCTTGGCCCTTTCCCCCACCACCCTGGCATCACATACAGCTTTCTGGACCCCTCATGTGACACCACGGCAGTGCCAGCAGCCAGGCAGGTGGGGTGGGGGCATGAAGTCCTCTTGTAGGCCTGAGCTTTGGGCTTTGGGGGCATCTGCCCCCTCAAAGCCCCACTGAAGAGGGGGCTGTCAGGGCAGGAGGAGGCTGCTCCCAGGGGGCACGTGGACCTGCTCTGTCTCTCAGCAACCCGGTTGGCAGCTCAGGGGTCTGCAGGACACTTTGATTCTCCAGAAAAGCACAGAGACCCCCTGAGCACGCTCAGATTTCCAGCTCATGTGCCTCACCACCTGAGAACATTCTTGAATGTCATTCACCACGTAGCAGTTGCTTCCCTTGGGATCCTCGGGGAGAGAACAGGGACCGCAGCGTCCCCAGGAGGGTGTGAGCCCAGGACAGAGGGTCCTGCCTGAAGCACAGGGGCGAGAGGGCTCCCCCGGGCTGAGGGGGCGAGAGTGTGGCAGTTGGTCTGGCCAGCCCTGCTGCCCTCTGCAGATCCTTGGGAATGGACAGCGCCACTGAAGGCTCCCATGCAGCAATGCTAAGGGATGTCCCAGCCTCCGTGCTCGACTACATGGTCTTGTTAGGGCCTAAGGGATGAGGCCCCTGTTAAGGACCAGTCCAGTGACAGAATGAATTCAGGCTGCCATATCCGGTCATGGGGTCGCACAGTGCGTTCTGGCATGGCCTCAACATCCCCGTCCTCAAGCACCATGGAGGCCCCTGGGCTCCAGACAGTCTGAGTGTTGGGCCTGTCCAAACACCTGGCCTGGCTCTTTCTTGGCCTCAGAGAAACAGAGTCGGGCCCACCACCTGCCAGAAGCCCCCCCAACTGCCGTGGGCGACCGTTGAAGACAGGATTCCAGGATGGGCTCAGCCCCCTGCTATCTTGGGACAGGCCCAGTGAGCCAGGACTGGGCTCTCCATGGGGTGCCGAGGCTGAGGGCAGCAGTGGGGGCCACCCTCTTCACCCACCAGGCCCCACGGCTGTCTTCCTCAGTGCCCTTTGCCCCACTTGCCATTTCTGGTGACTGTGGGTGGCCTGTGAACACGTGGGTTCCCTGTGTTTTGTGGGTTCCAGACCTTTGAAAGCCTTGGGGAAACCACGCCCAGTCCTGGACCCCAGCGTGTCCTGGCCCACATGTTCTGCTCCTGTGTGGGGCAGCCTGTCTGCACTGTAGGGATGCTGAGGGTGGGTTGGGTGCTGGGGGTGGGGAGAGAGCCTGGAAGGGGGCTCAGAGGGTCCCGTCAGGGTACACATAGGTCCTGCCGGGGGTGCTGTGCTCAGTGGGACCCTGGTCTCTTTCAGGAGCTGGCCTGCATGGGGACTGGTCCTCAAGGGCCTGTGGAATTGACCACCCCAGCATGAAGAAAGGAAAGGCCTGTGTGGGTGAGCAGTGACGTGACGGGTGAGAATCGGGGCTGCTGGGAAACAGCCTGTGGGCAGTGGGCAGGCAGGAGGGTGCCCACTCAGGCAGTGAGCTGACTCACACTCACACTCACACTCACATGCACACTCACACTCGGGGGTCTCTGGAGACCTGCCTCCCAGCCAGCGCTTGGTCACAGACGCCTCCAGAGAGCAGCAGGTGCTTTGTGTTCCCAGCTTCCAGGGGACACAGGAAGGAACAAAAGAAGGGAAGGAAGGCCGGAAGGAAGTCCGGAAGGAAGGCCGGAAGGAAGGCTGGAAGGAAGGACAACGTCTGCACCTTGGGGTGAGAGCAGCTGACACGGTCCCCTGGGACCTCGCTCATGCAGACGCAGATGCACTGGGGGTTCCATGGGCTGACCCAGCGCCTCTGCGTCCTGTGTGTGGGTGCCTGGCTGCATCTCCACCAGGCCTACCTGTGCTCCGGGCTGTGGGGATATCCGGGCCCTGAGTCTCCATGGCCAACTCCTTTCTCCCTTATAATGGTGCCCCTCCCCCCCCACCGCCTAGGGAGGGACAGCTGCCTCCGGAGGGGTAGTGAGGCTTGAGGGTGGAGCAGCTGGACTGGACAACCCTGGGTCTTTGGTCAGGGCAGTCACTGCTTCTGCGGTCACGTGCTGTCCCCTCCCCAGGTGTCTGTGCCCAGACACTGTCCCCTGCCCAGAAATACCCTGGCCAGCAGAGCTCGTGGGGTCACCCAGTGCCTCCCTGAGGGCCCAGGGCTTTCTCTCCGCTTTTCTCCCACTGTAGAAGGCAAGGGTGGCGGCCCCTGGTGGGAGGCCGTGATGGTGCAACAGCTGCAGGCCATGACTGCCGAGGAGCAGGAGCAGCTGCTGCAGAGGCTTTGGTGCTGCCTTGAGACCCAGGTGGGCTCGCTGCACCCCCACCGCCCCGACCTGCCTGCCTGGACCCTGCCCTCCCCACCTTCTGCTCACCTGGGTGGAAGATAGGCCTGGGGCTGGGGACCCGGGACGCAGGTGCTCTAAGGGGCCCCACAGGAATTCTTTTTTTTTTTTGCTTTTTGGGTCACCTGGCAATGCTCAGGGGTTACTCCTGGCTCTGCACTCAGGAATTACTCCTGGCAGTGCTCAGGGGACCATATGGGATGCCGGGGATCGAACCCAGGCCGGCACAGGCCAGCCGCGTGCAAGGCAAATGCCCTACCCGGCTGGACTATCGCCTCCGGCCCCAATTCTTGGGGCTCTGGAGAGCTGGGTGGGCTGGGCCAGGCAAGGCGCACCCCTGCTCCAGCCCCCTCTGAGGGAATGGTGCCAGCTGCAGAGGGAACCCCTCCCTGCCGTGCTTCCCCGATTCCTGGGGTCCGGAGCTTCCCTGCGTGAGGGACACAGGTTGGGGGCAGGGTGGGGCAGGGGGGGGTGTACGGCACCTTCTGCACCAATCAAAGGGGAGTGCAGGGCTGGGGCCTCTGGCTCTGACCTGGGCAGGAGCAGCCCAATGTCCCCTCCTTGCTCCTGGAGTGGGGCGCCCTGTCCCGCCTGGCGTTTCTGCAGGTCTCCGGCCAGGACACTGACAATGTCAGCATCCGGGACCTCCTGTTGGCCCTGAACCTGGACCCCTTGCTGCCTCTGGAGAAGGTGGGTCCTGTACCCCACATGTCCACCCTGCTCACAGCGACAGATGTGCAGGACGCTGAGGAGAGGAAGGACGGGCGGGCAGAGGGGACTGCGCTGCAGGACAGCAGGCCACACCTGGGCACGTGGCCTCAGCCAGATGTCCTGTGGGATTCCAGAAGCTTCCGTGTCTCAGTCATTCACAGGCAGTGCCAGTGCCACCCTCTTCTCTCTGCAGCTGCTCCTCTTTCGCCTCTACGGGGTGGTACTCAGGGAGTGCCCCAGCACCGAGCTGGTCCGGCCGCACCTGACCGGCCTCCTCAGCCTGTCCCACCAGTGGTTCAACCAGCGGGAGGTGCGCTGGCCAGGGGCTGGGAGCCTAGCGGGGCGCTGGGCTTGCAGGCAGGGCATCTGCCTGCCACGCTGCTCCTGGGTGGGGCTCTTGGGGGGAGCATCCTGGGCTCAGTGCTGCGGTGCCTGGCCACAGGGCATTGCGCTGGCCGTGGGTATGGCATCTGCCTCACACCTGGAAGCCACGTGGACGGTGCTGGAGCAGTTGGGCGCGCTGGATCCCTGAGGGTGGCGCCTGAGGCCACGGAAAAGCAGGTGGAGGGGCGGTACAGCACAGGGGTTGGGGGTTGCTCATGCTCATGGTCGCTGGCTCCTGTCACGGGAAAGCTGGGGTGTGCTCGGCGCCCGCCTCCGTCACTCTGGTGTGGCCCAGCAGATGGGCCCTGGAACCATGACCTGGGTCTCAGCCCCCTGGGTGGGTCATCAGAGTCATAGCTGGCCTCAGTCTCCATCCTGAGCACCAGACCTGGGGGGTTGCCTGGGGGATCCCTTGAGAGATGATGGAGGCCAGGGCCAGCAGGTGAGAGTCCCGAGCCCCTGTCCCTAGGACCCCGTTCTGCTCTGGAAGCGGGTCAGCAGTACGTGTCTGCTCTGCTACGGGCGGATGGCGCTGCACGCAGGGAGCCAGGCACTGCCCTGGGTGGACAACATCGTGGCCTGCATCATCTACTACTACGCCTGTAGCCATTATGTGAGCCGGCGCTGCAGGAGGGCTGCGTGCATGTGTGCATGCGTGTGTGCATGCCTGCGCTCTTGTGCCCCTGCCCGCCTGCACCCCTGTGCCCCTGCCTGCCTGAGTCCCTGTGCCCTTGCATCCCTGGCAGCCCATGCCCCTGTCAGCCTGTGCCCTACGTGCCTGCCTGTGTCGCTGCATCCCTGAGTCCCTGCTTTCCCTCTGCGTGCTGAAAGGTGCATGAATCTGAACGTGCCTGTGTCCCTGCATGCTGAAAGTTGCCTATGCAACATGCCTATGCGTGCCTGCATCCATGGGTACCTGTGTCCATTCATGTGTCAGTGCATGTGGCGGTGCGCATTGCAGGCGTCGGTGCAGGGTCGTGTGCGCTCTGGCTCACGCTCCGGCCCTGTGCCCAGGACAACGCCCTGAAGAGCAGCTTCCTGGCGGCCAGCACCATGCTGCTGCGGGCACTACGGCGGTCGGCAGACTCCCAGAGCTATAAGTTCATGCAGATTCCGGAGCTCATCCGATGTTTCCTGGTGAGGCTGGACCGAGGGCGTGCACAGGAATCTGGTGCAGCCCCCACCTGACTCTCCCCCGTCTGCTCCCTCCAGATCGCCCTGCAGAAGGAGCCGCCTTTCCTGGCCACCCACTCCGGCAGAAGGCCATCATGGTCATCGCTGGACTGAGGTGACATCCTGGACACAGAGGAGATACGTGGGCCCCACTAGGGGTGGGTGGGCACCTCGCACAAGGATCTGGGCTCAAGTGACCATACACAGCTCAGTGAGCCCACCAGGGGTGAGGGAGCTGTGTTGGTGACCATCCTGTCCCGGATGGGGTAGAAGGAAGTCACTGACCCCACCCTGTCAGACTGACCCATCACACCCTGACCCTGTTACATACTCACACTGTCACAGCCTGACCTTGTCACACTCTTCCTAGTCCTACCCTGACCCTGGCGCACTCTGACACTACCCTGCTCACAGGCTGACCTGACCCGTTCATAGGCTGACCTGACCCTGCCTCACAGAAGCACTGATGGCTCTTTGTCGTCAGTAACTTTGGGGTCTGGTGTGTTCCATCTGAAGCTATTCCTGCACCTGTGCCTCCGGCCAGTCGGGGTGGGGGATGCAAGTCCCTCCCCAGGAGCCCAGGCCTCAAAACCCACATGGCAGGCTAGGGGCTGAGTGCCCTGCCTGTGCCCATGTGCCCACTCTGGAGTGCCCTGCCCGTGCCTGCTCTGAGTGCCCTGCCCGTGCCTGCTCTGAGTCCCCTGCCCGTGCCTTCTCTGAGTGCCCTGCGTGCCCCATAGCACCCTGCGTCCTGGTCTGAGCCCGTCACTGCAGTCCCAGACACTGCAGGTTTGCCTGCAGTCACTCTACATGCTGCCGCCACCTGAGCAGCTTACCAGCTCTCTGCCTTCCCAGGCCTTGGCTCCGACATCCTGGTGAGCCCCAGCCTGGCCTCTGTCCCCTGGGTGGGAGACGCAGGACATCCTGGATCTGGGTGGACACGTGGGTCTTTGGTGCTGCAGCCCCAGGGGCCGCCTCTGCTGCAGGCACTGTGGAGGATCAGAGCAGTCGGCTATGGGGTGCCTCCCAGCGTCCAGTATCTCAGTGCAGGCTGGGAGGCCCCGACCCCACAGGGGGCCCAGCCCTGAGGTCTGCCTGGCAGGGGGCTCAGAAGAAGCTGTTCTCCCAGCGCTGCCCAGCTGGGCATCTGTTGGAAACTGCTGGGAGAGAGAGAGGTGCTTGAAGTGAGGAGTGAGGGTTGTAGGAACTGTTGGGAGAAAAAGAGGACCTGCCTGCTGGAGGGAGGGAGGGAGGGAGGGAGAGAGAGAGAAAGAGAGAGAGAGGAGAGAGAGAGAGAGAGAGAGAGAGAGAAAACTCCTCTCTCTGGAGTGAGGAGTGAGAGAAGAAAAGATTACAAGGACTTTCAAGAGCCTGTGGTCTTATTTATCCATCAATTATCCATCAATTAAGGGGAACGGTCATTGGCCCTGTCCATAGCTGAGTACTTCACAGACCCCCAATGCTGTCAGGGCTGAGCCTTGACAGGCATCCACACCCCAGGAGTGGCAGGTGGGCTTCTCCCCAGGGGAGGTGCCCAAGGAGGGGCCACAGGGCACAGTGGGCACCCTCTAGGCCTGCAGGTCTCAGGAGCAGTGGAGAGAGGCAGTAGGTGCTGGGGTGCCAGCCCACAGCAAGGAGGGCAGAGCTCTGGGTGAGCCTGTGAGCCTGTGGCTGAGTCCACAGACTGAGGCGGCTGTCGCTGTCCCGCAGACTCTGTACCTGAAGAGCTCGCGAGGCCCTGGAGCTGCTGCTGCAGAGTCTTGTGCTGGAAAACAACACCATGGACGAGGTCAGCTTCGTCCTGCAGGTGCGCACTCACATCCCCGCGCCCCACTGCCCCCGCACCTCACTGCCCCCGCATCCCACTGCCCCGCGCCCCACTGCCCGAGCCCCTCACTCCCGCGCCCCACTATCTGGCGCCCCACTGCCCCACGCTCCACTGCGCCGCGCCCCTCACCCCCGCGCCCCACTACCCGATGCCCCACTGCCCGCGCCCCACTGTCCGCGCCCCACTGTCCGCGCCCCTCACCACCGCACCACTACCCTGCGCCCCACTGCGCCGCGCCCCACTGCACTGCGCGCCCGCCCAGCACGCTTAGCCGCCACCGCTGCCCGCCAGCACATGGAGCCGTGGCTTGAATCCAGCAGCAGCCACCAGCGACAGCGGGTCACCCGCTCCCTCTTCCTGCTGCTGCAGCACCTGGCAGACGCCCAGAAGCTGACCGTGAGTTCCCACAGCACCCAGCGCTGAACCTCACTCCGCCAGGAGGGATTTGGGGTGGGGCCGGAGGGAGTTTCAGTTCCCATGTGGCCTGCCTGGGGAAAGGTGGCAGGGATGCAGGCGAGGGGCCCACTGCCCAGGCCCGGGGCCAAAGGGGTGCAAGATGGGCAGACTACGGGGACACTCGAGAGGAGGCTGCGTGCAGATGCGTGCCCCTGGGCAGCCCATGGAGAGGACCACGGGGTGCAAGGCCAGAGAAGACCCCCCCCAAGTTCTGGGCTTCAGAATAGGCTGGAGTCAAGGTCAAGGTCGGAAAACTCCAAGCCCTGAGAGTGCTGACAGGCATAGATGAGCCGCTCAGGTTGCTGTGGGCTGTGGGCACCAAGGCCAGCTCTGGTCAGCAGGGCCAGGAGAGGGGCAGGGGACCTCCGCATCAGTCAGTAGGGCCAGGAGAGGGGAGCCGGGACCCCCCGCATCCGTTAGCGGGGTGAGGAGAAAGGCACGGGGACCCCTGTCAGTCAGCGGAGGGGAGAGGTGCCAGGGACCAGGCCGGCAGCTACTCCCTAACCCTCAAGAACAAAGGTGGGGGATGTTTGCAGCGGGGTCATGGGCAGAGCCCAGACTTGGATCCAGGACACTGAATGAGATGCCCGGTCAGCAAAGAACATTTGAGAAAAGCTGCTTTCCGGGGCTCCTCCTAAGAGGACTAGGGAGACGAAGGGACATCCTCTGGCTGGAGGGGCGAATCCAGGGTTTGGGACCAGCAGGCGTAGGGGCGGGGCCATCATAAGTGGGGCGGGGCCAGCAGGTGGGGCAGGGGGCAGAGGGTGGGTGGGGCCAGCAGGTGTGGGGAGGGCTGCCCAGCAGGCCGGACTGCGTTAAACGTGGCTGCTCCCAGGAGTATGCCTCGCCTTCTGCGCTGGGTCACCAGTTGGGCCTGCTGCTGCTGCTGTGGCACGACGAGGACCTGGCCACCCAGAGCCACACGCACCAGTGTACCTACCTGCTGCTGCTACTCCTGCTCCAGCAGAAGCGTGAGTGCGGGGGGGGGGTACTGCCCTGCGGGCCCGCCCCGCCTGACCCTGGAGCCCCGCCCGCAGAGAGTGTGTCTGAGTTCATGCACATGAACACACTGAAGAACTTGGAAGCGAGGAGCTACAAGGAGTCGGAACAGAAGCTGTACCCCGTGCTGAAGGTGGGGCTGGAGGACACCCAGGCGGGAGCTGGGTGCTGCGGTGCTGGTCAGGCCACCAGCTCTGGGCCCTCAGGCCTGTCTCTAATGGATTGGGAGGAGGCGGAGTCTGGGATAGGTCCTGGAGGCTCCCGAACCTCAGTTTCCCCATCTGCCAGGGTGGCTCTGTGCACTGTAGCCCTGGAAAGCACTGGGTGAAGCTCCCCAGAAAGGGCAAGTGACAACTGTGTTCTTAGCAGAGGGCAGCTGGGCCACGGAGGTGTGTTGGGATGGGCCTCCTGTCCATGCTGCAGGCCCTTTGCGTGTGTGCGACTGGGAGTGGGCTCCATGCGTGTGTGTGGCTGGGGGTGGACCCGTGTGTGTATGTGTGACCAGGAGCAGGCCCTGTACATGTATGTGCGGCTGAGAGTGGGCCTCGTGCGTGTGTGTGTGTGTGTGTGTGTGTGTGTATGTTTCGGGAGCGGACCCCATGCATGTGTGTGGCTGGGAGATGGCCCCATGGTGTGCATGTTACCTGACCTCTTAGCTCCTGGCGCAGGCCCTGAACCGGAACCTGTCAGTGGGGCAGCACACACAGCTGATCCTCACACTCCTGCAGGGGCTCTGCGGCCTCCACCCCCTGCGCAGCGCCCTGGCCTCCCAGGCGCTGCTCACCATCTTTGAAGACAGGACCATCAGGCCAGAACAGGTGGGCTCCCCTGGGCGCCTCCCTGGAAGACCCCACCTCGTCTGCTGCCATGGCCTCTGTCCTCACTCCACCAGGACGGATGTCTCCCAGTTGGCCTCAGGAGGGACCCATATGGGCACAGACAGGACACTTCTTTGGGTTCCACCAGGGACCTGCATAGTGTCATGCCCACGGGAATTCTCATGCCCACTGGGGACCCTGCAGTCTTATGCCCACTAGGGACCCCTGCAGTTTCATGCCCATGGCCAGGGACAAGGAAGCCCTGCCCAGCCTTTCTGCCCTGCCCAGGTGATGGAGATTCTGCAGGGCCTGTCCCAGCACCTGTCCAGCATCGTCTTCAAGAATGTCCAGGTGGTCATGCTGAAGGTCATGGCCATTCTGGGCACCC
This sequence comes from Cryptotis parvus, assembly GCA_021461705.1. NCBI lineage: Eukaryota > Metazoa > Chordata > Mammalia > Eulipotyphla > Soricidae > Cryptotis > Cryptotis parvus. The sequence goes on along the minus strand of JAJIBD010000783.1, from coordinate 484,516 downwards.
AGTACCACAGGAGTGTGTGGAGGTGATGCTCACGCTGAGTCCCCCGCTGAGAGGTGGGTCCCATCACAGTGGGCGGCTGCCAGCCAGGCCCCTGGGCTCCACAAACATCCAGCAGGTCCAGGTGCCCTGGAGGGGCCCAGTCCAGGAGCGTCCCTTCCTCTCACTCAGAGCCCCCCACACAAGCTTGTTGAGGGGCTGACAGCTGGCTCTCGCCCGTGCCTGTTTCAGAGTGGGGGTGTCGGGGCACTTTGCATCAGGAGGACTGCAGGGCCTGACGGCTTCCCAAGGGCGCCCTGTGAAGGGTAAAGGCCTGGGGTGACAGGGCCTGGGCCAGGGTGCGGACCTGTCCACCCAGCTTTTCTGTCCACCACACTACCCTCGAGTGTGTGTCTGGAGCCAGACAGAGACCAGGACAAGGACAGGACAGGGGCTTGCCTGTGTGTGCCTTGAGCACAGCAAGGAGGTAGGGGCACCAGGGGCAGTTGGGGGAGCAGGCCTGTGCCTCCGCACTTGGTCTCCCAGACCCCCCATCCTGAATCCCTGAACTTGCCAGGTAGACCAGCCCTCAGCCCCTTGTCCAGCACGGCCTCAGCGGGTGGCCCTGGACACCATCTTTGCAGGAAGCTCATTCTCTTATGGAAGGCCCTGGCCACCACCGACCAACTGGCCCACAAGGTCATGACTCTGCTATATATGAAGATGAAGCTGAGGCCACCCAGGATGCTGGTCCAGCCACAGGAGCAGGCGGAGGCCATCTCCCTGCTGGTGGGCAGCACGGGAGCGAGGGGGCCTGCGTGTGGGGTGGTGGCACCGTGGGACTAGCCATGGGACTTGGCCTGCCCAAGGTGTGGGCAGTGAGCCTGGGGCGCTCTAGGTGCAGAGGGCCCTGCTCTGCTCACCACAGGCCTTAGGCACCATCTATGAGCTCCTACGTACCCGAGTTTAAGCCCACAGTGCACTGGGCCTTCGCCGGCATCCTCCTGGGCCTGCTGACGCAGATGCCCTACCTGTTCGAGCTGGGCATGGGGCAGGACCTCTCCCCACTACCAGGAGGACACCCTGGAAGCGCAGCCTCTGGGTCCGTGCAGGTGAGCCCAGCTGCACCCACCCCCATCCCGTCTCAGGTTCTGTCCTTCCCTGAAGCACTCACCCCTCCCACATGGAGCCCAACCCCTCCGTGAAGACTCCGCCTCTGCTCGCCCATGAAGCCCTACCCCTCTCATGAAGCCCCACACATCTTTGAAACTCCGCCTCTCCTACCACTGAGCCACGCCCCTCCTGTGGAGCCCCGCCTATCCTCTTTCATGAAGCCCGCCTCTCCTCACACCGAGTCCTGCCCCTACCATGGAGCCCCACCTTGCCTCTCCCACAAAGCCCCGCCCCTCCCGTGGAACCCATGGCCCTGCCACACCCTCCTGGAGACCCTCTTCTCCCGTCTCTCACACAGGCGGATGCAGGCCAGGCATGGTGGGGGTTTCACCAGGGTGTGAAAGTAGGAGCTGTGCCCCAACTGAGGAGGGAAAGTTGTGAGGAGGGAAGCCAAGAAGGCGCGCTTTTCCCATCTACACCCTCTCACTCTGCTCTTTCACCCCCACCTGCCCAGGACCTGTCTGGAGGCGCTAAAGGGTCTCTTCTGGACCACTGGCAACTGGGAGGTGTTTGCATATCTGAAGCTGCTGCAGGGCTGGGAGCTCTTTGAGCACCCTGAAAGCTACATGGAGGGTGTGAACCTCCTGGCCAGGTGAAGGGCCATGGAGGGAGTGACCCTCCTGGCCAGGTGAAGGCCCATGGAGGGAGTGACCCTCCTGGCCAGGTGAAGGCCCATGGAGGGGTGACCCTCCTGGCCAGGTGAAGGCCCATGGAGGGAGTGACCCTCCTGGCCAGGTGAAGGCCCGGACAGCTTCCATATTCTGGGAGCTGTGCCTTCTGTGTCTAGGGGGTCAGGAGGTCCCTAGCTCAAGGATGGGCCCCGAGACCCCTGGGCAGCTGCTTTCCTCTGCAGGGCCATGGTGCAGTACAGCTGCGAGATCAAGGCTGTCCTGGGCCAGGCCATCATCTTCATGAAGAGCTGCGAGCAACGTGACCATGATGTGGCCATCGTCCTGGTCACCGAGGTCAGCCCCACGTGGCGCTCATCCCCGCTGCCCCGTATACCCCTGAGCACCGGGCTGACCTAGCCAATCGACCTCAGCTTCTCAACAGCCCCGACATCACCGAGCACGCCTCCCCACGGCGCATAAAGAACTTCCTGATCCTGAGCCTGCACGACTCCAGTCAGCTGGTGCAGGCCACGGTTCTGAAGGGCCTCAGCAGCATCACGATCCATCCCAAGAAGGTGAGAGGGCGGGGCTGGAGGGCAGGGCAGGAAGCCGTGGCGTCAGAGGGCCCTTGCTGCGTAGGGCTGGGAACTAGAATCTCGAGGCTGGAGGCTTTGGCCTCGTGGAAGGACAGGAATCCCTTTCTTATCTTCCAGGCACACTTCAAAGTGCGGCCCAGGACAGGGATGGGCCAAGGCAGCCCAGGGTGCAGTGATGGACAGGGTTTGCCCCCTGAGCCCGCATTCGGGAGGCGCTCGGGTGGGGAAGGCGCAGAGGGTGGAGCCAGAGCGGCCCAGATGTGCAGGGTCAGGAGGTCGTCTCCGTGCAGGCACTCCTACTCCAGAAAGAGCTGGTCCGGCTGCTGGACAGTTTTGCAGGACTCAAGCCGCGAGACTTCACGGCGCTGATAGAGGTCCTGAGGGAAATCCTGCATTACTTGGGAGCTCGGTGCTTTCAGACCTCTGACATCAAGCTCCTGAAGTACCTGCAGCCTTTGTTTGATGATGTGAGCAAAACCTGTGCCCAATCAGCAGTTTCAGCTGCAGCCACCCTATCTGTCCCCCCAATCAGAATAGCCCTAGCCACAGCCCCCACCATCTTTCCCCCAGTCAGAGCAGCCCTAGTTGCCTCCACCCACCATTTCTCCCCCAATCAGAGCAGCACTAGCTACAACCACTACCAATCACAGCACCCCTCCCTTGTCCACAGACCCCACTGGCTGAGCCCACCTCAAAACCTGGTGGTCCTCTCAAGCAGAGGGTGGTGGACTGTAGTGGGGACCCTGGGGGCAGCAATGTGAGATTCAGGCATTGCATTGTCCCCACTGGGGTTTGCAGGTGGGGTGGAGGCAGAAGGGGTGAGTCAGGGCAGCACCAGTGCAATTGGGGAAACTGAGTCACAGGCTGAGTGGGTTTACCCAGGGTCCCAGAGGCTTCCAGGTCTGCATAATGAGGCCTCAGCCCCCTCCACAGTGACAGGCTTATGCAAGGTCCGTGGGTCGGGAAGTCACAGTGTGCAGCACAGAGCCGACTGCCTGCCTGTGGCCACAGGAGTGCGCGGAGGTGCGCACCGCTGCCATCCACCTGTATGGGGAGGTCCTGCACAGTGGTAAGAAGTTCCGGCTGCCGCTCAGGAACCAGGTGTTCCAGGCTGTGGTACCGCTGCTCCTGCACCTGGCCGACCCCTGCCCTGAGGTGGTCCTGGTGAGCTGAGGGAGGCTTGGGCTGGGTTCAGGATTAGACTCTGCAGGGACCCCAGTGCCACACAGGGGTGGGCGCTAGCCAGCCTCAAGGTGACGGTGCAAGTGGAGGCACCTCCTCCCGCCTCCAGGTACACACACACACACACACACACACACACACGCGCAGATAAACACCTGCACATACACAAACGTGCACACATACAGAACACAGGTATATGTGTGAACACGTGCACATATGTGCTCATGCAGCTAAACACGCATGCACACGTGCACACACTACAGGCCAGGAGCCGAGCATCAGGAGCATTGCCCATGGCCTGCCCCCACGGAGACACTCTAGGACCCAAGAAGGATCCATGGTGGACCTGGAATGGCCTTTCAGGCTGTGGCCTTTCTCTCCACATCCCCACAGGAGGTGCTACTGCCCAGGAGACCCTGGCTGGGGCCAGGTCCCAGGGCCCTCTAGGGAGAGCGAGAAGGGTGGGTCTGGTGGACAGGATGGGAGGGCTATAGCCATGGACTTGAGCAGACGCTTCCTCTGTGGCCGCCTGTCCTTGCTCCTCATGTGACAGTTACTGTTACTTCAGTTGCCTTTTCCTTCCCTTAGGTGCCCTGAAAAGGTGTTCAGGGGCCCCTTCCCGCAGTCCCCAGTCAATTTGGCCAGTGGTTCAGTGCTCTGGCCAGTACTGCTCAGGCCCTGCTGTTCCTGTGACCACCAGGGTGTGTGTATACCTGTGTGTGAACCTGCAGGGGGGGGGCTGCCCTCTGGATACACATCTGGGGCCATGTCCCAGTGATGGATGGGGATCTCCAGGGCCACACCTGGCAGTGTTTGGAGGCCATGTGGTGCCAGGATGGAACCTAGAGCGAGGCATGCGCCGTGATGCCGTCCCATCTCCCCGGGCCTGTCTCTGCCACATAGAGGGTTCTGGGGTCCAGCACCCGTCAAAAGGTTTATCGCCACATCCGTCTCTTCTGAGGTCCTGGGGTGTGGACACAGGACACTGTATGACTGGGGGGTGCTCTGGGAGGGGCCCCCGGCAGGGACCCCTGTGCAGGGTGCCAGGTTGGAGCCACATCTTGGGGCACAGGTTGGGCAAGGAGAGCGTCCAGGAGGCTCCTAGGTGCAAAGCAGAGGCGGGGGTTGTGAGGGGGCTGAGAGAACTGGGGGGGCTCTCCAAACCTCACCTGGGTCTGTCCCTGGGGTATGATGACAGGACAGGTGGCAACCGTCTCTCTGCTTGTCCCCTAGAAGACAAAGTTCACACTCCTGCGCTGTGCCACCCTGCTCAGGTGGCAGTTCCAGAAGGAGCTGTTCAGAAGGCTGGCATGGGGGCACGGCCCGGTGCGGAGAGCGACATCTTCATCTACACAGTGAGCGGCGACCTGGGGAGGGCGTGAGGGACCAGGGCATTGTGGTTGGTGCAGTGCTGGTGCTGCCTCTGGGCAGCAGGGCTCACAGTGACCTGGACCAGGGGCTCTGGGAGGGGGTCATAGCAACTCCTGGTGTCCCAGTTGGAGACGGGTGTCCCCAGAGCTGGGAGTGGGCTGAACCTGTGGCCTGGGGAGGGGGTGGCACTTTCCTCTCAGCCTCCAGCTGAGACCGCGCAGCGGCACAGTCAGGGGTCAGGGGCCAAGCTGAGCGCCTGGGTTTTCACTGGTGTCCCAGGGCTAGGGCTGGCCGGCCCCTCAGGCTGGCTCCCATCCCCAAGACCCCTCTGAATCTCTCTATTCTCCCACTACCCTAGAAACACCCCAGGTGCCCTGACCCTCGGGCCGGGGCTCAGATGCTGAAGGGCCTCTCCTGCTCGGAGTTCGGGTCCTGCCAGAGCATAGAGGCCAGAGTCATGTTCTTGCGGAGTGGATGGGGAGGGGAGGCAGGGAGGAAGCGTGAGACACAGCCAGGGCCCTGAGCATTTCCAGCAGGCAGTGTGTGGCGGGTGCAGGGTGCTGGGCTGGAGCCACGTCTTGGGACACAGGTTGGGCAAAGAGAGTGTCCAGGAGGCTCCTAGAGCACAGGCTGGGCCGAGGGTCATGGCAGAAGTTTCCTGGGAAGGTGGGTGAGGGATTTCCAAGGTGATGGAGGGCAGAACCAGTCTTCCTGCCTGTGCTCAGTAGGTCCTGGCCACCTAAGGGCTGTGCAGGTGCTCTGGCCCTAGGAGCCTACAGGGACGGGGCTGCCCTCTGCATCCACATCTAGGGCGCTTTGGGACTGGCTTCCCCTATGGCTCCGCCCCCAAGCCTTATGGGGCGGGACTTCCCCCTGGATCCGCCCCCTAGGCCCTGGAGGGGCGGGGCTTTCCTGCTGTCTACGCCTCGACCCTGCCTGGCTGGTCTGCCGCTGTTTGGGTCTCAGCCTGTTTGGCCTCTCACTTTGTCATGGAGTCTGGAGGTACAAAAGGCTTGAGTTTGATAGAGCCAGGAGTGTGGCTACTCCATGATGAAGCACCCCCTACCAGAGCGCTCCCACGAGCCCCTCCCCATCTCACATTTTCACCCCCTAGAGAATCGGCCTATTCCCACCCAACTTGCTAAAGCTGTCGGTGGGGTGAGAGGTGGGGAGGGGTGAAGGCCACACTTGGGGTTCACTGGAGAGATGTAAGGGCAGGCTGCAGAGAGCTCCCTCAGGGAACGAGGGCCCCGCCATTCCCTTCCAGGTGGGCCTGGCCAAGGGCTCTTGTCCCTCCACAGGTGGAGAGCAACTTTGGCAACTACCACCTGCTTCTGATACAGGCCCTGGCTTACCTGCAGAGCCCCTGCCAGAGCCTGAAGCGGGCAGCCCAGAAGTTCGTCGGTAGGACACGCCCCTGCGGCTCGCCCCGCCCCGCCCCTAGAGCTGACAGGCCACGCCCCCGTGGGCTGGCCCCACCCCCAGAGCTGACCGGCCCCGCCCCTGCGAAATGGTCCCATCCCGAGGACTCACCACAGGCCTGGCCGGCCCCTCGGTCCTTGCCCATACCCCGCTCCAGGGCTGTCCGACCCCGCCTCTGGTCCCTATCATAGCGGAAGGCTCCACAGCTCTGCGTCCCTCCCGCGCAGCGACTTTGATGCAGGACTACTTTGGGAACATCTGCTGCTTCTTAAAGAAGGACGGCATAAAGATCATCAGGAGCAGTGAGCCCAGCCCGCGGAGGACTCCCTCCTAGGAGTCCCACACCCCACAGGGGCTTCCGGTCACTGTCCTGTCCCACGCCCTGTCCCACCCCATCCTGGTCAGGCCCCGTCTGCCCCGTGGTCTCTGCCGCAGGCTTTGACAGCCTCGGGTGGGACCAGGACCCGCACAGCCGCAGGTTCTACCGGGACTTCGAGCAAGACCTCTCCGACCTGGCGCGCTGTTCCTCCTGAGCCACGGGCCCCTGCCGCTTCCTCCGAGGTCGCTGCTGTTTCTGTTGCTCTCAGTCTATTAAAAGGACAGTCCTCCGCCTTCTGACTCTGCTAGGTCTGCTGGGCTCGCTTGCCCTCATCAGGGTCAGTGGCCCCCACCAACCCCGACAGGGACCCAGAGGCCTCTGTCCGGGCTCAGCAGCGGCAGTGCTGACCCTGGCCCTTCCTTCCCCTCCTCTGGAACCTGCCACTGGGTGAGCCGGAGCAGAGCTGCGGCCTGGACGCGATCCAATCCTGAGGTCCCCTTTCCTGTCCAAGACCACGGCAGAGAGCGGGCTGAGGGGAGCCGTGGGGCAGAACCGGCCCAGCAGCTGTGCGGAGGAGGCCGTGGGCACTTGGTCCACTTTTCTGGGTCACAGCGACTGTGCTCAGGATCACTCCTGGTGGGGCTGGGGACCGCGCCCGGTTGTCTGGGTACAAGGCAACCCCCTCCATGGGAAGTGAGACGTTTCCCAGTGATGGCTGGACGCAGGGTTTCCTACCACAATAGGAAGTGAATCCTGGATCAAAGCCACAGGGTGGGGCAAGAACCTCAGGGGCTTTGTAGCTGCCCCCACCTTGGGCCTCCTCAGTCTCCCTGGAGCTCGTGGCGGAGAGGGTGCTAGGAGAGTCTCCCCCTTTCTGGCAGGCTCCGTCTGGTGTTCCCAAAAGCCACACTGCCTCCGTAGCTCTGGACAGCCCCGTCCCGCTGTCGGGGTCCCCTGTCGCGGGCCTTCAGGCTTGGGGACAGGAGTGGGCCCCCTGGAGTTCCTGTCTGGGGAGACCCCACACACACTTGGCTGGATCCTGGGATTTGGGGAGGGTCTAGAGTGGGCTGTGACCTCCCATCCCTGGGTGCCAGATTCTATCTGAAGGGTCCAGGGGCACCTCAAAGTGCTTTCTAAATCTCAGCCCCTGGAGGCTAGTGCAGGGCACATTGGTCCAGCCTGAGCCAGCCATGGCCGCCCCTGCCAGGCACCTCTGCCCTGGGGAAGGTTCTGGAGATGCTGACACAGGCGCTTCCGGCTCTGCCCAGACCTTATTTGAGGCGCTTCCGCGTGGGGAGATGACTGGCACGGTCAGGAGCTATTCAGAGGCTCCCGCCCCTCCCGGTTATTTTTAGGGCTTGAAAAACACTCGGGGAGCCCGCTGCCCCCACGCTGACGTCTCTAGTCATAGCCTGTTTCCCCAAGCCCCTGCCTCTTGGAGCACCATGGGGAGGGAGCCCTGATGGCAGGGGCAGGCAGGGATCGTGGGGTACAGGGGGCATGTGCCCTCTTGGCCCAAGCCTGGAGGGGTTCCAAGTGCACACACTTTGGGGTCCCTCTGGGGCCTGTGACCACCTTCTATGGAAGTAGGGAATGCCTTGGGGGGCCCAGGCCAGGGCATGGATGGGGCCCTAGAGTAGCTGAGACCCCCCAACTCCCCTGGGCTGAGGACGGGCTCAGAGACTCCATCTGCAGAGGACACATATAGCTCTGGTGTGGAAGGGCTTTGGGACCCCCACACCCACTCAGGGCCTCCCCAACACTGGAGGGGGCAGCACAGTGCCCAGAAGGAACTTGAGTCTAGGCCCTTGGGGGGTACTTGGGGTGGTGGCTACCTACCCCGTATGTCAGAAAGGGCTGCCTGGGCCCACACGGCCAGGGCAGTGCCTCCAGTGCACTGGGGGGTCACACAGACCCAATTTCAGTGAGCCAACAGTGGTCCCCTGGCCAGCGGAAGGTTCTGGAAAAAGTCCTGGAGCAGAAAGCATTCCTGACTGGTGACATACCCCCACCCCCCAGGAGCTGAGCTTGGGGAGCTGAGCTGGTGGGAGCTGGAAGCCCTTCAGCCTCCTGAGTGCAGGCGGAGGTGCCTGAGGCTGGGCAGCGCCCAGAGGCTTGGGAAAGCAGAGAACAACGGGCAGTGGGTGGCTGAGCTGGGGGCCTCCAGCATTGGGAAGGTGTCTGGGGTGTCTGCTGGGGGCTGGGACCAGGCTGCTGGGGTGCATGTGATGCCTGGGCTCCAGGCAGGCCAGGGTGGTGGTCAGGGAGGGAGTGGACGGACAGCTACGTGGGTGCTGAGGGGGCTCAGCCCTGAGCCACTGCTGCTGCTCTGCCCCCAGCTCAGACTCTGCTGACAGTGCTCTCATGGTTCCCGTAGACTCTGCTGACGGTGCTCTCACGGCTCCCGCAGACTCTGCTGACGGTGCTCTTGTGGCTCCCGCAGGCTCCACTGGCGGTGCTCTTGCGGCTCCCACAGACTCTGCTGACGGTGCTCTCATGGTTCCCGTAGACTCTGCTGACGGTGCTCTCACGGCTCCCGCAGACTCTGCTGACGATGCTCTCGCGGCTCCCGCATTCTCTGCTGACGATGCTCTCGTGGCTCCCGCAGGCTCTGGGGGCTCTCACTTGGCCCCCAGGGCTGCCAGTGACCTTCGCCTATCACCCTCCGCTCTGCTCTTCCTGCGACTCCCAGTGTGGGCTGTGGGGTAGAGAGAAGTGCGGGACAGTGAGGGCCTCGAGCTGTCTAAAACGCCTCATTGCTGGTGCCCAAGAGATGGTCCAGGGTTCAGGTGCTGCCCTTGTGCGTGGCCAACATTGGAACCAGGGTCAGTGGCGTACAGTGGCGTACACACCAGCCCCTGTCTCTCCCCCGCACCTGAGCTGGGGGCCAGAGCAGCAGCACCGGGGAGGCCGTTTGCCTTGTAAGCAGCTGACCCAGGTTTGTTCTCTGGCATCCCATAGGGCCCCTGAACATAGAACCAGGAGTAATCCCTGAGCACCTTCAGGTGTGGCTCCCGAACAAACCAAAAGGGTCCCAGTGTCGCTACAGCCTGACTGCTGACACCCGGGACAGAGGTGATGTGGCTGCGTCAGAGCCCAAGAGCTCTGAGGATCTTGAGGGAACAGTCCAGAAGCCTCCCAGTAGATGGAACTGATAACGTGGGGACACAGATGCCCAGGACAGTGTGACCTCTGCAGACACTGCAGGGCAGACAGTGATGTGACCCATCACACACTGACCCGTCACACTCTGATGCCATCATACACTGACCCTGTCACACTCTGACCCGCCACACCCTGACCCATCACACTCTGACCCCATCTCACTCTGACCCATCACACACTGACCCGTCACACTCTGGCCCGTCACACTCTGACCCCGTCACACTGACCCTGTCACACTCTGACCCCGTCACACACTGACCCCGTCACACTCTGACCCCGTCACACACTGACCCTGTCACACTCTGACCCCGTCACACACTGACCCTGTCACACTCTGACCCCATCACACTCTGACCCATCACACACTGACCCGTCACACTCTGACCCCGTCACACTCTGACCCGTCACACACTGACCCTGTCACACTCTGACCCCGTCACACACTGACCCATCACACTCTGACCCCATCACACACTGACCCTGTCACACTCTGACCCCGTCACACACTGACCCATCACACTCTGACCCCGTCACACACTGACCCTCACACTCTGACCCCGTCACACACTGACCCTGTCCACTCTGACCCCACACACTGACCCGTCACTCTGACCCGTCACACACTGACCCTGTCACACTCCTGACCCGTCACACACTGACCTCGTCACACTCTGACCCCATCACACTCTGACCCATCACACACTGACCCGTCACACTCTGACCCGTCACACACTGACCCATCACACTCTGACCCCGTCACACACTGACCCCGTCATACTCTGACCCCGTCACACACTGACCCTGTCACACTCTGACCCCGTCACACACTGACCCCGTCACCTCTGATGCCATCACACATTGACCCTGTCACACACTGACCCATCACACTCTGAACACTCTGACCCCATCACACACTTACCCCATCACACACTGACCCCATCACACTGACCCATGACACACTAACCCCGTCACACTGACTCCATCACACTCTAACCCCATCACACACTGACCCCGTCACACTGACCCATCACACATTGACCGCGTCACACACTGACCCTGTCACACACTGACCTCATCATACTCTGACCCTCTAACACACTGACCCCATCACACTGACTCTGTCATACTCTGATCCCATTATATTCTGACCCTCTCACACACTGACCCGTCATACTCTGACCCCTCATACTCTGACCCCATCACACTCTGACCTTCTCACACACTGACCCCATCACACACTGATGCCATCACAATCTGACACTGTGACACTTGACTCCGTGACACTCTGACCCCACCACACTCTTGTCCTGTCACTGTGATCCTGTCAAACTCTGACCCTGTTACATTCTGACCCCATCAAACCCTTACCTGTCACACTCTGACCCCATCACTGACCCTTCACACTGTTTTCATAATTAATTAATTAATTAATTGGTCAACCAATCAATCGATCAATTAATTAATTTTTGCTTTTCTGTGTCACACCTGGCAATGCTCAGGGGTTACTTCTGGCGGTGCTCGGAGGACCATATGGGATGCCGGGGAACTAACCCAGGTCGACTGCGTGCAAGGCAAACGCCCTACTCACTGGTCTCTGGCTCATGACCCTTCACACTCTAACCTTGTCACTCTCACCACCCCCGCCTCTCATACTCTCTGACCCAGTTACTCTGCCCTCGTGTTGTCTGTGATCTGGTGCGGGAGTGGCGGTGTGGCTGCCTCAGTGGGTCTGTGTGTGCTGGGGACAGCGAGCTGGGTCCCTGCCTGGAGGCGCTGGGCACGATGATGCCTGGATAGGGACTGGCCAGGGCCTCTGTGTGGGGCTGGGCAGCCTGGTACAGTGGGTAGGAGCCTCCTCTCAGCCCCCTGTAGCCGCGGCCCTGCCCCCTCTGCAGCCCTGTCTCTGCCCTGTCCCTCAGGTCCCCAGTGCTCCGATCCCCGTGGCCCTACCCCCTGGGTACCATGCTCACTGAATTTAGCTATGGGGTTCTGCCCCCCGAGGTGCTATGGGCCCACATGTAGCGTCCTGCATGGCCAGCAGCCTTGCCTGCATCTCCTGTCTGCAGGCAGCTGCTGTCCCTCGCTGTCCCTGACTGTCACACACTGACTCCACGTGTACGCTCAGAGCTACTGCAGGGATGGCTCTCCAGACCCCAGGTGATCACCCAGGCTCTTTGCCTACTCTGGGGTGCTGCCTGCCCCTTGAGTGACCTGTGGGCTGAGCATCCATGTCTGGACAGCAGCAGGAGACAGCTGCATGGCAGTCCCCTGGGGCCGCCTCTGCCTGCAGTGTCTAGGGGTTCCCAGAGAGGCTCCTGGACTGCACGGCAGCTATGGGAGCCCCATGCAGGCCAAAGTTCCCTTTGCAGTGTCAATTCCAGTGACAATGACACTGTGACCCCCAGGGTGCAGGTATCTCCAGATGCTGCTCCCCATCCAAGGCCTTCAGGGCCCCAGAGGCTCCAGGCTGTCTGAGCTCTCCAGGCCCGGAAGCAGGTGACAGCAGCGGGTACTGTGGCTTGTGGAGGCTCAGGTTTCCCCTGGTGGACACATTGAGGTGGTACAGGGCATTGCCGCAGCTCCCCCTCACACCTGCCCCATGCATGAGGGCCACCGAGCTCTGGGGGCAGGAGAGCATGAGGATGGGCTTGTGGGAGCTGAATGTGGGGGCATGACAGAGCGGGAGCCGGAAGGATAGTGGCCCCTGACATGTCCCTTTGACTGGGCTTGCAGCTGCCTTTGTCTTGTGTGCTGGGAACACGGACATCCAGGGACTCTATCGCCCCAGTGGGGGCCTCTGCTACTGGCCACAGCTACTACCCTGACACGGTGCTGGGGGGGGGAAGGGCATTGGGGTCATCAACAAAAGCCACACGCAGGACATGGGTTTTTCATTCTTTTTTATTGAAGAAAAGAAAAGGAGAGAAAAAATAGATTCCCCAGCCCTGCTTCCTGCCGAGTGGGCTTCTGGCCCTGCCCCAGGGCTGGCAGGGAGGGGCTGTGTGCTCCTGGGTTTGGGGCCCAGGGCCCTGCAAGTGTGGGGGGCTGCTGCTTCCCAAAGGTGGGGTGTCTAAAAACGGCGCCAGGCCGTGGAGCCCAGCGGGCAGGTCCTCAGCCAGAGGGTCCAGGGGGGCAGGCCACACTGGGCCAGCCACTGCCCAGGGACCCTGGCGTGGAGCTGGGCCCCAGGAGGGCAGAGTCTGATAGCCCCCTCACGTGCCCCGCCTCCGAGTCCGGTGCCCGCGGGATGGCCGCTCCTGTCCCCTGTGGCTCTGGTCCCGGCACTGCCGGCCTCTGCCTGGCCGTCTCTGCCCAGCGCGCTGAGGCCCTGGCGGCTTAGCCCGCTGCCCTTCAGTGTCTGCGCGGGCGGAGTGTCCATCCCGGTGGTTGGTGCGTGGCCACCGCCGGCTGCTCAGACTTCGGTCTGGAGGTCGATGATGTCCTGGCCCACCAGCGGGATGGTGGCACCTGACTTCTCCCACTCCACGCCGCCTCGCAGCTCCAGAGGCGCCGGCGCCAGAGGCTCCAGCTCCTGCGGGCCCAGGCGGGTGTCCCGTGCGCCTTGCGCAGGCTCTCCCAGGGCCGCTTGTGGGGGGGTCTGCTGCCGCTCCAGCTGCTCCAGCGCAGAGGATGTTGGGTCACCAAGAGGACCCCGGCCCCCAAAAGGGACCCTCCAGGAAGGGTCCAACCCCAGAGACACCCCAGCCGCCTGCCGGGTCCCGCAAGGCTGTGACGGGCAGAGGGAACTCGGGAGATACAACTTGAATGAATAAAGCAGGACCAGGGGAGGAAGAGGAGCAACTCTGGGGAAGGGGAGCTCACCCTACCCCACCCTGACAATGGTGCCCACCCAATAAACAGACCCAAACGCCACCCCAGCCACTCCGTCCCTGCCAGGCTCCACCCCGACCCTGCCAGGCTCCACCCCCCATCCCTGCCAGGCTCCACCCCCGTCCCTGCCAGGCTCCACCCCCATCCCTGCCAGGCTCCAGCTCGGCCCCACCCCCAGACCTTGCCGTCTGTTCCCAGTGCTTCCTTTTCCTTCTCCGCGTGCTGCTGCAACTTCCGGTTTAGGTCCTGGAACATGTCTTGGTGCCGCTTCCGGGTGTGCATGATTTTCTGCAGGGGCAGAGGCAGGGCCGGGTGGGGCGCTCGGGCTGGGCGCTGCCCAGCCCCCACCCACCTGCCTCTTTCTCAGGTGTCTGCAGGATGGAGGACCCACCTCAAAGTCCAGCTCCGGCGTACCGTGATTTCCGCCGCTGCGGGGAGAAGAGGTCGTGTGCCCGGGTAACGCCCGGCGGCGCCAGACCCCGGGCCTACACCCGCCCGCAGCGATCCTGGGCCAGGGCTGCCCGGGACCCCAGGTCACGCCCCAAGGAGGGTCTGGCTATCCCAGTCTCCAGGCTCAGAGTGGGGAGGGGTCCAGGGGCTGCCCCCACCGCAGAGGCTGTGCTGGTCCAGCTTGTAGGGGACAGGGGTCAGGCTGCTGCCTTCTGCTAATGTGGCACCACTGCCGGGCACCACTGCACTGCGAGGACAGCCCCACTTGGCCCCCCAGCCCTCCCCTCCCCCTAACCCCCTCCCTCTGGCTCCCCTTCCTTGCCCTCTGTAAGGCCCACCCAGCCCCCAGCCCCTCACCTCCAGGGACCCCACAGAGAGCGTGGCCATGTTCTCGTTCTTGGCCCCGGCCCCGCGCTGGAGCCCGGGTGGGGGTGGGCTCCCCAGGCTGGGCGGTGTGGGCTCCAGGGAGGGCGGAGGGGGCAGGGGCGGCTGGGGCGGCTGTGGGGCGGAGGCGGAGGCGGCGGCGGTGGGGGCTGGGCAGGGGGAGCGGCGGGGGGCTCGCTGGTCGGGGGCTGCGCCGGGGCCTGCATCGGGGGCCATGTCCAGGTGGATGAGCCGCGTGTGCGGCATCTGGTCCAGGTTGATGCTGTACTTGGGCTCCTCCTTGGGCTTGGGCGCAACGTGGCGGTGGCCGTGGGCAGGGACCACGTAGCTCGTGTCCAGGGGCCTTCTCCTGGGCGCGGCTCAGCTCGAGTCCAGCTTCTTGAAGATGTCCCCATCACCGATGAAGGAGGACTTGGGCGCGCGGTCCCGCTTGAGGGTGAGCGAGTGGTTGGGGAAGTCCGGCAGGGGCTGCGGGCGGCGCGGGAGCCCAGCGTGCCCGTGTGCAGCTTGGACACGTTGGCCGGCAGGCTGTTGAAGTTGGGGGCGGCGCCTTTGGGGGCACCTTGAGCTTCTCCTCCTCGGGCAGCGGCGGCCGCTTCAGCGTGCCCGTGATGGTGGCCGTGCGGCAGGCAGTGATGTCCTTGTTGAGCACTGGTGGGCAGGGGGCGGGGTCAGGCGCTGGTCTGGGGGCGCCCTGGTGGGTTCCCCAGATGCGCTATGCCCAGGAACACAGCTGCTGGCTGTGGGGGGCGGACCCCGCCCAGTGCTCCTTTTTCTCTTTGGCTGCTTGACCTCTGACCCAGGCCCCAGGGTCTTCCGGCTCACCCCTCCTGCCCAGTAGGGGATGCAGTGTCCTGCCCCTGCCCCTCCATCCTGCCCTTCTGTCCCCCTTCCTCCTCTCCTCTCCTCCCTCCTCCCTCTTCTCTTCTCCCTCCTTTCCTCCCCTCTCCTTCCCTCTGACCTGCCCACTTCCACCATGGGCTTTCGGGTCCTGCCCTCCCCATCACCCGCTGCCCTCAGGGCCAGACACTAGGCTGGAGGATGGAACCTGGAGCTCACACAGCTATTGCCACCCCACACATGGCTGGCTCTACTCTCCAAAGATCTGGGGCCACCTTGGAGTCAGGGCTGGATTATAGCACATGAAACGAGAGGATGCAGAGAGACATCCTGGGCTCCCCAGGGCTGTGCTGGTCCTGGTCACAGGAGGAGCTTGAACAGACCCGAGGGCACGTGGCCACACAGATGACCACTGCCTTATGTTTTACACACAATGAGGACACCTGCGGGCTCCTCTCTGACTTGGCAATTGGATCCCCTTTTGCACCTGCTTCCAGGAAGGCTGATGCCAGCCTAGGGCTCTGTAGCGATGCCTCCTCCCACTGCCTGCCTGCTCGGCTCAGAGCCCCCCTGGCCCCACCCCTGCCCTTGTCCAAAAAGCCCGCCCCACCGCAGTTGGGATAACAATGAAGAAATGAAGGCGGGAAGGGGTGGGGAGTGATGGGGCCAAGCGGCCCAGCAGCTGTGGGTGCCATGCCCAGGCCCAAGGGGAGAGGAGGCGCTGGCCAGGCCCTCAGGGCAGGTCCAGCAGGGCTCCTGTCCAGCCCGGAGCATCTCTGGGAAGCAGCAGGGCAGCGGGCGGCCTGTCCCCAGCAGATGAGGGTGCCCGAGCCAGCCCCATGTGGAAGGCAGGGTGGGATGAGGACAGACAGACAGACAGATGACAGAGTAGAGAAAGAAGCGGGTGGGCCCAGGCCGGGCCCCCGGCGCTCTCACCTGCCAGGCGCTCACCTGATCTGCAGGCCAGATCCACATCCTTCTCAAAGTCGGTCTGTAAGGCAGAGGGGTGGCCTGAGGGGCTGGGACACTAGGGAACCCCAGGCTTGACCCTGACCCGGGCCCGGCCCCCATCCCATGTCCAGACGGCTCAGAGCAGGGCCGGGGTACTGGGGTCTCTACCATGTAGCTGGGCGTGGGGTCCCTACCATGAGTTGGGCGTGGCCGTTCTGGAAGGAACCCCCTGAGTCCCCATTGCCTTCCTCCTGCCGGTCTGCCACACGGCACTTCACGGCGTCCTGGACCTGCAGAGGGAGGGGGTGGTCAGCGGCAACTCTGCGGACCTCCACACGGCCTGGCGCAGAGCTGCAGAGTGGGGCAGAGGGCCTCCCGGAGGAGGTGTCTTGAGCCAAGTGGGAGAGATCAGGGGAGGGCTGGGAAGGCTCCCGGCTCCATACAGCAGAGGGGGTCGGGTCAGCCCAGGGCAGCTGATCAAGGATAGATGGGGACAAGCCCAGAGACAAGGACACGCAGGTCGGAGTCACACAGCCAGCACGAGGCAAGGCTGGAGGGACGGATGGCCTCGGGGCCCTGAACTTTACCTGAAAGATACTGAGCCCTACCAGCTGCAGCATTTACCGTACACCACCAATACCTGCCTTGTACATCACTGAGGTCTGTGTGCAACACTGAGTACCTACTGAATGCACCACCAGTAGAGTCCTTACAGCACCTACTGTATACATCACTGAGGACTACTGCGTACAACACTGGGTACCTACTGAATGCACCACCAGTAGCGTCCTGACAGCATTGGTGAGCACCTTCTGCATACAACGAGGACTAACGCCTACAGCAGAATAACTGCATCACTGAGCTCCATCACGGGGTTCCTACTGTTACCATCACTGCACACCTACTGCACACACCCCCAGTTCCTGTGTGCACCACCAGTGCACCAACACGGAGTAACTCCTGGGCGCCATCACTGAGCACCTGCTGTGTGCCCAAGGGAAGCTGCCATGGTCAGAGGAGGTCTAAGGCTACAGTGCCTCCTGGCCCCTCCTTCAGGAGAGTCACGAGACCAGCCTAACCTGCAGCTGCCACCCTCCGTCCACTCCCATCTCTAGAAAGTTCCATGCCCACAGGGCCAGCAGGATATCCTACTCCATTCAGCCCCTTGCAGCACTCTAGAGGCCCAGGCCGACCCCATGGGTGGGACCCAACACGGTGCTGACGGGGCACTGAACAGGCAGCCCCACACCTGCAGATGGGCCTTTGGGACCCGGGGTTATTCCTAACCCACCATCAGGAGGGTCAGCGCTGCACCCCAGCCACCCCTGGTGCAGAGTGTAGAGGCCTGGCAGCCCCGTGGGTCTGCCCCATGTGCGGGCACCCCGGAGGAAGCAGTATGGTTAGAGGGGCTTGGCAGTCTGGGCCCACCTCTCTCCGCAGGATGCAGTGCACCATGACGATGACAAAGCCCTCCAGGGAGTCAAAGACAGCGAAGAGGATCTGGAAGAGGGCGGAGCGGCGGTCGGTGACAGCGAGCACGGCCGACATCCAGGTCGGCGCCAGCAGAGGCAGCACCACGCAGGAGCTCCAGAGCGAGGCCCTGCAGAGCGGGGGCATCAGCACTGGGGGGGCGCGGGGGCGCGACACACCCTCTAGCAGAAGCCCCGCCTCAGGACACGCCCTCAGCTGAAGCCCCGCCCCAGACATGCAGCTAGCCAAAGCCCCGCCCAAGACACGCCCTCCCGCAGGAGCCCCGCCCCGAGACAGGCCCCATCCTAAGTAGGCCACACCTCCTCTGCCCTGCCCGCACCCCACAGCCTCATCCTGCTTCTTGACTGGGCCCCTGGGAGACCCTGGGGCTCTCCAGGCTGCCAGTTCCCGGCTGTGCCCAGGGCCACAGGAGAGGGGCGTGTGGTGGCACAGGAGACCCCTGTAGGGTCCCGCTCCCCAGCCCTCAGCATCCCGGACGGCCACCCATAGGGACGGTCCTCGGCCTGGCCTTGAGCTCTGGAGGGAGAGAGACAGAAGGAAGAGGAGGGAGCCTTCCTCTGTGGGGAGGCACAGACAGCGGGCAGAGACAGACAGGGACAGACTCAGCACTTCCTGGTCTCACAGTGCCCAGAGAGGGGCTTCCACTGCTGCTCACAGCCCACCTCCATGGAGTCCTCCTGGAGTTTAGGTGGACAGACATGATGCTCTGCAGCCCAGGCCCACGCCCTGCGGGTGGTGCCATGAGCCAACTTGCTGCCTGTGCGTGGACACTGCCACTCACACAGTGTGGGGACGGAGCTTGTGGGAGGACTCCTGAGGGAAAGTGGATCTGGGGATATCTCTCAGGGACCCCGTAGGGTGCTCAATGCCATCACCAGGGTGGGGAGTGGAGGGGCCAAAGCTGAAGAGGGAGTATGGGCGGGAGCCAGCAGGGTGGTGCTGTGGGGCGCCCGTCAGGCACAGCTGCTCCTCTGGCCTTAGGATGCAGCTCCGGCCAGGGTGCCACACACAGCCCAACCCTGCCCTGGGGGTGCTGCTCCCCACAGCTGATCTCACAGGCCCTGGCAGCTGCTCGGGGGCCACACGTGGCAGGGCCTCTTCTTGCTCCCCAGCAGACCCTGCAGCAAGCCTGGAGGGGCCCCTGAGCAGGAGCCGACCTCACAGGCACGCGTGGCTCCCCCAGTCCTCGTCCTGACTGCTCCCAGCTCACGTTCCCACACCAGAGACACTGTTCAGAGAGCCTCAAACACCAGCCACCACTCACACACATGCACACTCACACAGCCAACACACGCACACACACACATAACACATGCAGACACACACCCACATATACTCACTGCCCCCACGCAAAGACAACCACTTCTAGCTGACACACGCACACACAGGTCCTCACAGATGCACATGTACACTAACACGTAGGTCCAAAGGCACACACTCTAAAAGCGGATGTGCACACACCCACATGGGCATGTTAACAGTCAAACCCTAGTGCAGACAGCTGTGAATGTTCACGCACTGACAGAGGCATCCAGGCACACACCCCACATACACCCATGCACACTCATTACACCTATACACCTACAGACACCACGTGTGCCCGCACACTCACACATGCTCCTCTGCATGCATCTCCTCCTCCTCCATGCCTGGGGCGCGGGCAGATCCTGACTCCAGCTGCCACGCCCGGCCGGGTGCTCCGTGTCCACGCAGCCTGTGGCCATGACCCTCCCAAAGGCACCTGCCCGTCCTCTGCCCTGTCTGGGCCTGGGAGGGTGGAAGAGGGGAGGAGGCGTGGCGGGCACCTTGCGGCCTGGAGTGAAGGCGCCCCAAGTGAAGGGAGTGGCGGACACCGGCAGCTCTGAGGGGGCAGGTGGGCATTAATGGGGCACCGCAAGTGGCATGGGATAGCCTAGTCCCAGAGAGTGGCAAAAGGGCACTTGGGCACACCCAAGATTTGGGCTGACTGTAGGCAGCACTGACAGGCTGGAACAGAAGAGACACAGACCCCAGAAAGAGACATGGACCCCGGAAAGAGACACAGATCCCGGAAAGAGACACAGATCCCGGAAAGAGACATGGATCCCAGAAAAGAGACATAGACCCCGGAAAGAGACATGGACCCCAGAAAGAGACACGGTCCCCGGAAAGAGACATGGATCCCAGAAAAAGACATGGAACGTTGGAAAGAGATGGACCCTGGGAAGAGACACAGTCCCCGGAGAGAGACACAGACCTCAGAAGCCCAGGGAGTGGGGGCTGGAGGTGACAGGAGGGGTGGGAGGGGGCTCGGGAAGCTCTGGGGTGTTGGCAGGGGCCAGGGGTCTCTGGGGTGCAGGTGGAGGCCAGGGGGCTCTGGGGTATGTGTGGGGGCACATGCGTATAAAGGGGTGTGTATGTGTGGGGTGTGTGGGTGTGTGGTGTGTGAGGGTGTGTGTGTGGGTGTGTGGGTACGTGGGGGTTGTGTGGGTGGGTGTAGGTTGTGTGTGGGGTGTATACGTGTGTGTGGGGTGTGTGTGTGGGTGTAGGGTGTGTGTGGGGTGTGTGTGGGTATGTGTGTGTGTAGGGTGTGTGTGTGGGGTGTATATGTGTGTGTAGGGTGTGTGTGTGGGTGTAGGGTGTGTGTAGGGGTGTGTGTGGTGTGTGTGGTGTATGTGTGTGTGTGTGTGTGTAGGGTGTGTGTGTGGTGTATGTGTGTGTGTGTAGGGTGTGTGTGGGGTGTATATGTGTGTGTGTAGGGTGTGTGTGTGTGGTGTATGTGTGTGTGTAGGGTGTGTGTGGGGTGTATATGTGTGTGTGTGTAGGGTGTGTGTGGGGTGTATATGTGTGTGTGTGTAGGGGTGTGTGGGGTGTATATGTGTGTGTGTAGGGTGTGTGTGGGGGGGTGGGGCTGGGACCTGCAGCAGGGCTTCAGATACTCACCCCAGGACCTCGTCCCAGCCCTGCCCTGCCGAGAAGCTGCAGGGTCCAGCCGTGGCCTCACAGGAAGGGGCAGGGCCGAGTGCCTCCTGCGGGTGGGCAGGGCAGGAGTCCAGCCAGGATGTGGCCAGCAGGGAGAGGCAGAGGGCGAGCACAGAGACACGCGGACTGGCACGGAGGGTTGGGGGCTCAGAGCTCAGAGGCCCCTCGCGACCTGCCCCCTGTGGCACTCCTGACGCTGGCAGCTAGAGACCTCACTGGCCTGCAGGGTCCTGGGCCCGAACCTCCCAGACAGGCCCGCGTGTGGGGTCTGCGCATGCCGTACCCTGCCCGCTCCTTGAGCTTCTTGTCAGGGATCCCGTCCTTGGACACCAGCTTATTGAACACCAGGATGCCACGACCATGTTGACCTGTGTGTGGGGGAGACTGTCAGCAGCCACAGAGGGCAGAGAGGGCGAGGGCGGGCCTCGGGCACGCTGTCCCAGCCCAGAGATGCTGAAGCACCCACCTGGCCTCAGCCCCCAGAGCCCACGCCAGAGGGGCTCCCCCCTTCTCGGGCTCCCCCTCCCTGCTCCAGCTCTGCCCACTGCCAAGGGGACCCAGTCAGCCCTTCCGAGACCCACCAGGGCCCCTCCTAGAGGGCTGGGTGGGGGGCTTGGGGGTCCCCCCTCTGGCCACACTCCTCAGCCCTGGGCTCAGGGTTCAGCAGCAGGGTGGGATGGCGAGGCAGCTCCGGGCGCTGCAGCCCACCTGCTGCCACCCACTGAATGGAAAGTTCCAGGCCCAGCGGCCGAGAGAGGAGGCGTCCCTCCGGGTGACCTGGTTTCCCAGCGAGGGCGGGGGCTGGCTCCAGGCTCAGCCCTGCAGTGGGGAAACCCACCCGACCCTGTCTGCCTGGGGCACAGCACTGATGTGGCCCATAGCGCTGCTCGGCCTTCCAGGAATAGAGCCGGACACCAAAGTCTCCAGCTGGCCCCTGCGGCTGCAGGACCCAAGCGTGTGGTGGCACCTGACGGGCTCTGTTGCTGTCCTGGGGATGGCGCGCCCGGAGGCTGACATGAGTGCTACCCCTTCTTGCAGCCACAGGCGGGGGTGAGGGCGGACAGAGGCTGAGTCTGGGGGGGTGCCAGGGGAGCCCAGCCTCCAGCTCAGGGGTGCCCCCGTGTGCCCCCACAGCCCACCCGAGTTCGCACAGTGGGAGGGCAGCAGGTCAGTACCAGCACGACGGCGGCGGCGGGTCCCACGAAGGCGTAGAGCAGTCCCCCCTCCAGGGAGAGCCAGCAGCTGCGGAGGGACTGGGTCAGCGGCCACCCTGGGCGCCCAGACCCCAGGTGGGGTGAGCCCCCGGGGCAGGCTGGGGAGGGCCCTGAGGCCTCGCTGCCCTCGGACTCATCCCCTGGCCCACGAAGCCCACCGCAGGCAGATGCCCCCACGCATGGGGGCTCTGGGCGACTGGGCCCCGTGCCCCCAGCCATTCCCCTGTGCCCCCCCCCCCCATCCCCATCAGGAGCTGCCCCCAGCCATGGCCCAGGCTTGGGGCTTCCATGGAGGAAGAGGCCAGGAGGGGGAAACCGAGGCACAGTGAGGTACTGGGAGGGCTGGGGATGGGCTGGCGGCCCTCAGCTTCCGGGGCTGCCACACCCCACCCTGCCCCGACTCACTAGTTTATGGTGCTGTACCCTTTGGCCTTGGTGAAGCCCACGGAAATGGCCACGACCAGCGCAGGGAAGCCCTAGTGGGGGTGGAGAAGGTGGGTGGCCACACGCCACCTCCCCTCAGGCCTGAGTGGCTCTCACAGCAGGGGCTGCCCAGCCCACCACACGGCGCTCAGGGACACAGGCAGGCAGCAGAGATGGACACCCGATGGACACAAGAGCCCTGGGGTGGGGTGGGGGTGCCACTCACCCAGGGCCCAGGGTGGGAGGTCACTCGCCCAGGACGTAGCAGGGTCACTCACCCAGGACCCAGGGGGTCACTCACCCAGGACCCAGAGGGTCACTCACTCAGGGCCCCAGGTTGGGATGGGGGTGAGGGGTCACTCACCCCAGCCCAGGCAGAGGAAGCGCTTGCGAATGAGGCGGTTCCGGAGGCGGCCAGTGACGGCCATGTAGGACTGCCAGGCCTCGGTGAGCACCCAGCAGAAGGATGACAGGAAGAAGAAGTGGAGGAAGGCGGCCACCAGCGTGCACACCACCTGCGGGCACATGAGCCGGGCGCATGGTCTCGGGCCTCTGCCTGCCCTGCCCTCCTGCCGTCCCTGCCAGAGCAGCCCCAGGCTCTGCTAATCGATGAAGGGCTGGGGCACCTCACCCCCCCCCATGGTGCTTCTGGACTGCCCAGCCCAGGTGCCACCCCCTGCCCTGCTGAGCTGCGGGTGCCCCCTGGCACGGCAGGTCTGAGCCCCAGAGGCCATGCCCCAAAAGCTCTGGTGGGGCTGGGCCAAGGGCAGAGGCTGCAACCACAGACCAGCCCCTCCTCACCAAGATGCCACTCACGCCCAGTCGCGTGGGCACAGGGAGCCTCTGGGGCCATCCATGGCAATGTAGGGGCGGGCACTGACCTTGTTATGGGTCTGGGTCTGCCCAATGAGGATGAGGGGCATTGGAGGAGATGATGGACAGGCAGAAGTTGAGCAGAATCACAGAGCGCTCGGCGGATATACCTGTCAGGGGCAGGGGAGACAGCTGGGGACCCGAGGCCAAGGCACCCCTACTCTGCAGTCACTGCTCACTGCCACCACCACCACCACTACCATCACCAGCACCACCATCATCACCATCACCATTATTACCACCAACCATCACCATCACCACCACCACCACCAACCATCACCAGCATCAGCATCATCACCATCACCACTAGCAACCACCACCACCACCACCATCACCACCACCACCAACAACCACTACCATCACCAGCACCACCACCATCAACCACCACCATCACCACCACCATCACCACCACTACCAACGCCCCCATTGGCACTGTCCCCCTGCTTCTGCTCCGCCACACACCAACCCTCACAAGCGGCTGCCTGTTGATGTAGGCCCCGTCCTAGTGCTTGCTCCCAGCATTCCCAGCCGGCGCAGAGCTCGGAGGTGCCCTGGAGGGGCCTGTCCCAGCTGTGTCTGGGCTGCAGAGCCGAGGCCACCTGCCCTCTGAGTGCGCGGGGTCAGGGGGCACAGCAGGCTCCAGCAGCCTGGCCTCAGGCTGGCACTGACTGAGCAGTGGGGACAGTGAAGGGGCTGCTGCCGGGGCTCTCCTGAACCTCCCCCCCACGGGGCCTTTCAGGCCACTGTGAGACACACACAAGTGACTCAGAGCTGGGGTCACCCTGAGTCACTCGCCCACGTGTACAGCCCTGGAGGGGTGGGAGGGGGATGGAGCACAGATACCCTCAGGCTGGCACGGCCGAAAGAATGGCACCAATGCCAGCATCATCCCACGGTGGCCACCAGGCACAGCAGCCCTGACCTACAGGTCAGTTCCTGCCTGCTGTCAGCTGGCCTTGTGCTGCCCGTGGGTGGACACGCTGGGAATGACGGCAGGGCCAGGGTGGCTACAGGTGACCTTGGTTTCACCCTCCTCATCCCAGCCCCTGCCCGAGGGGCTGCACTGGCATGGGGAAACAGAGAGACCCCACCAGCCATGCCCCCACGAAGGCTCTTGTACCTGGTGTGCACGCTGATGGGCGCAGACCTGATTTGGGGCACCCCAGCCCCTGCTCCAGGAAACGAGCAGCCCCTAAGCCCTTAAGCCAGCATGCACAGGGAGAGGCGTGGTCAGCTGCAGCCTCTGCCCTGCCCAGGCCCTGCCCAGGCTGGCTACAGAAAGGTGGGTAGAAGGACGTGCAGGAGATGGGAGGGCCCAGAGGGGGGCCCCCCACAGAGGCCGGTGGGAAGCCTGGAACGGAGCTGCCCTGACCCTCCCCAAACCATTCTGTGGCCCTCCACTGCCCTCCCCGTGGCCTGTCCCGTGGCCACTGTACCTCCACACAGACACGTAGATGATGATGAGCAGGAGGAGGGTGAGGGACGACACGCCGCAGCCCACGATGAGCGTCACGGACGGCACAATCACCTTCTCCATGTTCTGCGGGTGGGCGGGGACATGAGGGCTCCCACCTGCCTGCACCCTCCTCCCAGAAGCCACCCTGTTCCCTGACCCCATCCCGTACCCAGCCCCAGCCCCACCGCAGGCCCTCACCCCCAGCCCACCCCCTCTAATCCCAGCCCCACCCTGGCTCCTGGCCCCCAGCCCCGACCCCTCCAGCACTTCTCAACTGGCAGCTAAGGGTTCCCTAAAATGCCCCGTCTTGTTCAAGCCCCTCCTGGCCGCCTCGTGTGCCAATGTCCCGAGAAACTAGCTTTGGGGTTTCTGGCGGCAGCTCACAGCCTCAGTCATGGCAACTGCCCCCACCCCACAGAGCAGCTCCTGTGACTGCACGACTGGGCCCTGGGGACACTCTGGCCACGGCAGGGGATGGTGCAAATTGGTCCAGAACCCAGAGACCCCAGAGGGAGATCACCACCTGCCCCCACAGTTCTGGGGTCGGTGAGGGGTGTGGGGTATGAACAGGGTGGAGGGTTGGCATGGGGCATGGCCAGCTTACCAGGACACCGACCAGACACCTCCAAGCAGGTCCCCTGATTACCACCCACCCTGCTCAGTCTCTGGAGCAGGACACTGGGGGACTGGGGTCCTCCAGATTGACCCACAGAGACCCAAGGCCAGGGCTGGAGGAGTCAGTAGGACAGGGACAGGGATGGTTTCCAGGGCGCTGGGCTGGCCTCCAGCCTGCTGTCCACTCAGACCACGGTAGCCAAGTGAAAAGCTGGTGAGGCGCTGGGCCATCTGCCCAGTCTGCCTTCACCAGGCCTGGCTCGTCTGTCCCAGGCTATGGGCTGTGGGCATGGGAACAGGCTGGGAAGGGCTATCAGGTGGGCTTGGGGCTGTCCGAGGCCGGAGTTTGGCCCCAGTCACGGGTGGGGTGGACCAAGCTGTGCAACCTGACCTGGTCCCCACTTCCAGGCTGCCCCAGGGCCTTTGCACATGCAGCCCCTGTGGCTGTGCCCGTCCTGAAGGTCTGATCTCAGCCCACCGCCTCCTGAGTATAGCAGAGTGACCCACCGGACAGCTTGGTCCAGCTCGGCATGTGACAGCCACTCCCCATCCATGGCCACCTGCCCACCTCTCCCAAAGACCATCACACCAGTGGGCCTGTCATACCCTGACATCTCCTGACCCTGTCACCTAACCCTGTCACCCCTAACCCCATCATTCCCAACCCATCACCCTGACCCTGTCACCCTGTCTGTCACTCGCTGACCCCCGTCACTCTGACCCTGTCACTCTGACCCCAGCACTCTGACCACATGACTTTCTGATCCTGTCACTCTGAGCCATCACTCCCTGACCCTGACACCCTAACCCTAACTCCACTCTGACCCTGGCACTCTGACCCGACATTCCTTGACCTATCCCCACAGTAACCCTGACCTGTCACACGCCCAGTCCTAGGAGAAGCCCGGCTTCAGGGGGCAGCAGTGACCTGGGCATCCACAGCCCCTCCTGCACACCCCACACTCCCTCCACCGGTCACGTGGCACCGTCCCCAGATGGGTTTTAGCAGGGACACGGCCAGGATGGACCCTCCTGGCCCCTCGGGCCTGCTGGCTCCCGCCTTGCACTGCGCAGCCCTTACCAGTGTCCAGGCCCCCTACCCCGGCAGGGTGGCCTCCTGCTCGGCCCTCAGAGCCCCACTGTCCTGGTCTTCTCAGCCCGCCAAGCTGTACAGCCACCTCTGGGACGCCTCCTCAGACACATGCTGGCCCCGGGAGCCCCCCAGAGGCCCCGGAGTTCTGCAGCATCAAGCCAGCCCTCCCGCCAACGGCCTGGACACACAAGGCCTGTGCCCTGAACACTCCAGCTCGGCCATTCTGGGTCCCCACCCCTCATCCCAAGGAGGCCCCACTGCTGCAGTCCCAGCAGCTGCAAAGGGGAAACTGAGGCTCAGGGGCATAGAGTGGGAAGGCCTGGGGCGGAGGACGGATGGACGGATTGGGCAGCCCTGGCTAGACCTTGGACTTGAGAGGGAGAGTGTGGGGCTGCAGCCCCTTCCGGAGAGGCCTGGGCCACCCCTACTCTGCTGCCCACTGCCCGCCCGGGGCCTGGCACACAGCCCCTCAGGCCCCTACTGGGCAAATGCCCTCCTGGGCCCAGCTCTCCCTGTGGGAGGACAGAAGGCTCAGGGCAAGGTGGAAATGCGTTTCTTTTGGGACGAAGTGGGGGACTCTGGATGGTACCCTCAGAGGATGCAGGAGGGGCTGGGGACCTGCACCCCAGATCCTGCCACCCTAGCAGCTGGGCCCAGGCCTCCATGGGGCAGTCACAGGGTTCAACCCTCTGGGCCCTGGCACCAGAGTCCCCAGCAACCCCCTCAGCCCAGCACCGGCCCCCGCCAGGAGCGGGCCCCAGATGCGGTTGCTATGGAAACCGACAGCCCCCACAAGAACGCGGGGAGAGAAGGAGGCCCCAAGACAAGGCCCTTCTGAGGGTTTGCGGTGCCTCGGCCCTCCCCCCGCGCCCCAAGCCTGCAACCGCCCCCCGCGCCCCGCTCCCTCACCCCGTGACCGGCACTCCGGCAGGTCCGGCAGTCCGTCCCGGGCCTGTCCCCGACTCCACGGCTGCCCCGGCCCGCGCCCCCGCCCTCTGCGGTCCCCCGCCCCCGCGTGTCCCCGAGGGTCTCACCGCGTCGGCGCTGAGCTGGGCTAAGATGGCGAAGGTGGACAGCCGGTCACACAGGCAGCGCGTCCGGAGGGCGTCGAGGGGCACCGTGCGGCAGCCGCGCCAAGACCAGGGCCCGAGCTGCGGGGTGCGGGGAGGAGGGTCTGGGGGGCGGGGCGGGGACGGGCGGACACAGGGGGCGGCGTGAGCTGCGGCGGCCGGCGGGCCCGGCCCGGCCCGCCCCGGCCCCGCGCGCGCCCCGGCCCCGCGCCCCGTGCCCCGCGTTCCGTCCCCGACCCGGCCGGCACCTGCGCTCGCCGCGCGCCCGGCCAGACACCGGCCCCCGCAGCCCGGCGCCCCATGGCCGCGCCGCCGCCCGGAGCCGGGACCACGGGAGAGAGAGGTCGCGGGAGCGCGGCCGGCGGAGCCCAGGCCCGGAGCTGGCCCCGCGCCGCCGCGCGCCCGCCCGCCCGCCCCGCCCGCCGCGCCCCGCGCCCCGCCGAGCCCGGCACAGGGGGCGGCTCGAGGCGCGCGGGGAGCGGGGGCGCCGCGACCTTGGCCCGGCCTGGCGGAGGGCCCCGCTGACAGGATCTCCGCAGCACCCCCACGGTCCTGCACCCCTCTGCACCCGCGACAACGAAGCACCCCAGACATCAGAGCTGGCTGGCTTGGCCCACAGGCCGTCTGACACACAAAGCAAACGCTAGTGGGGGTGGGGGCTGCCGCTGACCCCATCAGGGCAGTGCCAGGTCTCCCCAGGGGCCAGAGAAAGTTCCAGGTTGGCCAGGAAGCAGGCCATCGCCAGAAGGAAGGATGGAGCTGGGCTGTAGGGGCTCAAGAGCCTTCAGGGGCACCCCTTGCTACCCCTAGCCCCCAGAGCTGGCTGAGCCGCCCCTGCAGGTTCTCCTTAGAGGCTCCTCTCAGCACCCCCTTCCTGGTGCTCATCCCAGAAAGTGCCTCCTTGGCTCAGTTCTGAGGATGAGGGGTGCAGTGCTGGGACCCCATGCCCACACAAGCCCAGGCTAGCCACCTCAGGTCATTCGGCCCCACAAAATGGACAAAGAGCCTCTTGATTTGGTGATTGCCTCTGGGCTGGGACCCCCCACATCTGCCTCTTCTCCACCTGTTTGACAGCAGAGGGAAACCGAGGCCAGAGGCGAGGCTGGCTCAGTGTGGGTCTTCCCCATGCCTGCTGCTCTCTGTCCACCGCGGGCCAGAAGTATTGCAGAGGCCCACACAGCACTCAGACGGGGGTCCCCGGTTCTGCTGGAGCCTCAGGGACCCACACAGCACCCAGACGGGGGGGCCTGTTCTGCTGGAGCCTCAGGTTCAGTCCACTGTGAAGTGCCCAGTCACAGGCAGGGCAGGCAGGGCTATGTGCCAGTAGTGTGCATGCTAGCCCCAGCCCGATGATCCCCAAGGCCAGAAGAGACGTCCCTGCATGCCCGACCCCAGAGCACACAGCAGAGATGAAGTGGGTCAAGGAGGAAGTTGGGGTGTCCAGGAACAGCTGAGCCTTGGCTCCCTGGCAGAGCTGGCCCAGCCTGTCGGAGCCTGGCCAGCAGCCTGCTCCCTCCATCCCGGAACCTCACGTGATGGGTCAGGACAGGGCCACAGCCACGGGCCCCTGCGGATGCCAGCCCAGGCAGCATGTCCATCCTGTCCAGCCATGTGTGCCAGACTCTGCAGCGGGCTGTGGTTAGCAGGGTCCCTTCCCAGCTGTCCCTGCCCGCCAGTGCCACGCTGTAGCCACATCCACCTGGTTGAACCAGCATCTGGTTTTGGTTTCTTTGTGTTTTGGGGGTTCTGGGTTGCACCTGGTGATGCTCAGGGGTTTCTCCTGGCCCTGCACTCAGGTATTACTCTTGGCAGTGCTCAGGGGGCCCTATGGGATGCTGGGATCAAACCCAGGTCGGCCGTGAGCAAGGCAAACACCCTTCCCTCTGTGCTAAGGCTCCGGCTCAGACTAAACAAGCATCTGAGAAGTTCTACTGGCCGGGACAGGGAGGCCCCCTCGCGTCTAGGGTCAGGGGCTGGTCAGGCCAGCAGCTGGCAGGGTCCTACACAGCACCAGGCCACCAGCTGGTGGCCACTTCCCCAGAGGTGGGGGCCCAGGCTGACCCATATGCTCCTGTGCCTGTCCCTCTGCCCACCTGGTATCGCCTGTCCCCTCTGCCCACCTGGTGACTCTCCTGTCCCCTCTGCCTGCCCCGGCAGCGGGCTACTCTCCTCCCCGCACAGTGGCCGCACCCCCACGTGGGATACCACTTGTTCCTGGCTGGGCTTTGAAACTTGGCATTATCTGGGTCACGGAGCCCAGGCCCCCGCCCCTGGCCTGGGGGAACTAGGGCAGCCACATCGTCTTCCCCCTAAACTGGCCTAAGGTCCACGGCGGGGGCTGCGGCTTGCTCGGGACAGGAAACAGAGGGTCGGGGGTTGGAGCAGGCCTTCCTGGCACACATGGAGGGTGGACTGAGAGGGGACAGGAGCCCACAGCCCAGAGCTCCAGGAAGGCAGCGCCTGGGTCGGACCTGCCCATCCATGCTGCAGCCACGAATAGCGGCTCTGGGCAGAGCCCCATTGCCACCACCTTAGTGCCAGCACCATGGCCCCGTCCAGGTGACCTGGACACCCACCTCCCCGCCCCCACACAGGCTTGCAGGCTCAGAGGAGCCTGGGCTTGGACAGCTCCCAGGGGCTGGGACACAGTGAGCTGTGGCTGTGCTCCTGGCCAGGCCCACAAGTGCCAGGAGGGGCCTGGGCAGCTGAGCCAGGTGTGGGATCTAGGCCCCCTCTCTGGCTGTCTGGATCTGAGCTGGGGGTGCAGGCCCCCAAGCTCCAAACCACAGAGCGCTGACACCAAGGGGGTTTGCCCAGAGCCCCGCGGTCCATGGGCAGGTGCTATTACGGTACTGTGGCTTGGCGTCCCCTGGGGCCTGGCTGGCTGGTCATGTGCTTGGGGTGACTCAGCACTGCGGAGCCAGGAGCGGGCAGTGGGCGGCTGCAGCTGGGGCTTTCCAGGCCCCCAACTCTCAGCACCGAGTCTCTGCCTGCAGAAGCCCCCTCTCTCCATAACACCTCTCTGAGCTCTGGGCCCTGCTCACACCGTTGCCTCCAGCAGGAAGCCTGCCCCGATAGGCCTGAGCTCAGAGCACAGCATGGACCAGCCTCAGTGGGCTCCCTCGGCTACACAGGCAGAGCAGTGGCTTCCTGTACCTCTGCCGTCCGGGGAGCCCCGACCGCCCCTCCTTGCCAGCCCTATCAAACCATCAGAGAAGACCCCTGTGAGGCCCCTACCTGACCCCAGTTGGGCTCTGCTCAGCTACCGGCCTGGGGCCGTGTGTGGCTTGGGACCTCCAATATCCAGGGAGGACCCTGCAGTCCCGCTGGATATCAGGTCCCTCAGCCACATGCCAGCTGTGAGCCTGGCCTCGACACCCCCCCTCCACCCCCAACCTGGGCAGGGCACCCGGGGCAGCTCCCCTGGCCGGGGCTCAGCTGCTCATGCTCCCAAGGCGCCTTGTGGCTCCAGCCTGGGGCTGACCTCGTGGGGAGTCTCAGCCTCCAGGCGCCAGATGGCCTGCTGACCGCTGTCCCTGCTGAGTCCAGCGTCCCCGCTGTCCCCACTGTGCCCGCTGTCCCCCTTGTCCCTGCTGTCCTCACACTCCTCCACTGTCCCCAGTGTCCCCACTGTCTCCTTGTCTCCCGCTATCCCCAGTGTCCCGCTGTCCCCACTGTTGGTGCTGAGTCTGTCGCTCGCTGCCCCTCCTGTCATCAGGGAAGCCCAGAGGGGTCCACACCACACGGACGCAAATGGACTGGGGAGGGTCGTGGCTAGGCACCTGAGCCCCTTTGCCCCCTGCCCCTACTCCTCTCCTCTGCCACTGGACCAGTTGGAGGCTGGTAGCCATGCACCCACCCTCTGGCCTATCTGAGTCCTGCCCAGCTGGTCACTGGGTGCCCAGTGATGCCCACAATGCTAACTGACCCCAGCCCCCCCGAGCACAGCCAGCCCTGCCTGTGCCCCACTCTACAGACCAGCCCCTTTGCTGCCCCCTGCCCGACTCACTTGTCTGCGCGGCCCCATGGGGGAGCTGCAGTCCCAGAGCCCTGTCCAGAGTCCCCACCTGGCTGTCCAATGCTCATGGGGCACCAGTGCCACCACCCACACTCGCAGCTGCCCTGCCTCTGCTGTCACCCAGGAGACACAATCCCGTCACCGCCAACATCACAACACCCCCCAGCGCTGTCACACTCTATCTCAGCACGGCCCCCGCCAGCCCTGCCGGCCTCGCCATCAACAGCAGCAGCCTCATTCGACACTGCCGCCCCCGCTCCAACAGCGGGCCCCAGGCGACATGCTCCACCAGCCATCACCGGGCAGGGCGACACGCTCCATACCGCCATCGCCGGACAGGGCGGCCCGCTCCACCCGCCATCACTGGCTGGCAACACGCTCCACACCGCCATCTCCGGGCAGGGCAACACGCTCCACACCGCCATCACTTGGCAGGGTGACATGTTCCACACCGCCATCGCCGAACAGAGCGACACGCTCCACCCGCCATCACCGGGCAGGGCGACACGCTCCATCCGCCATCACCAGGCAGGGTGACACGCTCCACACCGCCATCACCGGGCAGGGCGACACGCTCCACACCGCCATCGCGGGCAGGGCAACACGCTCCACACCGCCATCGCCGGACAGGGCGACACGCTCCCACACCACCATCGCTGGGCAGGGCGACACGTTCCACACCGCCATCGCTGGGCAGGGCGACACGCTACACACCGCCATCGCCGGACAGGGCGACACGCTCCACACCACCATCGCTGGGCATGGCGACACGCTCCACACCGCCATCGCCGGGCATGGCGACACGTTACACACCGCCATGGCCGCTGTTCTGAGTGGCACTGCTTGTGTCACCTGCAAAGCCACAGCAGGCCCGGGCACAGTCCTCAGGGCCCACCGCCATGACCCGAGCATAGACTTCATGAGCAGCGCCATCACCCGCCACCGTCTTCCCTCAGATAAGCACATGGCTGTCCCCTCCCCAGATCCACAACCACAGTGGGGTGGGGGGGCAGAGCTACCCTGTCCCCTTTCCAGAGCTGCCCTGCTCGTGGCCCAGACCGCCCTGCAGGCCAGCCCCGCTGGTCCCGACTGCCTGAGGCCCCCTCTTCCAGGCCCCCTGCACCAGGGCCGAGCAAGGGGGTGAGGCGGGTTTTCCTCTGCCCCCACATCCCAGGCCTGCTCCTGAACCCCCACCCCTGTAGGATGACCCCTGCACAGCCTGGAGTTGGGGTCAGGGCTCTGAAACCAGCTGGAGGAAGGGCCCCTTCCAGGCCCTGGGAGCCATCTGGTGGGCACATGAGGTCAGCCTACCTGCCATTGGCTCCAGCCCTCAGGTCAGCAGCGTGAGCTGGCCCTCCTCTGGGGAGCCATCCTGAAGTGATGGATGGACAGAGCCGGTGGGTGGAGGGATGGATGGGTGGGTGGATAGATGGAGGGATGGATGGGTGAGTGAGTGGGTATGTGGGTGGGTGAATGGGCAGATGGATGGATGGATGGACATATACACAGAAGTCTGGAGGATGGACAGAGGAATGCATGGGCCAGTGAGTGGACACTGAAGTACAGAGCTTGCAGGCTGTAACATGGAGTGGGGTCTGTCCTGGGACTGCGCTCAGCAGGGACCCCCCACTGTTGGGGTTCGGGGAGGGGTTCCTGCTGGGGGTGAGGGGCTCTCTTGGGGTGGGGTCCCTGCTGGGGTGGGGTCACTGCTGTGGTTTTGGTCCCTGCTGGGGAGCTTCCCCGCCCCCTCAGCGAGCTGGAAGGTCGAGGATGCGATGGGCACTTGGGGCACTGGGATGTGGGTACGTGACCGGGCGCACAACACAGCTTCTGGGCCTGGGGAGGGGGCAGTGTGACTGCCATGGGGTAAGGTCTAGGGGCGGGGCCCAAACAGGCTATGGCCTGGGGCCATCCCCACCACCACACGCCCACGGGGCTCACTGGGGACTGGTCACTGGGGACTGGTCAAGCGGCCAGGCCTGAACCTTTGCTGGTGCCCACTCGAGTCCATGTCACCACAGCCGTGGCCTCAGCACCCACGGGCTCCTCCAGCTCTGGACACAATCAGAGGGCAGGTGCATGGCCAGCCTCGGCCACCTCTGCCGTAGCCTGCCCAGGACACCCGGGGCACTCAGAGGGGGCCGGGGCTCTGGAAGGGCAGGTCAGCCCAGAGCTGGGACAGAGACCAGGAGGCAGGGGCATCTCCCTCAGAGCAACCCCCAGGTGGGCAGAAAAGAGCCCATTCTCCCCCACCCTCCTGTGCCCAGTGACCCTTCCCAGGCCACCAGAGAGGCTGTGTCCCTCCCCAGCCGCCCCATGAGGATGCAGCGCGTGGGAGAAAAGGCTGGGAACAGCAGCGACAGCAGCCAGAGCTCCTGCCAACTCTCCCTTCCGCTAGGCCCCTCACCCCCTGGCCTGCCCCCTCATTGCCCTCTCCAGGGAAACCAAGGGGGGCGTAAGGCTCTTCTCTTAAAGGGGCCTTGCACCGGGCAGACTTGGCTCCTGGGATGGCGGCAGGGCCAGGGTGCTCTGTGCTGTGCGGAGACTCGGATGGGTCTCCTAGGACAGCGGCAGGACCTGGGTGCTCTGCGCCATGTGGGGGACCCTGGGTTGTCAGAGGGTCCCTGAGTCTCCATCACCGCCTCTAAGCAGATGGTGCAGGGCGCTAGGTGGCACTGCCAAAGGTGAGTGCTGTGGCTCAGCCCTCTGGAGGGATGCCCACTCTCCACACCACGTCCCCCTCCAGCCTGTGTCAGGAGCGGAAACTGCGAACCCAGAGTTGGGGGCTTCCCCCACCCCCAAAGACAAGGGCTCCCTGGAGGACTTCTGAGAAACAACCAGTTGTTGTATGGCAAATGGTCCTTCCTGGAGTCCCCAGGTAAGAGGCACGTGTGGCAGGGGGCACCCCAAACACTGGCAATGCAGGACGAGTCCCAGGAGGGCAAGTGGCCAGGACTCAGCTCGCGTTAAGATCCTGCTTTCAGATAAAGGCACAGCAGATCTCCGAGGGCTGTGCCAGGGCTCCATGGAATGCTGCCTTGTTCTGTTTTCCTAAAGGACTCTTGGAAAAACATTCTTGACTTCCTGTGAGTGGAGGCCGGGGGAGCTGTCCTTTCAGAACCACAGACCTCAGCTCCCAGATGTGCTGCTGACCTTGTCACTGTCACTGTTACCAATAAGTCATCCACTGTCAGCCATTCTCCATCCCCCGCCAACCACCCACCCATCCACCCACCAACCCAACCATCCACCCACCAACCTATCCACCCATCCACACATCCATAGACCCGGCCACCCACACATTTACCCACCCACCCACCCATCCACCTATCTGTCCACCCATCCATCCTCCGCCCCACCCCCATTCACCCCGTCAGCTGTCCACTCATCACCTGCCAATCCATCTGTATGTGTGCATGCATGCATTCATTTCTTATGTATTCATTGATCATCCCTCCACCCACCCACCTGTTCATATATGTGTCCATCCACGGACCCATTCACAACACCATGCACTCATATATCCATCTACCACCCATGTATCTATACATTAATCCACATACATACATTCACCCACCTGCCCATCCACACATGCAGTTTCCATCCAACTCCTCACAATCTACAGTCATGCACCATCCATTCATCATCCACTGATCCAGGTATGCACACACCCATTCTTCTCATCATTCAAATATAATGTAACCACCTACCATCATCCATTCATCCATCTATCCATCCATCTACCCATCCACCATCACCATTCACCATTCATCCATCCATCATCACCGTCCACTATCCATCCATCCATCCATCTATCCTTGTATCCATCCATCCTTGTATTCATCCATCCTTGTATCCATCCATCCTTGTATTCATCCATCCTTGTATCCATCCATCCATCCATCTATCCATCCATCCATCCATCCTTGTATCCATCCATCCTTGTATCCATCCATCCTTATATCCATCCATCCATCCATCCATCCACCCATCCATCCACCCACCCACCCACCCACCCATCCATCCACACATTTACCAATCCTATATCCATCATCTGTCCATCTCCCACCCTAGTTATAATTCTTCCATCCATCTATTCATCCACCCATGTGTCCGTCCGTCCATCCATCCTCACCGCCCTATCTGTCTATAATCAATGAGCTTAGGGGAATTCAGAGAGAGACTGCAGAAACTGATCACTATCTCCAAGTGTGCGTGTCAAAATCCTCCCTCCAGGATCTATAGCCATGGCCAGACTTGGGCTCTGTGCAGCTGTGTACATTTTGACACAACATCGTGTAGGTTTAGGATAGGCCTAGGTGCAAGGGCTGGTGTATTTAGGGGAGAAGAGAAAACACAGACCCAGACAGAAGCCGTGTGAAGATGGGGCGGGAGTTGCTCTAAGCTGCAATGCTGAGAATCGCCGGGCACACAGCTGGGCAGTATGGAGAGGGACCATCTCAGTGGGCTCCACAGGCTGGGCGGTATGGAGAGGGACCATCTCAGTGGGCTCCACAGGCTGGACAGTATGGGGAGGGACCATCTCAGGGGGCTTAGTAGGCAGACACTGCTGAGTCCGTGGGTTCTGGGTGTGAGAGGGCAGGTTTTAGCTGCAATTTGTGGTGTCTGGGTGTCCTGATGACTGACGTGTAAATTCTTCCCTCCAGTCTCGTCCTTTCTGCCTCCCTGATGGCTCATTTATCCATTTGCCATCTCTATCCATCTCTATCCACCCACCCTTTTATTCATCACTCATCAACTGACCATCTCCCTGAGCCATCTGACTGTCCACCGTGGCCCATCTGTGGTGCAGCAATTCACACACTCACCGTCTGAAGCACAAGGCATCTTCCCTGCCCAGTTCAAGCAGCCACAGGGTGCTTGAACAGGGACCCTCCATACTCCAGCCAGCCACACACATGCACATGGAATCTTGCATTCCCTTACTGACCCGAGGGCTTTGCCGTCCCCGGCAGACCCCTGGAATTAAGGAGCTAGACAGAGCTACTCTCAGGTACTCTCACATGCCTCCGTCTTCCCTGAACACCGTCCAACCCACCCATCCTCTCCCCACCAACTCAGCCAGTCACCCTCACAACATCCATCCACCTGCCCACCCAACATTCACCCACCCACCCAATACCAACCCCCACCCAACCAACATTCACTGCTCATCCCACCCACCCAGCATCACCCCTCACCCAATATCCACCGCCAGTCAATATCCACCCCAGTCAATATCCACCCCAGTCAATATCCGCCAATCAATATCCATCCGCCCACCATTCAACATCCCCCACCCATCCAACTTTCACCCACTCACCCACCCACCTACTCAACATCCATCCACTCACATCCAACATTCACCCACAACCTACCCTAAAACCCACTCACCAAACATGCACCCACAGCCCATCCACCCACCCATCCACTAGCCCGTCCATTCATCTGCCACTGTCCATCACTCGTCCACCTTCCACCCATCCTCCTAAACATGAGAACTCGGAAGAACCCTTTGCCAGACTTCCCTCCTCTATGAGGAGACCCCCCCCATCCCCGTCACTGGCCCTGTGGCTCGGTGGGAGCCAGTGCAGCAGACAGGGGTCGTGTAAACTGAGTATGGATTTGGTAACGGAGTTCGGCAAGCCCAGGGCCACCTCCTAGGCGTGCACAAATAGCACCTCAGGGTGAATGCGGAGTCTGTGTGTGGCTCCGGAGTGAGCAGGGCAGGGACGTGCTTCTGGGCTGGGTACTGCTCTGACTTCGCAGGCGCTTGGGGAGGGAAGCTGCAAGCGCATGACACATGCCATCACATAGGAACATACCGTATGCTCCAGTGAGCCCTGGGGGGGCAGGTTCATAGTGTCAGGCTCAGTGTGTCTCAGTGTGTGACAGGCTCAGGGTTAGTGTGATGCGGTCAGGGTGTGACAGGGCGAGAGTGTGACAGGCCCAAGTCAGAGTGTGACGGAGTGAGTGCTGTGTGTGGCCAGGGTTAGGTCGTGTGTGACGGGGTGAGTGTGTGGTGGGCTTAGGCGGAAGGACAGCTGTGTCCTTCAGCAGGAGGACAGTGGCAGGACGCTAAGCAGCAGAGTCTGCTGGGGTATTCTAGTGGCCATGGCACTGCCCTGTGCCCTCAGATTCCTGAGAACCCAGCACATGGGTGAGGGGCCCCGTCAGGGAGGTGGGGTGTAACAGGCTGTCCCACTCCGATCCCGGCCCAGCCCGCTGCCTTCTGGGTCCTCAGAGCCGTGGAGGCTGCGGGACAGGCTATCTCCTCAGGCGCGCCCTTCCCTGATCCGAGAAAAGTAGCTGAGAGCAACCCAGGCCAGAGAGCTGGTCCCCCTCCCCAAATCTAGCCTAAGTCCCAGACCGGGCCAGGGAAGGACAGGGTCCTGCATACCCCCTACCTCAGGGCTTTGCAGAGGATGTTCCTTTTGCCAAAATGCTTGTCCCCACACACTCCTCTGCTGATAGAAGCCTCCGCAGAGCACTGTGAAGGAGCTCACCCAACCCACAGTCCCTGCCCCTCGACGCCCCTCTCAGCGCTAGTGGGAGGTGCTGGGCCAGCTCCTCTAGGGCAGTGTCTGCCAGTGGTCAGAGGCCAGTGAATGGTGGGCAGAGGCAGGGTGATGGGTGAGTGGCCATGGGGAGGAATGAATGGGTGGGGGAGGAGCAGATGAGTCAGTGAGCAGGTGCAGAAATGTGGGTGGGCTTTTGGACAGAGGACAGAGGCTGGATGGAGCGGGCTTAACAGGACGCAGGGTGGGTGAGCAGGAACGGAGGAAAGGATAAGCAATGGAGTCTGTTCCAGACACTTTCCTAGTTCCTGCCATAAGCCCACGACCTTGCAGAGCTGCTCTACCATCTGCCCTGATCTATCACCTGCTCCACCATCCGCCCTGCTCTATCACCTGTTCCATCATCTGCCCTGCTCTATCACCTGCTCCACCATCCGCCCTGCTCTATCACCTGCTCCACCATCCACCCTGCTCTATCACCTGCTCCACCATCCACCCTGCTCTATCACCTGTTCCACCATCCACCCTGCTCTATCACCTGTTCCACCATCCACTCTGCTCCATCACCTGCTCCACCATCCGCCCTGCTCTATCACTCGCCCTCCCTCCTTCCCCTGCCCAGCTTTTATTTCCTGGCTTCCCGAAATCCGAAATCTGTTTCTCCCCTTCCATGCCTGACAAATGAGTCCTCCAGTGTCAGCCATTAGAAGTGCTCCATCCTCTCAGCAAACCCCCTGGTCACAGCCCAGCCCAGAGCAGGAGTCCCCGCCTCCCAGCACATCGATTGGTCACAGCCCAGCCCAGAGCAGGAGTCCCTGCCCTCCCAGCACATCGATTGGTCACACCACTGCCCACAGCAGGAGTCCCCGCCCACCAGGCACATCTACTGGTTACAGAACTTCAGCAGGAGTCCCGCCCTTCCAGCACATTCATAGGCCACAGAGCTGGAGTAACTTCCAAGCTCCGTGTTCCCGTGGCCTGGGCCAATCCGACATGCTCCTATGGCCTGTGACCTGGACCTGGAGAATGGCACAGACCGGCCTGAGGCAGTGGAAGCAAGGCCAGCTGCACACTCCAAACCAAAGCAGCCCCGCCCCCTGCACCCCACCTCACCCAACCCTGCTGGGTCAGCCCGGGAGCCCAGCGCAGAGAACTCACACGTCTGCCTCGGTCCCAGAGGATGCAGGTCTGGTTGGTGGTGCCCTGTGGGAGGGAGGAGTCAGCACCACTGCAGCTGCCCTCTCCCCCACCCCAAGACCCTGTCGAGGCACTGCCTGGCCCACCCCAGTGTGTGGGACTCTGCCTGCGCCCTGGGGGACCACAGGGACACCGAGAAAAGGGGCCTGCTGGTGGCCCGGGCCTCTTCTCCAGGAGCAGAGCCAGTAGCTAGTGGTCAAACCCATGTGTGCTGCCCGCAGCCAGGCCAGGCCTATGAAGGACAGGGTGGGGAGACACTTCCTGGGCATGGGTCTGCCCACAGGCGGCACGGTAGGGCTCAGGGAACCGTCCCATCTGCGGGCTGCCGTCAGAGACGCTGTGTGTGAGAGTGTACGAGTGTGTGAATGTGAGCGTGTGAGAGGATGTGTGAGTGTGTAAGCATGAGTGTCTGAGAAACCGTGAGAAGAGAGTATGGTGTGAGTGAGAGTATGTGCGAGCTGTGTGTGCGTGAGTTATTGTGAGAATGTTGTGTGTGACTTAGTTTTTGTGAGAGCATGAGACAGTGTGTGTGAGTTTGTGCATGAGAGGGCACTAGCCACACACGTGACAAGTGTGTGGGACAAAGTGTGAATATGTGGAAAGTGTGTGAGTGTGTTCAAGAGAGTGGGAGCGAGAGTATGTGAGTGAGACTGTGTCTGTGTGAGTGCAAAAAGTGAGAGCATGTGTGTCAGTGTGTGGGAGCGTGAAAGAGTGTATGTGAGATTGTGTGTGTGAGTGTGTATGGGAGAGTGTGAGTGTGAGAATGTGTGTGATCTTGTGTGTGCAGAGTGAGAGTTGAGAGAGCATGTGTGACTGTGAGAGTCTGTGCTGGCTGTGTGCCGGCTCTGTGGTTTGTGTCTCTGTGTGGGCTGGTGTGTGTGTATAGTATGTGGGTATGTGTATAGGTAGTGTGTGCTTGTGCCTCTATGTGGTGTGCTGGTTGTGTACGTGTGTATGCTGGCCGTGTATGTGGTGTGGTGTGCACTGGCCATGTGGGTGGCTGTGCACCTACCTGGGGCCGGTGCTCTAAGTGACCATCGCTGGCCTCTGCTTCCCACTTGATGAGAGCAGGGACGGGCACATTGGGGTCGGCTCCAGGCCACATGGCGGGGAAGAGCTGGGCTGCTGCTCCCCAGCCTGGGGACCCCACCCTGTCCTGCACGCTGGAGCTCCGAGGCTCCTGTGAAGGCGCTGCCTGGGTGCCCACTGGGATCCCAGGTCAGGCCCCAGGGACGTGGGGCACTGCCCCTGCCGGGTGCACTCACGTTGTACATGTGGGCGAACTCGATCTCCAGCGGGGTAAGCAGGGAGCGTGGCGGGGGCTTCACAGTCACGGAGATGACCTTGGAGTTCAGCACCGTAGTGTTCCTGGGGAGGCGATGGGGTCAGGGCAGCCCCTCCCCCACACCTCCTGGCCAGTTCCAATGCCCACCCGGCCACAGTGCCCACCTCTGCAGTGCCAGGAAGCTGCCCAGGTTCCTGTAGAGCACGGTGCCAACCACGAACACAGACGAGGCGTCGGCTTCTGCGAGACAGCACGGAACAGCCCTGCTGTGTGTGCCCAGGAGGGGGACGCTGCCACGTGGGAGGGCAGGGGTGGTCCCAGGGTCCCCTGGAGCGGCTCCCAGGCATGGCCTCACCTGGCAGCCCTGTGGAGAAGACGCTCTTGGACACGGTGACCCTGTCCTCCGGCACCTTGGCCCAGTCGCCCGTGGCGCCAGCCCTTCATGGGGAAGCTGATGTCTGTGGCCCCGCTGGCCGGGGAGTTTGTGGATGCTAAGAACTGGGCAGGGGGACAGTCGGAGTCACACACAGGGGGCTTGTCCCCACCTCCCTGCTGGACCCCGCAGGGCCCACTGACTCCCATCACTCTCCACCTGCCAGTGGGCCCGTGGCTGTGGACGTGGAGGACAGGCAGGCAGGGCTGCAGCGCTGAGGGAGGGGACCGGAAATGCAGGGGGGGCAGGGACGCCAGAGGACGGAGAGGTGGGAATCAGGGATCACCCAACCATGGCTGGATCCCACCCAGACCCTGCACCCAGAGTCTCAGTTCCAGGGGAGGGTGGCGAGTATCCGGGGAGGAGCTCAGTCTACAAGCTGGGGGTTGGGAGTGAGGGCAGGACGCAGGGACAGGAGGCCAGCTGGTGACAATGGAGGAAGGAGGACAAGGGTCTGGGAGGTGTCCAGGGGCCCAGGGGCATGTGTGGCCGAGGAGGGGCCCAGTGGGACTTTGCGTGTGTGGGTGGGGGGTAAGGCAGGGGCAGGTGGGGTCGGCTCTGAGCTCAGCAGCAGGGAAGGCTGCAGGGGAAAGGAGGCCTGAGCGAGTGAGGTACTGGAAACGGGCGGCAGGTCCTATCACTAGGAGTCAAGTGTCGGCAAGGGAGGTGCTGCTGGGCTCACAGCTGGGCGCAGCCCCTGGGTCCACACAGTGAAGCAAAACACGGACCCAAGCAGAGCACCCAGAGATGCCCCAGGCTGAGGGTTGGAGGACTGAGACCGCGGGCAGGGAGGGAGGGGGCCAGCAGTGCTGTCCCCTCATTGCTTCCCGTGATCAGCACAAGTGGCGCGGGGTCCGTGTGCCCGTGTGTCGGCTCACCAGGGGACGGGCAGGCAGAGGCGGTGGCAGGTGGGGCCTTACCCAGGTTGTCTGTCACCTGGTACGCATCCCGCAGGTCCTTCATGCGGAAGCCGATGACATCCACAAAGTCCCTCCACCAGCCTGAACAGCTCCTTGGCATTGGGGCCCATCTGGGGGCAGGCGGGCAGGGGCCTCAGAGGGGGCAGAGCCCAGAAGGCACCTCCCCAGAGCAGAACCGGGGGTCAGCCTGTCGGGACACCTCGTCACACCCCTTTTCTTAGCCCTCCCAGGGTCCTGTTGGCCGCCCGGCCCCCAGCTCAGGCCTTCTGCAGCAGAGCCAGCACCCGGGCTGACGGTCCCGTGGGCAGGGCTGGCCAGATGCCAACGTGCCCTCTTGATCACAGGGGCCTCATATGCCCCCCAGCGGCAATAAGTTGCACCCCTCTGGAGACTCCGGGGTCCTGCCCTCTGATGGGGACCCCAATTTGAGGGGCAGCCGTGAGGAAGCACAGAAGTGAGGCTGACCTGGGGTGCAACCTGCACTCAGGGACCCCCGCCCCTGTTCATACCAGCTGGGTCCCTGTCATACCACCCCCTGGCCATACCAGCAGCCCCTGCCCCGTCTGTACTCCCCCCTACCAGCTGTGCCTCCTCCCACTTGTCCCGGTTCTCCTCGGCCAGCAGGTTGCTAATGATCTGCACGAAGTTCTGGAAAGAGGAAGTAAAGGTCAGAGAGGAAAGGGCGCCCGGGGTCAGGGGTGACAAGGTTACGGGGCAGGAGCTGGTCACCTGCACGTCTCCGGGCGTGGGGCTGT
Organism: Cryptotis parvus; assembly: GCA_021461705.1. Lineage (NCBI taxonomy): Eukaryota > Metazoa > Chordata > Mammalia > Eulipotyphla > Soricidae > Cryptotis > Cryptotis parvus. Next base: position 441,923 of record JAJIBD010000783.1, on the reverse strand, counting down.
AGTCAGGCTCTGCGGAAGATCTCGGTCATGTTCCGCAGCACGTCGATGGTGGACAGCAGGTCCCCGCTGTAGCTGGTGCCGTCCTGGGAGATCTCCACCAGCGTCTGGATGACCTCGGACACACCCTCTCCGGGAGGCCCCGCTGAGCCTTGGCCAGGTGCTCCCGAGTCTGCAGGGGAGGGGACTGAGTGCCCAGGGGCTGGCCAGGGGCACAGGGTAGGGGGCTCAGGGCAGTGGTGCAGGGGTGAGGCGTGCCAAGCAGGGGCTTGCAGGGGAGAGGGGCAGGGCAGGGGGACACACGGCAGAGCCCGGGCAGGGGCGTGCTGCAGCAGTGGCCACTCACCATCATCTGGATGTTGCGGTAGTCGATGGACACGCAGCGGATGTAGGTGGGCGGCTCCCAGTAGGCCGTGCCCTCCTCGTCCAGCTCACAGCGTCGCAGGATGAGGCCTGGGGCGGGGTCAAGGGGCTCAGCTCTGCCGCAGCCTCTCTGCGGCCCCTGGCCCCGTGTCCACCCAGCTCCAGCCCACTGTGGCCCTTCAGAACCGCATGGGCCCAGAAGCCCAGACACAGCCCAGCTCCTGGGGCACCAAGTCCACCCCCATCCCCAGGGCTCCGCCCCTGGACTCCCGAAACCCAGCCTTGTGCTGTCCTCTTGCCCTGTGCCCACTCCAGAGGCCTGCTGGCACCACGGGGCCCCCTACTGCAGAGGGAGACCTCCGTCTACGCCCAAGAGCTGGGGGCAGTGAAGAAACACCCCACAGGGCCTGTGGCTGTCCACTGAGGTGCTGCTGGCCTGCCCTGTGACCATTTTGTGACCTGGTACCCCAACACGGTCTGTTCTGCACACAAACTGGGGGATGGAAGCGTGCACACCCTCCGGCCACTTTTACCACAGCCCCGCATTGGGGCACTGCCACCGGCACAGAGAGGGTGTAGCTTACTGAATGTCACACAGCGGCACCCCAACTAAGGGGAGGTCCCCAGAGTGCCCCTGGCCTACAGCCATAGAGGCTTGACTGTGGGGGTCACAGCTCACCTGGGTGTATACCTCAGTTTCCCTCCTGCAAACGGAAGACAGGCTGAGGAAAACCTGCTTGGTGCAAGTACCCAGGACCTGTGGGGGGGGGCTCCTGGCCACAGTGACCCATGACCTGGCCTCGCCCTGCGCTAAGGCCCTCGCAGGCCGCAGGGGTGCCCAGGGGCTTTGCCTACACCTCCAGAAGGACCGCAGCCCGGCTGGGGCATTGCCCCTGGGCCTCACCAGTGGCATTGCGGGGCACCGGACAGCAGCCACCTCCCCAGCTGGGGGTCTCCTTCCAGACGACAGCGCCAAATGGGTCCTCCCGCGCAGATCTCGTGGGGCTCTGACGACGGACGAGAGCACCGTGAGGGCGGCAGGACCCTAAACACTCACCCAGGGGTCACCCGCTCTCTGCTGGAGCCCAGGCGGGGCAGAGATGCTCACCTGGACACCGCTGGGCACTGCACTGCCGGTACTCATCCTGGGGGGCCCTGACACGCTGCGCCCCCGAAGAAAGGCCCCGCGCAGGCGCGTTCCCTGCGCTGAGTGCCGCCTCCACACGAGACGCTGCAGCCGCCCCAGGACGCCCAGGTCTGCCACTTCCCGTCCACTGCAGGGCACCGGCGGGGACAGGACGCAGAGAGGGCAGAGAGGAGAGGAGAGAGCAGAGCTTGGGTTGGTGGAGAGTGAGGCCGGGGGAGCCCCGCCCAGCGCCCCGCCCCTCCCCGGCCCTGACCTGGGCACTGCTGCAGAAGCAGTCTCGGGTCTCCACCCAGTGGCCCTGGCACTCGGCGCCCCCGTACGAAGGCCCGTTGCACTCGCGCGTGCGCTGCTGGCGGCCCTGGGAGCAGCTGGCCGAGCAGGCGCTCCAGCTGGACCATTCGTTCCAGTTTCCGTCCACTGCCCGGCCCGGGGAGGAAGGTCAGGGAGCCGTGTGAACACCATCGTCTGCGTCGCCTGGAGCCTCGACCCCTCCCCCGCAGCCTGGGTCTGGGTGCAAGTCTGGACACCAGCCCCGCCCAGGGGCACAGGGGAGAGGCCCAGGGCTTGGGTCCAGGCGCGCCCACCCCCGCCCCCATCAGAGCACCCTCGCAGGTGAAGCCGGGGGCAGCCTCCCTCCAAGCCCTCCCCTCTCACCTACCAGGGCAGAGCGCAATGTTGCAGAACTTGGTCTGCTTCTCAGGACCCTCACAAGGGTTGCCCCCAAATTGGGGCGGCCTGCAGGTGCGTGTGCGGTCCCGGAAGCCGCGGCCACAGGTGCTGGAGCACAGGCTCCAGGGCGACCACTCATCCCAGGCGCCATGCACTGCGGGGACAGAGGTGCAGCGGAGCTCCCTGCCCGCCCTGCGCCCTAGTTCTTCTAGGTCCCAAACCCCGGAGGCTGTGCCGAGGCAGTCAGGACTGGGTCTTGGCTCTCTAGGCCCCGCCCCCGGTCCAACACCCTTTATCCCCCGCCCCCACCCTTATTCCCTGCCCCAACCCGGTGTATCCCCACCCCTCGCTTTAGACCTGCTCTTTATTGGCACGGCCCCGCCTCCTCACTGGCCCCACCTTGGCCCCGCCCCACATGGCCCCGCCCTGCCAACCTGGACACACAGCGGAGTTGTTGCAGAGCCGTTGCTCCCGCAGGTGGCCCGCTGCACTGGGTGCTGTAGGAGGACGACACGCAGAAGCGCGTGCGCGTCTGCCAGCCCTCCCCGCAGGTGCTGGAACACACGCTCCACGGGGACCACTCCTCGGCCGCGGGGTCACCTGCAGGCGCGTCACGTCACGGAGGCCAGGGCTGACCCCAAGCTTCGGCGCTTCCCTAAGAGGGGGCCGGCTGGGCCATCTCAGGGCCCCTTGGCTGCTCTGCCCGGACCGGACCCGCCTCTCATGGTGCGACTTATGGCCTCCAACACGTGCGCGGGACGCCCCAGACCTCACCCGACGCCGTCCCGCTGCTCACCGGTCTGCGGCGCGGGAACCCGAACTGCTGCAGCTCGTCGCCCAGCTCGTCCCGCCGCCGAGCGTCTGTGGACCGCAGGGACTGGCTCCGCGAGCTGGTGCGGCCGGCGGCTGCGGGGGTGGGCTGGGGTCAGTCGAGGCCTGCGGCCGCCCCGCCTGTCCTCCCCCGACTTTCTGTCTCCTGCTGAGCTCTCCGCAGCACACCACGCCCCAGCGTGTCACCCGCAGTACCCCGAGTCCCCCATCAGCACTGTGCGCCCCACATCACCCTGCCCCTAGCCCGCCCCTCAGGCTCCTTAGACCCTGACTGAGCGCCATGGCTGCAGCCAAAAGTGCATGGGGTCTTCAGATCCTGCTGGGGGGAGCCTCCCTCTGCCTGTCCGCCTGACCGTGGGAACCCCAGGCACTCACGGCCGCAGGCCTTGCGGTTGCAAAGGCGCCCCTCCTCCAGGACCCCCTCACAGCCCCCGTCCAGGCCGGCCGTTGGCAGGCAGGTGCGGGTGCGCGTCTGGAGGCCTCCCCGCAGTCCGCGTGCATTCGCCCCACAGCGACCACAGCTTCCAGCCGCCTGTGGGGACAGAGTGGGGTCAGCGCTGCATCCGAGTCAGCTGTGGGGTCAGCACGCACCAGGGTCAGCTGTGGGGGTCAGTGCTGCAAGGGGGTCAGCTGTGGGGTCAGCACTGCACTGGGGTCAGCTGCGGGGTCAGTACTGTGCAGGGGTCAGTTTGGGGTCAACATTATGACGGAGTCAGCTTGGGGCCAGCACTGTGTGGGGGTCAGCATGGCCTCCCAGATGGGCCAGGTGGGAGAGTGGGCTGGAAGGCAGCTGGGCCTTCTGGAACTCTCCTCGCTGCCCTCAGCACTTCGGGTGCCTGCCTTCTCTTTGTGCATCCTTCAAGGGGGTCTCAGCTGTGTCATGCCCTGACCAGGTCCTCCCCGTCCCCGGTGTTGAGGCACTCACCTGGGGGCTGTGACTCAGACTCCCTCACTCCGTGGCTCATCCTCTTCCATCCTCTTCTCTAGCTCCCTGCACTGCCCCTCCAATCCTGACCTTGTACCCTGAATCTGAGCCCGATGGGCCATGGAGCAGGGCAGCACCCCCGACCAGGGCCCCTCACCTGGACGGTGCCTGCCGCCTGAGGGGTCCAGTGGTAAGATCTGCCCTAGGGTGAGCGGCAGGTCACTGGAGTCACCTGGCCGGGCCCACTCCTGTGCCTTCCGGCCGTCCTGGGCTGGACCCGGCTTGTGGGTGTTGGTAAGGCTTAGCAAGAGTGGAGGGCAGACATCCTTGCTAGCCAGGCCAGTCACAGGGCTGCCCCGCAAGACGGACGGGCAGACAGATGGACAGGCAGGAAGTAATAGCAAGCAGGGTCAGATGTACCCCAGAAAACTTAGCTGTTTTATTTTTCAAAGAGTGGTCTGGAGGCCACTCCTGGAGAGTCCAGCAGTGAAAGTGAGGCCCAGTGCGTGGGGCTCAGAGGTGATGGGCCGGTCAGTCTGTTTGTCCACGCGAAATGGACCCACAGGGGGCGCCAGGGGCCAAGGAATGAGGGTGGGCAGGGTCATGGAGCAGAGGGACACCCCATCCTGCTGCCCGCTGTGTGGGCCCTCTGCTGAGGGCAGGACAGAGGGACCGCTGCCCTCCGGGCAGCCCCCAGAGGTACAGCAGAGACCAGTGGGGCGGCTGGGGCGGGGCTGGTTCGGGCCCTTTCCTGGGCCAGGTCTGGTGCCGCTGCACCTGGGTGTCCCTCACCATTCCCAGGATTCTCAGAGAGACGGGGACCTGCTCCCCAACTGGGAAGGCCACAGGGAGCACACCAGGAAGGGCCCCATGGTGACCTGTCACAAACTCACCCCAACTCGTCATACTCTGACCCCAACTCCAGTCATATTTGACCCTGTCACACTCTGACCTCCGTCACAGCTGACCTCCGTCACAGCCTGACCCTGTCACACTCTGACCCCTGACAAAACCTGACCTCATCACAGCCTGACCCTGTCACACTCTGGCCCCATCAAACTCTAACCCTGTCACACCCTGACCCCACCTTGACCAGTCATGCTCTGACCCGGTCACTCTCTGACCTGACCCACGACACTCTGACCCATCACTGACTTGACTAGCGGCTCTGACCCGGTACTCTCAGGACCAACAGAGGGAGGTCACAGCCGCAGTCCTGTGAGCCCTTGACAACTATGGGGCGTGTGGTCCGGGGCCCCGAAGGCCAGCCTTGCTGCGGAGCAGGGGTGCTCCCAGGCCCTGCAGTGGCCCTGCTCGTGGGCAGGGCGGCGCGGAGAGAGGCGCCATTCTTCCCCCGTCAATGCCCCTCTGTGCGTCTCATTTCCATGCTGCCTGGCCATGAATGGGGCCCTTAACGGGCGCAGGCAGCCGGCCACCCAGAGGGCACGGGCCGAGGAACCTGCCCCGCCACGCTGGCCGCGGCTCTGGAGGCCACGGCCTTCCTCCGGGGATCCCCGGTAGGCCGCGCTGGGGGCTGGGGGGCTCCCTGCTGAGCCTCCAGCTTCTGGGTCCCCGCGGAAAGATGGGGAACCTGCAGTTCCCGCTGTCTCCAGCAGAGGCCGCCCCAGCCCAACCGCTGGGAGCGCCCGCCACCTTCCAGCTTTGAGGAGGACCCCAAGTCCCGGTCCGGGTTAGAGACAAGACACGCAGGATTCTCCTCTGGGCCCCCCGGCCCCAGGTCCTGTTCGGATCTAAGGGCCTGGTTCCCTGGCCTGATCATCACAGACGGCCACCTGCAGCCTGTCCCCACTGCACACAGGGGCCCAGGTGCCAGCCACCGCCTGTCCCCGTATGGGGTCCACGGCTTTCTGGGGGTCCTGAGGGGGTGCCGGCCTGGGTCAGAATCCGGCACTGGGGCCCTTTCCCAACCCACAGTCGTGTTTCCATGGCCCCTTGCCCCGGCTGTCCTGCTGTCCTGAGCACGGTTTCAGCAGGGCCCTTTCTAGATCCTTCTAGCCTGACCTTCATCTTTCCAGATCCTTCCAACCTGACCTTCATGCCCCGACAACAGCTCCCAGCAGGGAGATTCAGCCCAATCCTGCTCCCAGGGCGATGCCTTCTGCACCCCCCACCCCCGGGCTGACAGGCCCTGAGTGGGGTCCTGGGCCTGAGCTGGAGCTCCTGAGGTCAGGGTAGGAGCTGTCAACACTGATGGCACACACGGGCTCTGCCCTACGCACCAGATGCCACTCACAGCCTTGGTCCCCGCCCACGGCAGGCAAGGGACACAGAAACACAGAGACAGAGGGACACACAGGGACACACAGGGACACATGCAAACACATGCAAGGCCACACAGACACACAGTGCCACACAGACACACACAGACACACACATACAAGGCCATGCACAGACTCTTGCAGACAGACAGGGCCACACAGACACACACACAGGGCCACACAGACACATACAAGGCCACACACAGACACTTGCAGACAGACACACAGACATGCACAGGCCCACCAGCTGCCCAGCCTCCGCCACTTCTTTTTCATTATCTGCATGTCTCCATGGGATAAATGTCTTTAATGAAAACATGAATATTTAAAGGGCCCTAGGGAGCACAGCCGAGGGCCCCACGGCGCAGACAGAGGCGGCACTCACAGGCCAGGGGACAGTGATGCTCATGTGCCTGTTGACAGGCGGGGGCAGGGCCGACGGGGCCACCTGCTTGAGGCACTCGGCCACAGCCTCTGGGCAGTCAGGCGGCCTACCCCTGCCTCCCAGGCCAGCAGTGAAGGCCACCGGGGCTCTGCACCCTGCACCTGGCCTTGGCTGCTCAGTGCCAGGCACCCCTGAAAACCCACTGGGCTCCAGTGCCCCCACTCCCCTGCAGAGGACACAGGCACGGACCTGCCCCAGCCTGGCCCCTGGACCTGCCCCAAGCTCAGGCCTCAGTGACTCTCACAGGCCGCATGACCTGGAGCTGCCCGCACGGCTCCCACCCCTGGACACCTGCTGCACCTGTGTGCACTGGCCTCAGCCTCAGGTGCGCATGTGTGGGGTGACATGGACCTGCCCACAGGCTCCCACCCATGGACTGTGTGTGCAAGTGTGTGCACATGTATGATGTATGCCTTTGTGTGCTTGGGATGTGTGTGTGCACATGTATGATGTATGCCTTTGTGTGCTTGGGATGTGTGTGTGCACATGTATGATGTATGCTTTTGTGTGCTCGGGATGTGTGTGTGCACATGTATGATGTATGCCTTTGTGTGCTCGGGATGTGTGTGTGCACATGAGTGATGTATGCTTTTGTGTGCTCAGGATGTGTGTGCACATGTATGATGTATGCCTTTGTGTGCTCGGGATGTGTGTGTGCACATGTATGATGTATGCCTTTGTGTGCTCGGGATGTGTGTGTGCACATGTATCATGTATGCCTTTGTGTGCTCGGGATGTGTGTGTGCACATGTATGATGTATGCCTTTGTGTGCTTCGGGATGTGTGTGTGCACATGTTTGAGTGTATGCCTTTGTGTGCTCGGGCATGTGTGTGTATGTGTGCACATGTATGAGTGTATGCCTTTGTGTGCTCGGGATGTGTGTGCACATGTATGAGCGTATGCCTTTGTGTGCTCAGGATGTGTGTGTGCACATGTATGATGTATGCCTTTGTGTGCTCAGCATGTGTGTGCACATGTATGATGTATGCCTTTGTGTGCTCGGGATGTGTGTGCACATGTATGATGTATGCCTTTGTGTGCTTCGGGATGTGTGTGCACATGTATGATGTATGCCTTTGTGTGCACATGTGCATATGCATACGTGTGTGCACACACAGCACAACAGCGGCAAGTATCAGGACAGTACCTGCCCAGGCACAGGAAGGGTGTGGACAGAGACCCCTGGAGGGAGGAAAGCCTGAGCCTGAGCACAGGCCGGGGGGCCCCTGGGGTGCAGGGTGCAAAGGACACGCCTTGGACACGCTCCTGCCACCCAGCCAGGCTCACCCCCGAGGCCTCAGCGGTCTCCACAGCCCACCTCTGCCTCCCATGTCAGCCAGTCTGGGCCCAGCATGGCGGGGCACCCCACATCGTGGCAGCCCCCGCCCGAGCCCCCACTAGCCTTGCCTCTGTGGGTCAGTGTTGGCTGCCCATGGCCTCCACAAACACGCCTTCCCAAGCAGGGCCCGTGTAAGCCATGCCTGGTGCACACATGTGCCAGCATACACGCCACCGCGCCAGTGCACAGCACACACACATGGACACACGCAGTGCACACACCATGTTCACACAGATAATGCAGACACAGGTGCTGAGTGTGTATGCGTGTATACATGATGCAAGTGCACCGCACAGCTACCACGCACAATGCACACGTGTGTGATACCCCCAGCCCTTCCACGACTGCCCCTGTGGCTTCCGCCCCATGCCCTTTCTCCTCAGCACAGGGAGGGGACATGATGCGTGTACTGTCCCTTATAGAGACCAGGGGAGCGCTGTGTGCTCAGGAGAGCTGGCGTCCCTCCCGGCGGCCCCCCTTCCAGCTCCCTCCTGCCCGGAACCCCAGACGCCCAGGCCTTGTGCCCACCATACCCCGCTGTGAGGCCCAGCGTCCACAACTGCAGCACATGAGGACCTCAGGATAATGCTGTCACAGCGTCCCCACCCACTGGGGTCCACCCCGGCCACAGGCCTAGACCAACCCCAGTCCCCAGGCCATGACCTCGAGGGGTGAGCTGCGGCCCCATTAGCTGCTGCTGAATCCCCTGCCTGCCTCCCCGTCCCCTGCTGCTACAAGGAAGGGCACGGGCAGGACCACCCTGTCCTCTGCAGCCCACACTCTCTGGGCACCAGCACTACAGGCAGACACAGGCTGCCGGGACGGCCAGGCAGGGGCACTGCCCCCCCTTTTCTCCTCCAAGGTACTCTGGCGCCCTGCGACACCCACCACCTCAGATCCTGCCTAGGGCTTCCGGGACCTCTGGCTCATCCCGCTCAGGTGACCCAAGGGCAGCCCCTCCCCCCTGGCCTGTCCTCTGTCCCTTCTCCCCTCTCCCCTCCTGCTTCCCCTTGTCACCCCTCACCCCTGCTCCCTCTGCCGTGGGACCACACAGACTGCCACAGCTGCTCTTGTGAGTGCAGCAGGTTTGGCGCTGAGAACCGCCTCTGAGGAGGGGGCCACTAGCAGCCCGGAGAGACGTGGGGGGCAGCACGCCACAGGCCCTGCGCGGCCACAGCCACAGCCATGGTCACTGGTCCCTGCCATCCTGGCCTGTGAGGGGATGCATGCCTGGGTGGTCCCCAGTCAGCCCACTGGGCTCGAGCACTGCCTGCCCCGTCCCGCTGCCAGTCTGGCCTCCAGTGAACCCAGGCTGCCCCGGCAGGCTGCGGAGGCCCGTCCAGAGTCCTTGGGGTGTCCTGCCTGGCTCTGGGCGAACAGGGGTCGCCTCCCCATGCCCTGCCTGTGCCCGCCACACAGCAGTTGCGGGCAGTGTTCCCCCACCAGTCCTGGGACCCAGCAGCACCCGACACTTTCGGCCAGACGGAGCCACCCCACAAACTCCCTCTCCTGCGGACACCCCCCACAGCACCCCTTTTCCTCCCAGCCCTGCCCACAGAAGTAGGACGACCCCAGCAAGGAGCCCAGCTCTGTCCTGGGACGCCCCTAGCGTCCCCTCCTGTGTGCAGGTCAGGTGGGTAGGGTTGTGCCCATAGTCCCAGCAGCAGCGGGCACCTGGCCAGGCGCACTCACCTGGTGCACCTTCCCCGCCTCGGTCCTGGGTCAGGCTGGTGAGGGCAGTTCTCAGGGCCTCCGGCCAGGCCGTCCCGCAAGCAGACGTCCCGCGCGGTGCAGGGGGCCCGAGGCGGGGTCTCCAGGGTCCCCACCCAGACAGGCGCAGGGGTCTGCATGATGCCGCAGGGGTGTGTGCTGTGGCTGCCGGCAAGGCAGGCGTCCAGCCAGCGGCAGAGCATCTGGCAGGCGGCGCGGCTGGGGCTGCGGTTGCCCACCACCAGGTACTCCACGGAGGAAGTCGTGGGGAGGGGGCCGGGGCCGCGGAAGCGCGGGGGCAGCAGCTGCCGCTGCATCTGCAGGAACTGCTTATTGGCCTGCAGGAAGGCTAGGGGCGCCGCGGGGTCGCACAGCCGCAGCACCTCGTCGAAGCTCTCCACACCCAAGTAGGTGCGCGTGGACTCCAGGAACGAGTCGAACTGGAAGGTGCGCACGCGGCTGGCGCTGCCGCACGGCCCGCCCTTGGCCACTTTCATGAACAGTGTGTAGCGCCGCGGGTCGGGGTTGCGCAGCGTCCAGGAGCAGCGCGAGGCGTTGGCCGGGAACACGGCGGCCGCCGAGAAGTAGCCGAAGAACTTGCCCTGCACCAGCGTGGCACAGGGCTCGGCCCCCGGCCCCGCGGCCGCCCCTACACCGGCCCGCGCCCCCTGCCCCAGCGCCGGCGGCGGCGGCAGCAGCAGCAGAGCGGCCAGGACGCACAGGGGGCCGGGGCTGCCGCCTGGCCCCTCATCCTAGCTCACGGGGCCGCCGGGGTTCCGCGGGCTGGGCAGGCAAGCGCGGGCCAGGCCTGGACATGCCAGGTGTGACGGCACACGGGCCGGGCGGGGACCGGGCAGGGCACAGGGTATCAGCGGAGCTGCCAGCTGGCCGGGGCCCTGCGATTTCCAGACACAGACGCTGCAGCAGCTGGAAGAGAAGGAGGCGAAAGGAGGGTGCTGAGCTGGGGGCACTGACCCCACCAGTGTGGCCCCCACCAGGCTGGTGCAGCCCCAACAAGGCCCCGCACAGCCCCCTTGCCCCCCCATGCGTTGATGGTGGGATCCTGGGTCCCTCAGACCCTGCATCTTGCCCAGCTTCCCACGCGCACCCCTACGTCCAGTTAGAATCTGAATCTGGGCCAGCAAAGGGGGACTGAGAATAGTGGTCAGGGAGATGACAGAGGTCCACAGCCCCACATGTCCCCTCACAGCAGGAGGGACGCCCTTTGGAGGACCCTGGCCCGATAGGGCCAGCAGGGAGCACGGGTGTGGCTGCCTTCCAGGTCCATACTGCCCACTAGTCACACAGGACCCTTGCACTGGGTGCAGAGGATTCCACGGGAGAGGGCAGGGACACTGCACCAAGAGGGCCTCGGCCATGTCCAGGGGTCCCGGAAGCCCCCGGCCTTCATCCTGTAAAGTTGGGACTGCCCTGCTGGGGTCCACCCGAGGGGATCTCAGAGGGTTGAGAGGCTAGCCCAGGAATCCTGGGGCTGCCTGGGGTGGGGAGACTGGGGGTTCTCTCCCCTAACACAGCCCCTGCTGGGCAAACTCTTCCCTGGCAGCAGAGGCCGGAGAGCTGCACCCTGATTCTGCTCACCCTATGCGTGTGTCACCCCTGAGATGGGTGAGGGTCACCCCACACACAGCTGCCTTCCCAAAAGGGGCATTAGCCACCCCTCTGCCCACCCCATGCCTTCCTCAACCAGGTAGTCAGCTCCCAGGGACCATTTTTTTTTTTTTTTTTGCTTTTTGGGTCACACCCGGCAATGCTCAGGGCTTACTCCTGGCTCTGCACTCAGGAATTACTCCTGGCGGTGCTCGGGGGGACCATATGGGATTCCGGGGATCGAACCCAGGCCGGCATAGGCCGGCCGCTGCAAAGCAAATGCCCTACCAGCTGGGCTATTGCTCGGCCCTCCCAGGGACCATTTTAAGGTTCTGCAGACTCGTCCTTCAATAGGCCCGTAACTGGGTGGGCTTGTGTGGGCGGGGATCTCCTATGGGCGGGGCTCTCCTATGGGCGGGCCTACAATGGGCGGGGCTCAGAGCTGGGCGGGCTCATGTGTGGGCGGAGCTCATCCCTGGTCCTGGCTTTTCCCTGGGCAGGGCTACTTCTGGGAGTCTGTGGCCTCACGGTAAGGGTCCCACAGGGGCCCCTGGTGGGGCTAGGGTCCCAGGTGGAAGTGCCGTTTCCCCATCTGAGGTAGGAGCAGTGTGGAGCTGCGAGGGCAGCCTCCATGCGAGGAGGGAAAGCACCAGAAGCACCTGAGGGTACGGATTCCGCCCAGGGCCTTCCCCGAGCCCAGCCCCCCACTGCTCCCCAAGGCCCCAGGGCTGGGAGAGACCTGGGGCTGCAGGCACGGAGCCAGCACTCAATGTACACTGTCGGAAGGGACAGACCCCGTGGGTCCTCCATGGGGTTGGCCAGACCCCACTAAGCCGTGGCGCAGGGAACCAGGAAGCCCCGGTCCGCTGGGGCGCTGCAGTCCCCTCTGACCCGGCAGCTTGCGCCATGCATCACGGGGGCCCTCCAGGCTGGGTTGTGGGCAAAAGGGCCCCATTCTGCAGGAGTCAGCCCGCCTCCTGCCAGATGGCCCCGACCCCCAGTGTGGAGACACGGTCAGGAACACCCCTTTTTGGGCAAGGGCAGCCTGGACTCCTAGCCGGCTGTGGGTTCTGAGGCCGGGCGCGGGGTTGGGCAGAGGCTGTGTCCCCCACAGGCACTGGGGGCGCGTGGAGAGCAGTCCGGGAGGAGCCGTGGTCAAGGGGCGGAGCTAGTCTTCATGGTGGGGGGAGAGCAAGCCGGGGGGTCCCCTGAAGGCTGTGTCGGGAGCAGGTTGGGCTGGCTGCTGTGGCCCGAGTAGCTTGTGCCCGGGCATGTACATGTGTCCCGTCGCACTCGGCGTGAGCACGTATCCTCGGGAAATTACCTTGGCAAACTCCTGTGTGAACAGGTCTGAAGATGCACCCCTGTACTTTTACGCGTGCCCACTGTCACATACATGTGCACCTGTGTGCACATGGCCTCACCTACTCGCCTGTCCTGATACAGGTGTGGGCCTGTGTCGACACGCATGTTTGCACACTAGCTTCACGCAAACATGTTTCTGTTTATCCTGCAGCACTGTGCTGTCTAGGGGCACGTGTGAGCATACCCATCTGCGTGTAAACCCTCAGGCTGGGCACTGGGCTCCCAGATGGTATGGGGCGGAGCTCCCAGGCGGGCGGGGCAAGGCTCCGGAGATGGGGCGGGGCAAGGCTCCGAGATGGGGCGGGGCTAGCCCCCAGATGGGGCAGGGCGGGGCTCACAGATGGGGTGGGGCGGGGCTCATAGAAGGGGCGGGCTCACAGACAGGACTGGACTGGGTGAGGGGCAGAGCCCTGGGAGGGGGCTGACAGACCCTCAGACTCTTGAATCACGGCTGCTGTTGGGTGACAGTACCCCAGGCTGCCGGCTTTTGCTCTGGCCCTGCCTGGGGTCCCCAAGACCCACAAGCTGTAGAGCCCTGCCCCCAGGCCTGCCGCCCACCTGTGATAGCCCAGACGCTGGGTTGGCATGGGTGGCAATGCAGCTGTGTGGGGGCTGCAGGAGGGAAGCTGGCCTGGCCAAGGTGCCCGGCTGTGACTCAGCGCAGAGCTGTGTCCTTGACTCCAGCTGATAGGACCATGGAGGAGAGAAAGGTCCTGTGCAGTGTGACCCGTTGTCCACTCCAGCAGTGCCCACAGGGGAGGTGAGGTGCCACCCCACACAGTGGCTCGGTGTTGCTGCCAGCAGGCACGTGAGCCACCCACACCATATCCAGATGGATGCTCCACCACCAAAAGCCCTGGAGCCTCAGTTTCCCACTGTGCGTCAAGAGCACGAGCTGGAGTCGCCCAGAGACCCCAAGATCTGCAGCCTCACCTCAGGAAGCCCACCACCCCCCCAGCCCGCCACAGACACGGAGGCCACGTCCCCGCCCCACCCACTCTGGCCGCCAATGGCCTCTAAGCGGGGCCACAAAGGCGCTCTGTTGCCGGGCTCTGAACAGGGCCTGCTGTGTCCCGGGAGGCTGTGGGGAGGGGCCACCAAGGAGCCAGCAGGGGTCTCTGGGACGCCCAGCCACACTGCCCAGGCGGCCCTGGAGACCAGGTTGGCACTGGCCTCCCAGACACAGGGGCAGCTCCCAAGGAGGCCTGTGTCAAGCCCGGCCAGATGCTGGAGGCTTTCAGGGGACAGCCGTAGTGCTCCCAGCTCAGCTGCTACCTGCACCCATGCCACTGAAGCTGACCCACAGGCTTGGGGCACACCCGCTCTTCTGACAGCAGGGGTACCCAGGCTAGCAGCTGGCAGAGCACCCACACCCTGCCCTTGCCAGTCTGGTCCCAAGTGGGGCCTCCTCCCTCTTGGCACAGGGACACAGGTCTGGGCAGAGCCAAGCTGAGCTGCCTGTGGGAGTCCCAAGCTCTGGCTGCCCTGCTGGGCACAGGGGCCACCTCCAGGGAACACTGGAGGAACTCAGCCCTGGCCCAACAGTCTGTCCAGAACCGGCCAGGACCGGCTCCCAGGGGTCCCGGGTGTCATCACCCAGGCCTAGAGGGTGCGTGGGCAGCAACTGCAGGTCCATGGGTGCACACACCTGTGCACAACGTGAGCACAACTGTGCACACACGCAATCATGCACCTGTGCACACACATGGACACAGCTGTGCACACATGCAAGCACACACCTGTGCACACACATGGACACAGCTGTGCACACACAGCACACACCTGTGCACACATGGACACAGTTGTGCACACACACAAGCACATACCCATGCACACACATGGACACAGCTGTGCACACAAGCATGCATGGGGCTGCAGACCCATGCACACACAATGGATGCAGATCCGTGTAGACATGTGGCTACAGACCTGTGGACACACATGTGTGGATGCAGACCTGGGCACACACACGACTGCATACAAGTATATGACTGCCACACATCTGCGCATAAGTGCATTCCTGTGAATGAAAACCTGTGTGCACACATGTGACCACATACCACATACGAACACACATGCAGAAGTGTGTGAATGCAGATTCGGGCATACACACGCACACATGTGAATGTAGACTCCATGCACACACATGCACACATGTGAATGCAGACTCCATGCGCACACATGTGAATGCAGACTCCATGCGCACACACACGCACACATGTGAATGCAGACTCCATGCACACATGTGAATGCAGACTCCATGCACACATACGCACACATGTGAATGCAGACTCCATGCACACACGCACACATGTGAATGCAGACTCCATGTGCACACACACGCACACATGTGAATGCAGACTCCATGCACACATAGGCACACGTGTGAATGCAGACTCCATGTACACACATGCACACATGTGAATGCAGACTTCATGCACACACATGCACACATGTGAATGCAGACTCCATGCACACACACATGTGAATGCAGACTCCATGTACACACACATGAATGCAGACTCCATGCACACACAGACACATGTGAATGCAGACTCCATGCACACACACATGTGAATGCAGACTCCATGTACACACGCACACATGTGAATGCAGACTCCATGCACACACACGCACACATGTGAATGCAGACTCCATGCACACATGTGAATGCAGACTCCATGCACACACGCACACATGTGAATGCAGACTCCATGTACACACATGAATGCAGACTCCATGCACACACAGACACACATGTGAATGCAGACTCCATGCACACACATGTGAATGCAGACTCCTCCACACACGCACACATGTGAATGCAGACTCCATACACACACGAACACACATGTGAATGCAGACTCCATGCACACACAGCACTGCAGACCCAGCACAGGTGCCCGCGTGTTAATGCAGAGCCCGCACACACTCGCATGCCTGCTACGCAGGCAGCACCCCCTGGGCTAGGGATCGGCGCCCCTCTTGGAGCTTTGGTCCTTCCTGTGCTGCTGCCTAGGACCCGAGGTGAAGGTCTGCTGCCCCAGCTGCCAGCCTCTGAGAAACCCCCATCCCTGCCAAAAACCAGGTCCAGGGAGAGGCTCTGCCAAGGTCAACTGCCCAAGGTCACAGAGGACAGCGGGTGGGATGGGGTCAAAGGGCTGGGCAGGGCTGTCCTGAGCAGAAGGCGCCGCTTTCTGCTGGTCCCAATGCAGAGGGCACAAAGCGGCTCCTGGCAGACAGGAGTTGCCAGGCCAAGTGTTGGCACTGACTGGCCCGCAGGGCAGACCCCTCACTCAGGGTACCTCGAGCCCATCCCGGGGTCTCACCAACCCCTGTGCTTTGCTCAGGAAGAGGCAGAACCCCTCCCCTGGGGGCTGGGAGGGTACTGGAGGCCTTGGATAGCACCGAATGTACCCCAGAGCTGCACTGACCCAGGGATATGGTATAGGGAGGCTGGTGGGCTCAGAGTGGGGTAGGCAGTCAGGAGGAGAGCGGGCAGACCCCTCCTGGGGAGGGGTGTACGTTTGTGAAGGGCATGTCCACAGGCGATTGTGCATGGTGTGTGTGTCCACAGGTGAGTATGCACAGTGAGTGTTCATGCACACAGGTGAGTGTGCATGATGAGTGTGTGTTAGTGTCCACATATGAGTGTGCAGGTGAGTGTGCATGATGAGTGTGTGTTAGTGTCCACATGTGAGCATGCAGGGTGAGTATGTCTACAGGTGAGTGTGCATGATGAGTGTGTGTTAGTGTCCACATGTAAGTGTGCAGGGTGAGTATGTCTACAGGTGAGTGTGCATGGTGAATGTGTGCATGTCCACAGGTGATTGTGCATAGTAAGTGTGTGTACATGGGTGAACATGCACTGTGAGTGTGTATGTTCACAGGTGGGTTTGCATGGTGAGTATGTTAGTGTCCACAGGTAAGTGTGTATGGTGAGTGTGTGCATGCCCACAGATGAGTGTGCATGTGTGTTAGTGTCCACAGGTGAGTGTGCACAGTGAGTGTGTGCATGTCCACAGCTGGGTGTGCACAGTGTGTGTATCCACAGGCGAGTGTGCATGGTGAGTTGAGTTTATGTCTACAGGTGAGTGTGCACAGTGAGTGAGTGCATGTCCACAGGTGAATGCATGATGTGTGCATGTCCATATGTGAGTGTGCATGGTGTGTGTCGACAGATGAGTGTGTGCATGTCTACAGGTGAGTGTGCAGTGTGTGTTTTTCCATGGGTGAGCGTGCATGGCGAGTGCGCATGGCGAGCCTGTACCGCGTCTTGGTGTGCATGAATGAGCATGCATGTCAGTGGGCAGGTGTGAGTGTCCGCGGCGGGTGTGCGTGACTATGTGTGTGTCGCGGCGAGTGTATGTCCGCGAGGCAGGTGTGCGTGAGTGTGTGTGTAGCGGGCGAGTGTTTGTGTGGGTGGATGTGCGTGAGTGTGTCTGCAGGTGGGTGTGCATGAATGTGTCACAAATGGGTGTGCATGTGTGTCCACGAGTAGGGGTTGCATGTGTGTCCGTGAGTGGGTATGCATGAGTTTGTGTCTGTGGGTGTGTGTGAGTGTGTGCATCACAGGTGTGCGTGTGTCCATGAGCGGTTGTTTATGAGTGTGTCGGCGGGCAAGTGTGTATGGCGTGCTTGTCTGTGGGTGGTTGTGCTTGACTGTGTGTCCACGTGTGGGTGTGTGTGAGTGTGTTTGTCGGATGTGGGTGTGCGTCATTGTGTCCACGAACGGATGTGCATAAGTGTGTGTCCGTGGGTGAGTGTTCATGAGTGTGTGTCCATGGGCAGGTGTGCAGAGTGAGCGTGTGTGTTGCTGTCTTGTGCCCCGATGAACAGTGAGGGGCAGGCAGATGAGAGTGGGCAGTGAGGACTGGGCTGACCTGGCCAAGGGCCGCCCCCTCATTGACCTCCCCATTCCCCCATGTGACAGGGTCCCAGCCAGCACTGGTTGGACGGAGTGAGGCGACAGGGCACCCCCAGGACCCTCCCAGGGCAGGGGCTCTCAGTGCTGTGCTGGTCTGCTCAGGCCCGCGTGGGATTGGTGGGGAGCAGAGAGCAGGGAGGTCGGGGTGAGCCAGGCTCTGCCTGTGCCCTCACCCACAGACCCTCCAGCTGTGTGTCAGCACCCCAAAACCAGCACACTAGAGGGGTCCCCTCATGTGAGCCCTTCCAGCTGGCACAGAAGTAAGACAGGCGTGGCGAGGCGGTGGGCCTGGGGCAGGTGGAGGTGGTGGGTGAGCCCGGCCTGGAGGACACAGGCCAATGCTCGTCCTTTAGGGACAAAAGCATTCACAGTTGGGACATTCTGGATGGAATTGGGGGAGCACCCACGGGGGCGGGGATGGCGTAGGACCGCCCTCTGCTCCCAGCCCTAGCCATTGAGTTGCGTTGTGGCTGTGGCAGGACTCCTCCTCCCCTCCCGGGACGCCTCCCTGGACGTCCAGAGGCTCCCTAGGCCTCCGGGCCTGTATCCGGAACAGGCTGGCCCTTCCCGAGCACCCCCAAAGGCCCCATGCAACACCCTTTTTCAAAGAATCACTGCGTGCCCCTGACACTGTGCCTGCAGCCCCTCTTCCACATCCCTTAGGGTTCCCAATGCACCCCCAGAGGGTTTTCAAGCCTCTCTTGGGCACACCCCTGCCTGGGCCTCGGCACCCCACCGCTGTGCTTTGCAGGCTCTGGCACCTCAGCGTGCACAAGGATGGGGGTCCCGGCTCTGTAGGGGCAACCTGCAGGTCCCACCCAGCCCTGCTGGCCCCACAACCGGAGACCCCCACCCCTCGCTCCATGGGTCCTGCTCAGCAGCCAGGACTGAGACTGGGCTCCTGCGGGCTCCTCCCCATGCGGGTTCCTGGTGGTGCACAGCTCCCTGCTGTGAGTCCAAGAGGGCAAGTCCGTCCCTCCCCCTCCTCCCGGAACCCCAGCAGGGAGCCAGCAAAGGGTGGTAGGCAGGGGCCTTCCAGGTCCCGGTGTTGGGGGCCAGTGGTTGCGGGTCTGATTCGGAGGTTCTGATCCGGGCTGACGTCGGCCAGGCCCGCAGGTGCACGGCGGCCAGTCCAGTGCTGGCATCGGGGTGGACAATGGCCTGGGTGAGCAGCGCCCACACGGCACGCACAGGTGGCTTGCAGGCCGGACACGCACGTGCCTGCGTGGCCCCGCGCGCATGGACGTGGGCGGGGCGTGCGGGTCACCAGGGCCAAGGCCTGGACGCGAGTGTCAGGCAGCAGAAGTGTCGCGGGCGGTGGTGGGGTCGGGCCGGGGGCTGCCTGCGAGGGGGCGGGAGGCGCGGGCGGGCGGGCGGGCGCGCGGCGGAGGCGGCGGAAGGGGCGGGCGGGGCGGGCGGCGGGACGGGCGCCCTCTCGCGGCCGACCGGGGCAGCGCGCCGCCCTCCTGCTCCGCCACCGCAGCCCGGCGGGTGCCGCTCCGAGCTCGGGAACCCCCGCGCGCGGTGCCCCGCGGGGCGGCCTCGGGGACCCCCGGCACCGCTCCCGAGGCCCGGGTCGGGCCGAGCGGGCTTCCCCAGAAACAAGGCGCCAGGGGCGGTCTCCAGTGCCCCGGCCGCACTTGGGGCGCTGCGCGCTCTCCCTCGGCCCGGTCCCCGCGGCCTCGTGCCCACCCGTAGGCGTCGCCGCGGGCCCGCCATGCCCGGACGCCGCAGATCCGACGCGGCGCGGCCCAACGCACGGTGACCCCGGTGCCGCGCCGGGACCCGGGCTTGAGAGGCTGCAAACACACGACCCGTGTCCCCCGTTTTCCCGACACAGCCACCGAGGCGGCGGGTGCGGGAAGAGGGCCTGGTCCCTTCTGCCACGTCCGCTCCAGGCGCGGGGTCGAGGGTGGCGGAGCGCGCGCGGCCACCCTGGGCCGTTCGCGTATCCGCCCCCGCGCGGCAGCGACCAGCGTCCCAGGCTCGGAGGCGGCCAGGTCCCGGCCCGCGGGGGCTCCGCACCCGTGCCCGCCTGCCCGCACGCCGGCTGCGCCCCCGCCCCACCGAGGCGGCGCAACAAGTCTGAGCGCGGCGCGGGGGCCGCGCGCGGGCCGCCAGGCCGGGCGGTGGCCCGTCGGGGCGCGGGGCGCCCCGGGATACCCGAGTGCGCGCTGCGTCCGCCTCCGGGGACCGGCCGGGCCCGGCGGCTGTTGCACCCCGTCCCCCCAACCCCCCACTCTGCGCGCGGGGGCGCGCCCGGGAGCCCCCCGCCCCCTCCTCGCCTGCGTGACCTTGCTCCGGGTTCTCAAAGCCGGACCCCGCGGCATTCGGTGCCCGGACGTGGAGTTTGGCCGCCGCTACCTGGGACCACTCCCTACTTCGACCTCCTGGCAGCGGGGGGTCGCAAGCTGGTGTGGGGCTTGGGGTGCCGGCGGACGCTAAGGGCCACCCCCTCCCTAGACTCAAACGTCGCCCCCGCGTCGGGTCCTGAAAAGGGACCCCAGCCTCGCAGCCCCCTCTCCACCCTGGTGGCCACAGCTCCCTTGGGGAGGCGCTCCCCGATGGGGGTGTGTGTGGGAGGAAGGGGGTCTCCCTGGGCGCCAGGGTTAGAGGGACCGCAGGCCCCGCAGCGCGCCCCCTGCCCATCTCCCACCCCGGTGAGCCACTCAGCTCCGCGGAGTTGCTGCTGGGGAGTCCCTGGGAGGTGAGCAGGGGGGCGCGGGCGCAGGGTGCCGAAGGAGGGGCTTCTGCCTGGCTCTCGGGCGCCAAGAAACTTGGCAGCGACCCGCGCTAGCGGGAAGGGTCGGCGGGCCGCGGGGGTCGCAGGCCAGGCCGGGCGCATGCTCGGAGCCCGCGGCAGCCGCAGCCTGGGCTGGGCCCTCTCTCACGGGGATTCTCGGCTCTGCCGCCCGCGCCGGGAAGGTCCTAGCGGGAGCAGCGGTCAGCTGCGCCCAGGGGTCCCCCAGCCTCCCGGGCGGACAGGGCGCGACCGTTCTGGAGGCGGCTCTGGCAGCAGCTACGCGGCCTCACCGGCGAGGACCTGCGGTCGGCCTGCAGGCTCCAAGGGAAAGGGGCTCCGGCCGCCCCAACTCCACTCCGCGGGGCCTGTCCCACGATGGAGACCAGCGTGAAAGGGGCTGAAGGACCGTGTGCCAGGGGCCAGGGCTGCCCTGCCCCCCCGCAAATCTGGGGGAAGAGAACCAGGGAAGCCTCACAGAGAAGGGGGGCTCCTGCCCCCCCTTCGGCTATCAGTAGGGGGCTCCGAGTGCGGCTCCGGCGGGGGCACCCTAGCCCACCAGGGACTGTGGATGGCTGTGCGGAGAGAGGGTCGCCTCTGGAGCCCCGGCGACACCTGCCAGGGGCGATACACAGGGTACGCAGGAGCCCCCACCCCCGCCCTGGCTCTGAGCATCCCTGAGGAGGGGGCGCCCTGGCCCAACCTGCCAGGCCGCCCAGCGGGAGCCCCTCCCAGCCGGGGTCGCTCCTTCCCCAGCCCGACCGCCGCGTTCGCCCGGCGCCTTGCCGGCCACATTCCACCGCTGCCTCTGGGAAAGCGGGGCCCGGGCCGGGAGATCCCAACTCCCGGGCTGCGGGCGAGAACCGCGGCATCGCGAACTTCGGAAGTCGGGGGTGGCCGGCGCTCGCCCCCCCGCGTTCCCCGCGCGCCCCGCCGCCCCTCGCGTGCCCCGTCGCCCCTACCTACCTTCCGTGTCCGCCGCGGCCCGGCCGAACTGGACTTGATCCGGCGACTCGCTGGTCCGCGGGAGCGCCCTAGTCGCTGGCGGCCGACCTGGGCGCCCGAGCCGCGGGGGCTTCCGCCGCCGCCACCGCCGTCCCCGGCCCGCTCCGGGGCCTAGCCGGGACGCCCCCGTCCGCGGTCCGCGCTGCCTGCACCCGCGGGCGGTCCGGATCGGCAGGTCCTGATGCCCGCGCTGCGGGCGCTGCGGGCGCGCGGGCCCGGCCCGGCCAGGACGCGACGGGGCCGCCCGTGCTCGCGGCTCGCCGGTTCTGCGCTCGCTCGGCCGGGGCCGCCGCCAACGCCGCGCCCGCTGCCGCCTGCGCCCGCCGCGCCGCGCCGCTCCGCTCCACTCCGGCCGCCGCGCTCTGCTCCTCTCCCGGCCCTGCGATTCTCGCCTTTTCCCCCTTCCCTGGGGGCGGGGGCGCGGAGCCGGCCGGGGGCGGCGGCGCGAGGTGGAGGAGGAGGAGGAGGAGGTGGAGGAGGAGGAGGAGGAGGAAGGAGGAGGGAGGCCGAGGACGCGGGGAAGGAGGAGGAGAGAGCAAGAGCCGCTCCCCCAGCCGGCTGCCGGCGCTCCCCAATCTCGCGCTCGCTCTCCGAAACAGGCGCCCGACTCGGAGCCAGAGACCGCATTACGGATTACATCAGGCTTTATAGAGCTTCCAGGGCGCACATTAGGGGGCGCGAGGCGGGGGCGGGGGCGGGGGCGGGGCGCAGAACGGGTGGGGGCCGCCACGCTCCCTCGCGCGCACCCAGGGAAGACCAGCTCTTATCCTGCCCGTGCCGCGGGAGCCCAGAGTTGGGCCCCTGCCCTCCTCCTGGAGCCAAGGCTTGGCTGCTGGCTGGCTGGGTGGAGGGGCAGGGGGTGAATGGACGGGTGGGGCACCGGACTGGTGGATGAATAATGGGTGGGTAGGTGGATGGATGGGCCTATGGGTGGGTGGGTGGGTGGGTGGGTGAGTAAGTGGGCTGAGGGATGAGTGAATGGCTGATGGCAGATGGACACACGGATGGAGGGAGGGGGGAGAGGGCTGAGGGCAGAATGGACGGCGAGTGGTGGACGGCTGCTGGGTAAATGGGCATGTTGTAGGTGGTCAGGAGAAGGCACTTGTGGGAGCGGGCTAGCCGGAGCAATGGGAAGAATGGGAGAATGGAGGTGGGTGGGAGAGGGAATGGTGGGTGATGATGGATGGAGGGTCATGGGGGAAAAACGGAGAGAGGGAATGTGGACTGGACGAAGAGGAAATGGGCAGGTGAGCGGAGAATGGGGAGATGGATGGAGGGTGGGGAGCAGGTAGTGGGTGAGGGAAGGACCGAGGAGTGAGTGGAGGGTGGGGAGTGGACGGGTGCAGTGGCAGGACAGAAAGTGTACGGGGAGGGCAAGGGTGCAAAGAAGGCGGCTGGAAGGACGAGGCGTCCTCGGAGGGTATCTGAGCAGTGGGGAGTAGGTGCCAGAGCGCCACGGGGACTCAGAGCTTTGGGGGTGGGAGGGAGGGTCCAGAGTGTCTCAGGAGTCTCAGGGGTGCACAGAGGGCCTGGGGGGTCAGGTTGTGGGGTGGGAAACGCCACTCTGGCCACCTCCACCTTCTGCTGCACCCCTGTTGGAATATAGCGGCTGGGCCACCCCTCGGGGGCTGTCCCTGGGTCAGGCCCACCAGCCCCACCTTGGGCTGTGCCCCGGAAGCTGGCAGCCCCTACTGCTTCAAATCCCTCCTTACAGCTCAGATTGTTCCTCTGCTTCGGGACCCCACGCCTGAGCCCCGCTGTCCAGTGCTGCCCTCTGCTAGGCCACCATGGGCACTCCCTGACCACCTCCTGGGCCTCATGGACACTCCACAGGCCCCCTTCTGGACCTCAAGGACACATCCCGACCCCCTCGCAGACCGCATTGGCAGCCCGCTGACCCCTTCCGTGGCCGTCTGCTGGGTCACCAGAACCCTGGCTGGGCTGACTGGGGCTTCTGCGCAGCCCACACCAGTGCCTCTTCCAGGCTGCCCAAGCCCTGGGGCCAGGTCTGGGCACTGCCACAGGGTCTCTGGGGCCGCCCCTGTCCTGCTTCTGTTGTTCTCCAGAGGTATCATCAGGGACTGCAGTGTCTTACTGCAATATTCAGTCCTTGCCACCGTCCTCCACGTCCTCCCCGCGACCACCATCGCTACCCCCTCCACTGCTGCCTCCATTGGCCAGGGACAGCGGGGTCAGTCTACGCTGGCCCTAGGGCACCAGTGGGGTCCATTCTCTCATCGGCTGTTACCGCCTGACCCTCAGGGCTGTTCCCAGGAGCCGAGTTGCGGAGAGTGTCTGCTGGGCTCGGAGGACCTCTCCGTGGGCAACCGGCTCCTTCCCGGGAGAAGGACCTATCCCGCTAGCCTTTGACGGAGGACCCCAGACCCAGTTCCCCCTGGCCGCCTCTGCCTTTTGCAGCAGTGTGGGGAGGGGCCGCCCCGGCCTCCCGCGGGTCGTTGCACTGCAGCCTGCGGCCACCAGAGGGCACCCTCGGATCGTGCCGGAAGGCGGCGCGGCGGCTGGGGCGGTGCTGGCGGAGGCGGGTGGGGGTTCGCAGGTGGTCAGGCTCGCTGCGGCCTGCTGCTGGCGGCTGGCTGCTGGACGCTCCTCTCTGGGACCTGTCGGACTTCCAGTGCAAGGACAGGCTCCCCCCCACTGCCATCCCCTCATCCTGCTCTCCCCACCAGCCTGTCCCGCCTACCAGTTGCTCCACCCCTCCCTGAGTATGCTGGCACCAGACCCCTGAGCAACCTCGGGGGCAGCGCCGGGCACTCCTCCGGCCCCCATCGCGGGCAGCGCGGACACTGCCCCCTCCCTCCTAGGGCTGCGGAGGGCACTTCCCCGGACCCCTAGATGAATGCTCTCCCTGGGTGGGCCCCCCCATCCCCAACCCCACCGCTGGACCCCTGGAAGCACAGTTGGGGTCTGACCCAGCTCACATCAGCTGCCCCACACACACTCCTTCAAGCCTGACCACTGGACCGTCCCATCAAGCGTCACCTGTTTGCTGGGTGAGGGACAGGAGGGATGGACACGGGGCCCAGCTCCTCTGCGCAGCATAGCCCCCCCACTCTGTGGGACCCTGCAGGCTTCTGAGCACATCAGTCCCTGCCCGGGCCCCACCTGAGCCCTGACACCTGTGACTGACCAGACGCTGACCCCATCACACTCTGACCCTGTCACATGTTTCTGTTAACCGACCTTGACCTGTCACAGCTGACCTCGGTCACACTCCAGCCCCATCATACCTGACCCCGTCACCCTCTGAGCCTGTTACCCTCTGACCCCGTCACACCTGATCCCATCATACCTGACCTGTCACCCTCTGACCCCGTCACACCTGATCCCATCATACCTGACCCCGTCACCCTCTGACCCTGTCACCCTCTGAGCCTGTCACCCTCTGACCCCGTCACACCTGATCCCATCCACCTGACCCCGTAACCCTCTAACCCCATCACATCTGATCCCATCATACCTGACCCCGTCACCCTCTGACCCCGTCACACCTGATCCTGTCATACCTGACCCCGTCACCCTCTGACCCCGTCACCGGCCCGTCACCCTCTGACCCGTCACCCTCTGAGCCTGTCACCCTCTGAGCCTGTCACCCTTTGATGCTGTCACCCTCTACTCTGGCTGTGACACTCCAGGGTGACTTTTAGCCCCCCATGTTTGCTTACCCCTTTGTGCGGGCCCAGGTGAGGTGGGGAAGGGGCCCCTGGATGTGCCTGGGGCCTTCTGTCCACTTGCCCTGGAGTAGGCAGTGGGTGGGGCAGGGCAGAGGGAAGCGGGCGGCCACACCTGCCCAGGGATAGCTCAGCAGCCGGGTCTTTCTGTCCGCTCTGAGCACTTGGACCCTGCCAGCCCGAGGGGAGGGGCGGGGCTGAACTCATGAGCAATGAGCTGATTCACACACAGCCTAATTAACTGTGGATGCAACATGCCACCCTCGGCCGTCAGGACGGCAGAGCCAGGCTGTCATTCAGCAGGGAGGCCCCGCCCCTGCCAGCAGTTGGGGTTGGGGTGCAGGGCGCAGTCCTCTGCTCCAAAATGGGCGGGTTTCAGGGGTGTGTGGCTGGGGACAAAAGGACAGCCAGGGGGCCCCAGTCCTTGTCAGCTGAAAGCTCCATGCCTTCTCCTCCAGAAAGTCCCCAGCTAGGTGGCCTGTCCCTGTGGGTCTCACTTATGTCCAGACCCCTGCACCAGCCAGGCGGGCCTGGACCCGGGGCCGCGCAGGTTGATCTGCTCTGGTGGTCCCAGCAAGGGGTGAGGTGGGGAACTCTGAAGAGGAGGGAGTGTGCTGTCAGGAGCACAGCAGGGAGCATAGCCAGGAGTACAGTTGGGAGCACAGTCAGGATCATAGGAGCACAGTCAGAAGCACAGGCGGGAGCAGAGTCAGGCACATAGGAGCACAGCCAGGGGCACAGCCAGGGAGCACAGCCAGGAGCACAGCCAGGAGCACAGTCGGGAACACAGGAACATAGTTGGGAGCACAGGAGCACACTGTTGGGAGCACTATTGGGAGCACAGCCAGGAGCACAGTCGGGAACACAGGGAACACAGTTGGGAGCACAGGCGCACACTGTTGGGAGCACAGTCGGGAGCACCGTCAGGAACACAGTCAGGAGCACTGTCAAGAGCACAGTTGGGAGCACAGAAGCACACTGTTGGAGCACTGTTGGGAGCACTAGAGCACAGTCAGGAGCACGTCCGGGAGCTGGAGCTACTCCTCGCCCTCCCTGTCCTGCTTCTCCTGTCCTGCCTCTCCCTCCTGTTGACCTGTGCCTGGATACTAGGACAAATGCTGGCCGTGTGCTGCTTCCGACACTGACGTGTGCTGTGTGCACAGTCGGACCAAGGTCTTCACGTGTCCCTATGGTCCCACCCAAGTTGGGGTCTGCTGTCAGGAGAGAGAGACCATGGCCTGGACACAGCTGGCACAGCCAGGGCGGGGAAAGAGCTGCCCCATAGTGGGGTCCAGACTCCAAAGGTCGGGCTTGTGGCTGCTGCCCACAGCACGGACCAGGCAGGGATGGTGGCCACACCGGGCTCTGTGTAGCTTAGGTCAAGCTCTCTGCTTGACTCCGTCTGTGCCTGCCCCAAGAAGCTGAGCAGTATTCACTGACTGGGAGAGGATGAGAGTGGGAATGGGGTGCCCTTTGCTGCCTGCTGCCTGTCACCTTGTGCTGACTCAGCAGCATCTGCACGCACCCGCCTGCCGGGAGTCACCCAGCCTGTTGTCCAGGCCTGCCGGGGTCAGCCCAGCCTGTCGTCCAGGCACACCCACCTGCCGGGGTCAACCCAGCCTGTCCACACGCACCCGCCTGCCGGGTCAGCCCAGCCTGTAGTCCAGCTCGAGGGGCTGCCCCATGTGAGCACCAAGGAAGATTCTGGGGCTCCACCTTGCTCACCCCATCCCTTGCCTTGCCCAGTTCAGAAGCCTGCAGGAGACCAGCTGAGTCAGCCATGTTTCCTTAGGGCAGCAGCGAGGCAGGGCAAGGGAGGGTCCTGTGCCCTGTCCCCCTGCACAGAGCTGGGCCACAGGAGGGCCTCTGGGCTGGGGTGCTGGGAGGAGCAACTGGGTGCTCCAGTAACCCCAAGGCCTGACTGCCCCCCAGGTTCGGTTTCAGGCTATTTGCAGCCACTCATCACAGCTCGCGGAGCACAGGTGTGATTGCGGGTTTCCTAACACCTCGGCCGCCCGGGCAGAGGAAATGCAGATTGGAAAATGCTGGGCAGTACCAAGTGGTCACTCCTGTGGGGCCACGACACTGGCCACGATGCTGGCCTTGCCCACTGTCCCCAAAAGCTGCTCGTGTCATGGGGACAGACCCCCCATAGTGATTCTGTGGGGACCTTCAGACACCAAGTGTTGCAGCCTACACCCACTGCAGGCCGGCACCTACAGCCGCAAAGGAGGCCAAGGACTTAACCATGGAGGAGAGGGCGTGATTAACAGGTGGGCGGTACAGTATGTGATTGGCAGGTGGCGGGAGAGGGTGTGATTGGCAGGTGGAAGGACAGAGTGTGATTGGCATGTAGGCGGGGCAGGACATGATTGGCAGGTGAGCAGGAGAGGGTGTGATTGACAGGTGCAGGGACAGGGCATGATTGGCAGGTGGCATGGAAAGGTACAATTGGGAGGTAGAGAGGCAGGGTGTGATTGACAGCTGAGCGAGAGAGGGCGTGATTGGCAGGCAAGTGGGAGAGGGCGGTGTAGAGTCTGCCTTGTCCAATCCTCGCTAGGTCCTTGGGAAGTCCATCCAGCCTTGCCTGTTTTCGCCTGTGTAGGGAGGCGGTCTTGGCTCTGGCCAGGACTGAGACCCATCGAGCAGCAGGTGACCAGGGGAGAGGGTTGCATTGGCACAGGGCCCAAGTATGTCCCTATGCAAGCCCCACTAGCAGGGGGACATGGAGAGGCCCCGAGCTGCCTCCAGAGTCTCCCAAGATTTCCCCAAGGTCCGTCCCCTGTCAGGGGGCTGTCGGAACCCCAGGACCTACCCTGCCTACCTTATAAACTTGCCACCCTCGTCTACACAGCAGGCCTCAGGCAGCGTCCACACAGAAGGCCTCGGGCGCGTCCACACAGCAGGCTTGGGCAGCATCCACACAACCTGCCTCGGTAGCGTCCATACAGGCCTTGGGCAGTGGTGCCTGTTCTGTGGCATGGCTGGTGTGCCTGAGGGACTGGGGGGCCTTCAGGCACCTGAACTCAGGGCCCACCTTTCCTGCCTTCGGTACAATGGCCTGGGTCAGGCCCACCAGGCCTGGGAGTCAGAGGGAGGCAGGGTCAGAGGGCATGGGAGTGGGGCAGGTGTGTGCATAGGAGCACTGTGCTGTGTGTGTGTGTGTTTGTGTGTATGCGCCTATGTGAGTGAGTGCATGTGTGTTTATGAATGTGTATGTGTGAGTGCATGTGTATGTGAGGTGCATGAATGTGTGCCTGTGAGTGCATGCATGTGAGTGCATATGTATGCATGTGTGAATACATGTGTGTGTGTGAGTACATGAATGTGAATGGGTATGAATTTATATGTGTGTATGTGTACACATGTGTTTGTCTGAATGTGTGTATATGAATGTGTATGAGAGTGTGTGTATACATGTGTGCGAGTGCATGTGAGTGTCCTCTGGGATGGACACGGAGAGATGCTGGCCCTTTACACTCTGGCCCTACTGACTGCTGAGCCGGGGCCACCACAGGCAGCTGCAGAGTCTGTGCCTTTCACTCAAGGGTCTTGATGCTTTAGACCCTGGGGCTGGTGCACCCCTGTCCCCCACCCCAGCCTATTAAATGTGCAGTTGCCGGGAGGGGCTGGAGGGGTCAGCACTGGGAATGGACTTTACATGGTGATATTAAGGCATAACATTTGCTCAGCATTTAAAATTTACATAACACCAAAAATATTTCAAATTATTTCTCTCTCAAAATAGCATTGAAAAGTTGACAGGTCAAGGAACACAGCTGCTTCTTACAGGTGGGAAACTGAGCGTATGGTAATGAGGTAGTGATGGAGAGGATGGTTGTGGTGCTGATGGTGGTAGGATGGTGGTGGCAGTGATGGTTGTGGTGTTGGTATTGTTGGCGGTGATGGTCATGGTGTTGATGGTGGTGGTCGTGGTGATGGCAGTGATGATGTTGGTGGGGATGGTGATGATGTTGATGTCGTGGTGTTGATGGTGTTGGTGGCAGTGATGGTCGTGGTGCTGATGGTGGCGGTGATGGCAGTGATAGCGGTGATGGCAGTGATGGTGATGATGGTGTTGACAGTGACCATCCCGGTGATGGCGGGATGGTGATGGCGGGGATGGTGATGGTGGTGATAGTAGTGATGGTGTTGGTGGTGGTGATGGTCATGGTGCTGATGGTGGTGGGGATGATGATGGTGTTGGTGGTGATGGCAGGGATGGTGATAGCAGTGATGGCAGTGATGGTGTTGGTGGTGGTGATGGTGGTGATGGCGGTGATGGTGATGATGGTGTTGACAGTGACCATCCCGGTGATGGCGGGGATGGTGATGGTGGTGATAGCAGTGATGGTGTTGGTGGTGGTGATGGTCATGGTGCTGATGGTGGTGGGGATGATGATGGTGTTGGTGGTGATGGCAGGGATGGTGATAGCAGTGATGGCAGTGATGGTGTTGGTGGTGGTGATGGTGGTGATGGCGGGGATGGTGATGGTGGTGATAGCAGTGATGGTATTGGTGGTGGTGATGGTTATGGTGCTGATGGTGGTGGGGATGGTGAGGATGGTGAGGATGTAGATAGGGGGATTGTGGTAACAGTAATTGTGATGGCTGGGTGATGGTAGCTGTGATGAGGGGATGGTGGTGGTGGGTTTGTGCTGTTGATGGTCTTAGTGACAAAGATGATGCACTGTGATTGATGGATTGGTCAGTGATGAAGCTGGACAGGAAGGAGCCACCAGGATTGCCGCGAGTGGCTCGTGCCTGGATCTTCTGGAGCAGGTGGTCAGCGTGCTGTGGCCCGTGAGGTGTTCAGGTAGGCTCAGGCCTCTCCTGACAGAGGAAGCCCCTGGAGGATTCTTTTTTCTTTGTTTTTGTTTTGTGTTTGGGCCACACCTGGCGATGCTCAGGGGTGACTCCTGGCCCTGCATTCAGAAATGACCCTTTGTTGGGCTCAGGGGATCTATGGGATGCCGGGATCAGAGGCGGGTTGGTCACGTGCAAGGCAAGTCCTGTTCCCGTTGTACTATAGCTCCAGCTGCAGTGCTTGAAGATTGAGGGCCTCTGTGGAGGGACCCAGAAAGACAGCAGAGCCTGGCCCTGTCAGCCAGCGAGGGGGGGTGGGTGCACATTTATTGGGGGGGGAGCAGCAGAGATCACACACGCACAGACTCGCCGCAGAGAAAGGCCACCTTGCCGACCCAGGGTGGGCTTAGAGGTAAGTCCCCAGCTAGCCCCGGGGCCTTTGGGTTCCTTCTGGGAGCTAGAGGTAGTGGCATGAACCCAGTGGCTAAGCTGGGCATGGGCTGGGATCCTCCTGGAAGCTGGCACCGGGTCTGGCCTGGAAACCCCTAAGGTGGGGTCCTGAGAGCAGGCAAACCCCTGAGATGCCCCACACTGGCTGGGGTGGGGTCTCACTCCAGGGTCCCTGTGTAGCCCGGCTGCTCCCCTCTGGGGTGTTGTCAGTGGGCGGGGCAGCTTTGTGGGGCAGCCAAGGGGACACCCAATCCCTGGGCTGGCCCGAGGGTGTCCCTGCAGCTCCTGCTGATGGCCCAGACCCCCAGCCAGGCTGCAGTGACACGGTGGCTGTTGGAGCCACACCAACCACACCCCAGAGTCAACCAGCTGCACCCCCACCCCCATGCTGGTGGATGTGGGTCACAGACGGGGCCAGGCGAGCTTGTCCCCTCACTGACCTCCTTAGTCCCCTGGGCGCAGGCTGCAGCCCCAGATTTAGACGCGTGAATAATAGCAGCGCCCCAAACCCTGGGAGCATGGAGAGCGGAGGGGAAGAGGGAAGGGCTCCACTCCTTGGCGGGGGCCCTGGGGCCCGCGGCTGATGGAAAGTTCTGGGAACTCTCTGATCCCTCCCTCCACCCTCGGCAGCTGCCCCCACAGTGAGTTTCCTGGCCTGAGCAGAACGGGGCTGTTCCCTGCCACTCTTTGGGGCTGACGTCTCCCATGTCTGAAGGCTTCTGACCAGACTCTGCAGTCATGACCTCAGACCCTAACAGGTGTGGCCCCTGGCCTGTCCGCAGTGGAGGCCCTGGGGAGTGGGTTGCCCCCAGGCACTGATGGGGTGACGGAGTGTGGGGGAGGGATAGCGCATGTGCATGCATGCACGCCCCAGCATATGCCCATATGCGTACACGTATCTGCCACGTGTTCATGGTATCTGCATGTGTGCACACACAGCACATGTGTCATACACATAGCACATGTCATACACGCACACCAGCACACACGTGTACACAGAGATGAACATGACCCTCGCATGCAGAAGTGCGTGAGTGGCCGGCTCCGAGGTCAGGTCAGTGCCTCTGGCCGGGAGAACTGGGCAGTGAGAGACGTGAGCTGCCGACCGCCGATAGCAAAATGGGCCACAGGGACATGGCCGGGGCTCGCGGCTCCATGTCTGTGGCGTCCAGGGAGCCCTGCAGTGAGGAAGGACCCATGCCTTGTCCTGGGGCCACGCTTCCCTCTGCTCGGAAGCCTTTCCCACGGTCTCCTGTCCTCCTCTGGGAAGCCTTCCCAGGGTGTCCCAGGCCCCGTTTGTGGCTCGGCCTCCAGCCACAGGACGCCGAGTCTTAGGGGAAGCTTCCAGCAGCCAACACAGAGCTAGCTCAGGCCGACAGGGCCCGGCGGTGGGATTGGCTCAAGGGGAGGTCTCCCGCTCTGTGCCTTGGCGCCGGGATTGGCTCATGGGAGGTGAGTGCGGGTTGTGATTGGCTCACAGGAGGGTTAGCGTGGGTAGGGATTGGTTCATAGGTGGCGCGGGTTGGGATTGGCTCAGGGGAGGGCTGTGTGGGCGCGGGTCGGATTGGCTCCCGGGAGGTTTGGTAGGTGGGCGGTAGACTGTATCGTGGGTCCGGGGCACGAAGCTACCCTTCTTCGAGCTCTACTTGACTCTATGGTAAGCCTGTCCCAGTGGTGGTCCTGGGGCCCGTTGACCACAGCCCTGGGGGCCCGGTTTCCACTGCCTGCCCTGTGGGCATGTCCTGCCCTGCTCGGTCCAAATGAGGACACAGCAGCCTGCTCAGGGACTAAGCCCGGGTTACCTGGCGTCCAGGGCTTGGAAGCTGTCCCCCAGACCTCCCGCCCTGCCCTGCTGCCCGCTCCTGCCCCCGCGCCCCAGATCCCAGAGCCAGCGGACCGCAGCACTCACGCCCAGTGGGAGCAGAGTGTCACTTAATTAATTAGCGACCAAACACTCTCCTGCACCCGGTGTGCCTGCCTGCGACAAGTGGATGGTTGGCAGGCCCGGCGGCACCTCGTCCGGCCCTCACCTGCCCCCACCCCCTGCCGGCGCTGGTCCCACTCTGACCTAGTGGACAGAGGGGTGCTGCCGGTGGGCGGAGCTGGGGGGCCCTGACTCGGGTCCTGGCTCACACCCACCCCTGTACCCCCTCCACCGGTTGTGCTTGAGGCAGCCCCAAGTTACCGTCCTGCCCGTGGTCTGGTGAGGGCTGCGAGGGGCTGGGACCGCATGAGCGTGGTCTACCCCTTGTGTCCTGCGGATGCTCCAGTGTCGGGAGCGCCCGCGGGGGTCTCCAACAGTGCCGGGAAGTGAGTTCCCTTCTACCTCCGAAGCTGGCGGGGAATGGATGAAGACTCAGGAATCCGATGCAGTTTTAAAAGGTTTTACTTATCACAGGTTCAGGCATACAAATCAGCAATAGGAAAAACCGGTGCTTAGGATTTCCGGCTAGAACCCCAGCCACGTGTAGGCCAAGATGGCGGCCACCACGTGTAAAGGCCCTGTAGAGAAGAGACAAAGACAAGACTCCCAAGAAGGGTGTGAGCTCACAAAGAGAGAGGCCCAAAAAGAGAGCCCAAAGAGAGGAAGCAGGCTGGTTTTATACCCCTGCAACTCAGACATCCCACTATTATGGGAAGCAGGAAGGGTCAAATGCCCTTAGGTAATTTCTCCCAGCACCTCACCTAGGCCCTATTATATGCTAATGTTTTGAGCCAAGATCTGCCTGGAAATGCCTTATAGGGTAGAGAAGGAGGTTTCTTTTTTTTTTTCACTTTTATTTTATTTATTATTATTTTTTAAATATTTTATTATACTACCATGAGATATGCAATTACAAAGATGTTCATGTTTGGGTTTCAGTCATATGGTATTCCAACACCCATCCCTCCACCAGTGCCCATTTCCCACCACCAATGTCCCCAATTCCCTCCCCATTCCCTAGCCTACCTCTATGGCAGATTCTTTATCTCTTTTCTCTCTTTCTCCTTCTCACTCTCTCTCTTTTTCTCTTTCTCTCTCTTCCTTCTCTTACTCATTGTGGATTGCAATATATACATTTACAGGTTATCATGTATATTTTTTTGCTTACATTCAATACTCAGTTCTAGGCTAGTATTAGCACAATTATTAGTACAATATTCCGAGAAGGAGGTTTCTGAGATGGCATGTCTCTGTACCAAAGATTAATACTAATGCCAGTTAAATATTTCTCCAAACTTTCACAAGAGTCTCGTCTACTTCACGGTAGTTTTGTATTTTAGTTGCCTTTGAGTTATCAGGGAGCCATGCTTGCTTGCTTGGAGGCAAACAGCATTTCTCTCTGGTCTAATTACTTAGAGATTCAACGTGGCCAGGCAAATATGCTGGTAAGATCTAGCTAGTCCCACGATGATTGTGGTAGCATGAGAGAATATTTATACCAGCCAGTATAGAATACATGGTCAGATAAACTGCCACATTCAGACTACCCCCCTATCTATGAAGTGACCTGCAGGAGGCAATCCAGGGCAGATGCAGAGGCTCTTAGAGGAGTCCTACAACACTCCAGTCCGGTGGGGAGGGGGCCATCACTCAGAGCCCCAAGGGAGAAGACCAGTGGGAAAAGGTGGGAGTAGAAGAGCTCGGAGGTCACAGGGGGTTGTGGGGTGCATGCTGGGGGCCAGCCCCGCTCTGTGCCTTGCTGTCGCAGCCATGGGGTGACCCACCCCCTGCTGACCCGCCCTGGACCCCCCATTTGTCCCCCACCTCCATATCTTGCCCAGGAGCCCCCACGGAGTCCCCACATGATTCCCAGAGGCCAGGGTGGCTTGAGCTTGGGTTTGTGTCACCTTGGGGAGTCTCTAGGGTGGCACTACTTCCTGGGTCGGTTCCAGGAGCTCTCGTCCCCATCCCACAATGATGCCAGTTCCCGCCACCTCCACAGGGCTCAGGGCTTCCAGCACCTGGCACAGTATGTGGTACTTGGCCCATAGCCCACGGCAGCCTCCTCAGGTCTGAGTGTGGTTTCCCAGGGACTGTGCTGCCAATCCCTGACCTTCCTGACCTGTCCAGCCCGAACCTCCTAATTCCCAGCCTCCAACCCCAAACTCCAATCTCCTGAAATCCCAAACTTCCTAACCCCAATCCCCTGCACTCAGCCCCAAGTCCCCAACCTCCCCAAATCCCAACCCTACAACCCCTAACCCAACACCTAACTTCAACCCCAACCCCAAATGTCAACTCGCAAACCCTAACCCCCACCCCAACTCCAACCCCCAGCTCCCTAACTTGCCAACACCACCCCAGCCCCTAGCTCCAGCCCCTCAAGCCCCCAGCCTTCCACTGTACTATCTCTCCAGGGCCCTCTCACTGAGAAAGGAAATTCTCATCTACAACTAGCCCTTCCTGCCCTGAGAGACAGCAGAGGTTGAGGCCTGGTGTGTCTGTGTTAGTCCGTGGTGGTCAGAAGACCTGGTTTGACGGGTGAACAGTGAGGACAGGCGACTCACGGGGCCCGAGCACAGCGACTCCTTCCAGAAATCTCTTGTTCCCATGGCCCGCGCCTGTGGGGAGGTCGCCGGGCCCATGTTCCTTCCTGTGTGTGGCGTCTCCCTGCTGCGTGCAGCCGCCTTGGGTTGTCTGTGGATTGGAAGGTTGGGGGTATCTTTTCTTTTTCTTGGTCTTTGGGTCACACTTCGTGATGCTCAGGGGTTACTCCTGGCTCTGCGCTCAATTCCTGGCATTGCTCAGGGGACCATATGGAATGTTGGGGATCAAACTTGATGCCCTCACTGCTGGAGGGCATCACTCTGGCCCACTTTTAGTTTCATTTTGGGCCACACTCGGCGGTGCTCAGCATGACTCCTGGCTCTGAACTCATGAGTTACTCCTGACAGTGCTCAGGGACCATATGGGATGCTGGGGATTGAACCCAGGTCGGCGGTGTGCAAGGCAAACACCCTCCCCACTGTTCTATCACTTCCCCTCAAGCCCTGGTTTTCTAAATATGTATTAGCCCCTTTCATTTGTTTACAAGCCACACCTGGGGGTCACCCTGGGAAGTGCTTGGGGCCACATGGCTCTGGAGAGTGAGCATGTGCTCAGCCCTCAGAGGGGTCTGTCTAACCTCCAATAGTCTGTGTCTATAAGAAGGAGAGCCTGAGAGAAACCTGCATCTCTCAGAGGACAGCAGCCATGTGAGACCTCAGCCGCAGGAGCTGTGGTCAGGTCAACTGCTGGGAAAGGCGGGAGGGGCTGGGATGTAGAGAGGACAGGCCATGCCCCACACCCGCACTGTCAGTCTGGCGCCCCGCTCGGTCTTGCTCCAGCACAGGGCTGGATGGCGAGAGATGGCCAAGGCCCCTCGGGCCTTTCAAACAGGCCACACAGAGGTTCTTTAGGGACTAGAGGTTTCAGAGATATGGAGTCTGGTGAAGCAGAGAGGCGTGGTTTTGAGATGGTATCATGGTTCTTACATTTTCACACACATTGACAGAGAAATATATAGATATTTGGGCCGCACCTGGTGTGGCTCAGAGGTTGCTCCTGCCTCTGTGCTCAGGGTTCACTCCTGATGGGGCTCCATGGGTCATATGGGGTGCTGGGGATCAAACCCAGATTGGCTGTGTGCAGGACAAATGCTTCCCTACTGCACGTTCTCTTTAAACGTGTGTGTGTGTGTGTGTGTGTGTGTGTGTGAGACGTCTGGTGGTGCTCAGGGCTTCCTCCTGGTTCTGTGGTAGGGGATCACTCCTGGCAAGGCTCAGGGGCCATAAGCAGTGCTGGGGAGCAGACCCAGGTGGGCTAGGTGCAAGGCAGGTGCTGTACACCGCTATTCTCTTTAAAACCAGTGCAGGGGCGCTGCTCTTTCAGGGCCTGCTCTCTCCTGAACACCTCACTCTGTCCCTCTGTCTCTCTCTGTCCCTCTGTCTCTCTGCCCCTCTCTCTTTGTCTCTGTCTCTCTCTGTTCCTGTCTCTCTCTGCCCCTCTGTCTCTGTCCTGTCTCTGTTTCTGTCTGTCTCTCTGCACCTCTGTCTCTCTCTGTCCTATCTGTCTCTCTCTCTCTCTCTGTCTGTCCCTCTGTCTATGTTTCTGCCTCTCTCTGTCTGTCCCTCCACCCCCGCCTTCTCTTTCTCTCTTTTTCTCCGTTTTCTACTCAGAAGCCTGTGTTCTCTCTTGAACATGTATTACCTCTTTTTCTCCCCTCATGCCTTTCTAAGTAAATTTTGCTGAATAGAAACTATCTTTCTTCACCTAAAATAAAAATTAAAGTAAACCCAGAGCAGTGAGGGCAAGGGAGAGGCTTTCTTGGCCTCACACCATCATAATCCCCCAGGGTGACCCTGGCAGCTTTTGGGGGATCAAATGTGCTGCCCTAAATGTTGCCCAAGACCACTCCCAAGCAGAGAGCTGGGGACAGTCCCTGAGCACTGCTGGGTGGGACTCAATGTCTGCCCCCCACCCCCCAAATAGCAAGTGTAGGTGTCTGAAACTTAAATGAAAACAAAAGTGATCTCTCTTTCAAAAATGAATTGGCCCCCAATTTTAGATATTATTTGAGTTTCTAGTGGATTTGGGACCATCCTGGCGGTGTCTGCGGTAGCGGCGGTGCTGGGCCTGGTCACATCTCCAGGAGGCTTAGGATCCACGGGCTCTGTGCTCACTCGCTGCCTTTTTGTTTCATGTTTTCCCTGGTTGGCTTCACTTAGCATCTCAATGGCATAATTCAAATTAATATAATTTATGATACTTTAACTAATCCAAATATTTAAAAAATATGATCTGGGATAATTTTGGTAAGTGAAAAAAGGTCCAGTGTTTTCATCGGAGACTGGGGCCTCCACAGTTGTGCAGTTGTATAGAGCATTTTCCCCACTGGTGTTTGGAATCAGTGTTAGCCCATTGCCAGAACTCGGAGACAGGCAGGCTCGATCCTACGGGGTTGGGGCTACCGTGAGTGCAGGATGAAACCAGTTTCTCCCATTCCAGACGTCCATGCGAGGCCAGAGCAACAGCGCAGAGGGGAGCTTTTGGTTTGCATTCAGCCAGCCCAGTTTCAAACCCCGCACCCTGTATGGTCCCCCCGAGCCCGCCAGGAGTGATCCGTGAGCACAGAATCAGGAGTAAGCCCTGAGCACTGCCACGTGTGCGGCTCCCCCTTACCCTCAGAACATCAGTAGGAAACATGCGGGTCAGCTGGTCTTGCTTCAGAGGCAAAAAGATGAAACCAAATGATCCCAATCTCTAGCAATAATTGGTCCCTGAGAGTTTTAGTAATTCAAACTGAAAAACTGTGTAATGGGATAAAGTAAAGGAAGGTAAATGAAATGTTTTTGATTGAGGGAAAAGAAGGAAAGAAGGAATTTTGTCTTAAGGGTTGCAATGGAAGAAGAGTGACATGACACAGGCGTGGGAGAGAAGGTCCTAAGGGAAGCCACTGTGTGCGGACAGACTGACGTTGTAACAGACTGATGTCATTACAGACAGACTGAAGTCATAACGGACAGACTGATGTCATAATGGACAGACTGATGTCATAACGGACAGACTGATGTCGTAATGGACAGACTGATGTCATAACGGACAGACTGATGTCGTAACCAATCAGACTAATGTGGTAACAGACAGCGCTGCTAGGGTGAATGTTGGAACATTGCATGCCTGAAACCACTTTGTTAATGAACAACTGTAAATCACGGCATCTCAATAAAATTCCTATAAATAGTTATAGTATATTTGACCAAAATCAGGCATTATCTCTCCTTTACTGAAAGGACAAAAGACTATGATTAGCTTTTTCAGACTACAAATTATGTGAGTATTCTGCTAGAAAAGTATATGTATACTGAAATAAATCTGTATGTTTCATGTCAGTTTTATTATCAGGTCTATCATTATGCAAATAGTCTTGCTTTTTAAGCCTTTCTAAATGTCTACAACTTCCCAGAAATAAAAATATTCTTTTTTTGGGGTACATCCAGCAATACTGAGGGGTTACACCTTGCTTTGCACTCAGGAATCACTTCTGATGGTGCGTGGCGGACCATATGGGTGCTGGGATCAAACCCAGGTTGGTCACGTGCAAGGCAAGTGCTTTACCTGCTGTACTATTACACCAGCCCAGAAATTAAAAAAAAATTATAGGAAAATAATAAAAATATCTGATTATAAGGAAGCATGGTTGGAGGGAGTATAAAAATTCCCAAAGCACCCCAGAATAGTGTTCTCTACCTTTGTGGACAGAGAAATACTTATGTGTTAGGCCTCTTTGGTGAGTTTCATGGAGAACACGGTCACAGAGGAGACAAGTTTAACTTTCTTCATTCTCTGGGCGACAATCCAGGTATTCTGAAGTGAGAGGGAGGCCCCAAAGGTCTGTGAGCTCTGACACATCACAGAGTGGTGTGAGCCTCCCGACAGTCAGCGTCTGAGGGACTCTAGCCACAGCACTTTGGAGATACCCCAGAGCTGCTGCCATGCTCTCTGTCCATCTCCTTCTGTCACCCCAAGTTTAGAAGCACTGGCTTGGGCTGGGAAACTTACATCGGGCTGCCCAGAGCATGGCAATGGGGAGAGATGACAAGTTCTCGGTGAAGGGCGTCAGTTCATCAATTGTTACGACCTTGTTATAATGGCCCAAGATCTACCAATATCATAGTGAGGGACCCACGTGCACGGGACTCCAGGGGCTGGTTGGAGGGCCCTGGTCAGAGGAGGCCGAGAGCTGAGAGGATGCTCAGAGTCCACAGCCGACTCAGTTCCATCACAGCAAAGCAGATAAAAACGTCTCTGAGATGATAGCCATTCTTGCCAAGTTTTTGAAAAATAACAGGACAAGATTATTGGAAGTAAACTTAAGTTGTCACTGTAATTATTTGGTGGAAAATGAGGGAAGGTGAGAGCAAAGTGTGTTTCAGTCACGTGCCTTTCACGGGGTGGGATTCCTAGCCTTCCTAATCATTTTGTGAAGTTTCGCTTTTCACCTGTACAGTGGAATGAATCAAATTTGCTTAAAATACATCATCTATGAACACATTTCCTGCTTTTCTAGTTGGTTAATAACTCAGGCCATATTCTTCTAAAGAACATTGAACCAGAGTGGGAGAGTTGAGCAGGGCAAAACGCTTCTCTTTTTCTGAATGCTGGGGACATCAGACACAACCAGCACAAGGGGCCACGGGCAGGGCCTCGTCCGAGCTCTAGAATCGGCAGTTCTCAGAGCTCTGGGCTGGGTTTTCAATTTACTTCTCCTCTAACCTCTTTTTCTTTAGCCTGTATAGAAAGGTCTCTTGTTCTGGGCCAGGGATTTAGACACAACTCTTTGATCGATCTATTCTCAGGACTGAGACTGCGTCTACAAAATAATTGGACAGATCAACGCCTCAAGAAAATGGAATTACAAAGAAGCAAAAAAGTTCTGATAGCCCCAAATCTGCCTTGAGTGTAAATTACTTCCTGGGTAGAGCCCCCAAGGGTAGAAGGGAGTGACCTCTGAGGGGTATTGTCCCCACCAGCCAGGCTTACCTGCCCCGCCTTTCTCTCCTTGTTGCCCCCTTCAGCAGGAGGTAGCCCCATCCGCTTCCTGCGGGCTATGGAGCCAACAGACAGGAGAGTGAAACCAGCCCCAGCCCTAAACAATTAATAAGAGATGGATTTAAAAATTAAGAAAAAGCAGCAAGATCTTGTGGGCAGGGACAGTGGTCCTCACTATCCTTCTCCCCAGGCTTCAAATCGGGACAGGTGGGACGCCACTGGGCACCACTTCAGGGGATGTGTGAGCGTCACAGAGCGGATGTATTGATGACTCAGGCAGCATGTCAGCACCCCCGTCCTAAACTCTGCTGCCCTCTCCTCGTTGTCTACAGGAACTGCTTCTGCTTATGGTGCAGACACGAAGCTACTCTGAGGGCACAAGTTTACACCCCAGCCTGCCAGCCCGGTGGTTCTTCTGCAATGCCATCCTGTCTCTTGGCTGCTGGCTTGGAATCGGATCATCACAGTTAAGAGTTCTATGAAACTCACTTTGAGGGTCGGAGCCATAATCCCAGGGCTCAGGCCTTCGCCTTCTGTGTCTGGCCCTGGTCCATCCCCCCCACTCATTTGTTCTCCTGAGTGATAACTGAGTGCAGAGGAAAAAGTCAACTGTTATTTTTTCACCACTGGGTACAAGTCCAACTCCTTGTCTCTGCCACACTCTGATCTCCCCTGGAAGCCCACGTTCATGACAGTCAGGCCTTGTGGAGTTTCCTGAGCCCCTTGTCCTCATGGCTCCTGCTGCTGCTGACCTGGGACTTGCTGGCTTGGTGCTCAGCAGGGCTTTCTTCCGTCTTTCCTGCTGTGCTGAGCTGCTACTCTGAGGGGTCAGGCCAGCTCCTGTTCTCCTGCACCAGCTTCCAGCATTCCTGCCTAATGCCTTTCGTAGAGCCCTGATAAGGCGCATGGCCATGGGGAGCAGCCTGGCCAACACCCTCCATGGGGTCATGTTTCAGGTCTGCACTTCCACCCTGAAGGGCCCCTGAATGTTTCCGTCTGTTGCAAGACTGTTTCTATGACTTGTTGCAACATTTCCATAACTGCTTTCACGTCTTTGTTTGATGCTCCAACATCTGTGTTATCTCCCGGGAACTTGTGTTTATTGTTGTGTTCCACACAAAATGCAAATTGCGATTTTCCATTTCTTCAGATGCCAAGTCATTTTGGACGGTGTCCTGAAACGGCTCCATCGAGTGTTGGGTCTGCTCCGAGCCCTGCGATGCAGTGTAGAGTGGGACATGGGCTGCCGGGACCTGGCCATGAGTTCCTGAGGTCGCCAGAGCATGACCCAGCTGGGGAGAGGGAGTGTCCCTGCAGCTGGGCTCGAGGCTTTGGTGCATGGCTTAGGTTCCCCAGCTCCCTCAACAAACACCAACAGATGTGGGGTCACTTCCCTTAAGCCCCTGCCTGTGTCCTCTGGTGTGTCCGACCTCCTGACCAAGGATGGGTTTACTTCACGTCCTCCCTGTGGGAGACTTCCCAGGGTTGTG
This sequence comes from Cryptotis parvus, assembly GCA_021461705.1. NCBI lineage: Eukaryota > Metazoa > Chordata > Mammalia > Eulipotyphla > Soricidae > Cryptotis > Cryptotis parvus. The sequence continues at coordinate 400,623 of JAJIBD010000783.1, read as the reverse complement.
TCCACAGTCGGGGCCAGGTGAAGAGACAGTAGAGAGACAGAGAGTAGTTGTGGCTGTTGGCTCCCGAGTCACAGCCCCTGCTGGAGCAGGTCCTCCACCCTGAAGAGCCGCACATAAGACTCGGCCTGGCCACCAGTGTGCAGGGCCCTGGACCCCATCAACCCAGGAGGCAGATGCCCAGGGAGAAGCAGGCAAGCAACAACCTTAGGGTGCCAGTCCCCAACCCCTCAACTCCCAAACACGTCTGCCAGTGACAGGCCAGCTCTTAGGGGCCAGTGCCCTCCACTCCATCCAGGGTGCTTATGCTGTGGACCCCCTCCAGGACAGAGGGGCAGAGGAGGGGTCTGGGAGGTAGCAAGGCACTGGCGGTACCTCTGTGCTAAGGCTGCATGTGAACCAGGATGTGGGTACAGTGACCTTGGTGGGGTCAGGCCCACAGCATCAGGGGGTTGAAGGGGAGGCAATACCGTGGACCTGCTAGCTATCTTCTCAGGGGGCAACTACCCTGTTTGGCCCCCTCAAGGACAGGCCCCAGGACAGACCTTAGGGACAGGGAGAATCATGTCGTCTCTGTGATTAGCCCAGTTTCGTCCCCGGACATCACCCTAAAGGCTTGTGATTCCCGGGGCCATGTGGCCAGAGCAATTCCACATCCTTGGGTTCTTGGAGGGACGTTGGACGGGAGGCCCCAGGACTGCTGAGAATCACCCAGGCCCTGAGCAAGGCCAGGAGCCAAAGGGAGTTCCAGCTGGGAGGTGGGTAGGATCTGGGTGGTGTAGGGTGCAGGAATCGGGGTGGGGGGCCCATTTGAGGGGTGCAGGAGTCAGGGGCCCCACTTGAGGGGTATAAGAGTTGGGGGGCCCTTTCGGGCCCAGGGACATGGGCAACCCCAGGGTTCCAGAGGGCATGTGGGGGCACTGGGGGATGTGGTGTCTTGGGGATCATGCCTCCCGAGTCTGAGATGCTTTTGGACCCAAAGGCTTAGGCGAAGGGCAGGAGGGGGTGTAACCAAGTCCCCCAGGTGCACCAAGACTGCAGGACCCAGGCTGTCTAGACAGCTGAGCCACCAGCTCATGAGTAGGACAGCCCCTCCATGAGCCCCCAAATGCCAGTTCCTGAGACCCCCAGCCTCTGAGACCTGAGACCCTCGAGAACTCAATGTCTCCTGAGGTCCAGGTCCCCAGCAGCATTGAGCTCCCCCAGCCCCCACACCACGACTCTCTCGGGCGTCACAGCCCTTCTCACCTCCAGGTGTGGCTGCCCCGACAGCGTCACACCTCACCCCCGCCAGCCTGTACCCGCCTGTGCCCTCAGCAAGGGCGGCCACCACCCACTGGCAGTAGCTGCACCTGTCACCTCCTGCGGGGCTGCGGAGTAAGGGTGTCAGTGCTCATATGCCCATGGGCCTCGGCAGCACCCCCACCCCAGCCTGGGCCCCAGTGGGTTGGGTGAGGCTGCTGCAGTCAGCAGGATGGAAGCAGGGAGGGTCCAGGCAAGGGGCACCCACAGTGGGCACCAGAGAGACACAGGGCAGAGTCTGGGGCGGTGGCAGGGAGGGACCACCCTACCTACCCAGGCAGGATCCAGCCGCAGGGCCCATGGGGCTGCCTCGACCAGAAGGGGAATGGAGGCGGCACAGAGGACCCAGCAAGTGGCACCCAGGGCACCTGGGAACGGGCCCCGCACCCTGGAGCACCAACAATAGCCCACACAGGCAAAAGTACAGAGGGGCTCAGGGCACCCTGTGCAACCCCCGGCTCGAAACAAGCTCGGCTCTTCACAGGCCTGAGGGCAGTTGACCCCATTGGGGGCCAGGCAAGCCAGGCCTGACTCTGACCTGGCCACAGCTGACCCTTTGTTCCCTACACCAAGCACCCCCTGTCCCATCTGGCCCTCCTTCCCTGTTCCCACACTGTCCCATCCAGCCCCTCCCTCTCTGGGAGCCCGTCTCTCTGCACCACGATGTCCCCTCTGTGTTCTGGCCCAGCCCACCCCCGCCGCCCGGCCCCGGAGAGGCAGAGACCAGTCCGGGCGTGTGCTGTGACTCACGGCTCCTCCTCACGCTATTTTTACCCCAGCGCACCCTATAAATACTGCGATGAGCTCCAGATCCAGTCAATATGCTCCGCATCGCCCACCCCTGCGTGGGCCCCGTCACCAGGGCGATGCTCGTCGTGGGGCCCTGACTCAGGCCCCCTCCTCTGTACCTCCCACTGGGATGTGTTCCCCCCACAACCTCGCTTGGGCGAGGTGGGTACTAAGGCAGCTGCCCTGAACCCGGTTCTGTGTTTTGTCTGTCTGAGGTGGCTGTGTGTAAGCACCGAGAGGCAGGAAGGGCCAAGAGCAGGGCCAGACTCTGTGAGTGAATGGCCACTGGAAGGATGGACAGATGGATGCATGGATGAATGTCTGGAAGGATGAAGGTGGTGAAGGACAGATGAAGGATGAAGGACAGATGGTGGGTGGGTGGATGATGGGAGGGTGAATGAAGGTGAGTGGACAGTGGTAGTTGGGTGGGTGGGTACCTGGGTGAAGGGGGTGGATGGGTGGGCTGTGACCTGTAGGTGGGTAGCTGCAGGCAAGGGCAGTTTCATCTTTTGCCTCTGAAGCAAGATGGGCTGACCTGCATGTTTCCTACTGATGGTTTTTTGTTTTAATTTGGGGGCACATGAAGCAGTGCTGAGGACTTACTCCTGGTTCTGTGCTCATGGATCACTCCTGGCGGGCTCGGGGACCATACAGTGTGTGGGGTTGAAACTGGGTTGGCTGAATGCAAAGCCAAAGCTCCCCTCTGTGCTGTTGCTCTGGCCTCACACTGGCACTCAGGAATGGGACAAGCTGGTTTCGTCCCACTCCTGGGCAGCACTAGCACAGCACCGCCCAGTGGGCATCGGTGACCCACCCCCAGCCTCTCAGGTCCTGGGAGCAGGAAGAGGCTTGGCCTGGGCTGCCCTTCTGGGCCACAGCACCCCCAAGAGGCGTGTCCACCTGATGCACTGTTCATGAGCGTGTTCACCTGGTGCCAGGCCCCGGCGCTGCTCCCAGTGTATGTGGGCCTGGGTATGGCTACAGGGCCCCTGAGAATGGCTTCTCCTCACTGCACCGGGCCCCGCTTCAGCTCTGATGCTGAGCAGAAGCAGGTGCTCAGGATGAGGGTCCCGGGTTGACCTCAGAAAGGAGCAGGTTGCCTTTGCCCTCAAGGGAAGTGGGGAGCCAGCGCCAGAGGTGCTCCGTCCTTCAGTCCAACTTTGCCGGGCAGTGCCATGCAGGCTGAGAGGACATAGGGGGCCTGGAGGAGGCCTGAGGTCCAGGCCAGTGAGGATGAGCGGCTGTAACACCAGGGTGCCCACACCAGTGGTGGCCCAGCTCCCTGCCGCTTCCTGCCAGGTTCCCCAGTACAGGGCGGCAGTGGGTTTGAGCAGGCCTGGAGACCACTGGATCAGGCGAGGGAGGGTGGGTGCGGGGTGACCCCTGGGCAGGGCGTGTGGGTGCAGGGTGACTCCTGGAGGGTGGCCCAGTCCTTGGCAGCTGCTCACTGCTTCCCCTTCCCCAACCCCTTCATCACACACTGGTCCTATCTGGTCATTTCCTGGGGCCGCTCCCAGCTGAGGCCAGGCAGTGCTCTGATAGGGGCTGCCACTGACTCAGGTGCTGAGCCAAGTCCCTGGCCAAGCCAGAGAACAGAGGGGGCCACAGTGGGCTCCCTCTCCTGGACTCAGGCTGTCAGACTCCAGGCTACAGAGGGTTCCCTGGGAGAACCAGCCAGGCTGGGGTGGGGAGGGCACCCCGAGCTCACCAATGCCCTGGGTTTGCCGCCACTGGGAGAAGCAAGGGGTCTTGCCATGGCCTCTCAGCCCCTGCAGGCCAGGTGGAGGGGCGGCACAGGCGGTGGGGGAGGGGGGGGGAGCGGGGATGTATGTGTATTCCTGCGGGTGAGGCCACCCTGCACCCAACACGCTCCTGCGGGAATTTCTTTGACTTTGTTCTTTTTTCTTTTCATTCTTGCCACTCTTGCTTGGCGCTAGTGCTTTTGGAGGCCCTGTTAAGACTCTGACAGGTGAGCGACCCTTCTGGGGTCAGCTTGCGGCTCCCTGCTGGGTCCTCTGAAGCCCCTTCCCAGCCATGCCCACGCGCCCGTTGGGACATTCCGCGGGTGACAGCAGTGTTTCCCTAGATCCCTCCAGGCTGCTGGATCCTGCTCCGAACACACATGCCTGTGCACAACCTAGGGTTTTGTTTCTGGGCGCACCCGGCAGTGCTCAGTGCTCACTCCTGGCTCTGCGGTCAGGGATCGCCCCTGGCCATGCTCCGGGACGCTATGAGGTGCCGAGCTTCTGATCCCGGCTAGCCGTGAGCAAGGCAGCGCCCTACCTGCCGCACGCTCTGAGGACAGTCGGGGTTTCTAGCCGTTCAGGCGCAGATGGGCGTCCACGGACAGAGGCTGGCTTGTGACCACAGTGGCTGTGTGCAGTTTCGGGGACTGGAAGGGTGGAAATGCTGGTTATATGGCGGTGCCACTGCTCTCTGCCCCTGCCATGGCTCTGGGCTCCCTTGGGGACAAGGTGCGGCCCAGGTGCCTTCCCCCTAGGGTGACCTGGGGGCGAGGGGTGAGCCGCGGCGGAACAGGTGCCCAGGTTCCCGCGAGTCCCCGGTGCGCGCCCCTAGCCTAGCCTGATCTCACGGTCAGCGGCCGGTGCCCTGGGAGGACACTCCGCGAGCTACCGGCACCGGCACCCACCTCAGCCTCAGCCGCCCGTTCGCTTCCGGCCGCCCGCGCGGGGCACGCTGGGACATGTAGTCGGCCTGAGCCCGCCTCCGCCACCGCTCCTCGAGCGGCCATTGGCTGACGCGTGGCGCAGGGACCGACGGGACGGAGGGGCGTTCTAGGATTAGGGGCGGGGCCGTCAGGTGACGCGTGGGACCGCCCCCAACGCCGGAAGAGCACGAACCGCTGGTCAGGTGATGCTCATGATGAGCCGACCGGTGGGGTAGGTCTGCCTGAGGGTGCGAGGCCAAGCGGGGCAGGAGGGAGCTTTGGTGGTCTCTGGCGCGGGGCGAGGCCACCACAACTGGGAGGGGCCGGAAACTATTGAGAGGCGGGTTCTAGAACTAATAGGGGGCTGGGCCACCACGAAGGGGCGGGACTGGGGACTAATGAGAGGGTGGGACCGCCACAGCAGGCACTAATAGAGGGGGCGGGAACATGGGGGACGGAACTATGGGCCGGGAACCAATGGAAGAAACGGGCTGCCACAGGGGCGGAGTCTCCGGCGATGACGGGGAGGAGCTTATATGCAAGGGCGGGGTCAAAGAGTCCCAGGTGTTGCGCGTTGCAATGGTCCCCGGAGAGGGCTCTGAGCTGCTTGCTCCTTGGGTGGCGAGCCGGACACTGTTCTAGCTTTGGCGCTCTATGCTGGTCTGACGCGGCTTCCAGAACGGCTTCTAGGTGACTTCTGTGTGCTGCATCTTGGAACTGTGCTGGGGCTCTGAGAAGCTGTCACTTCCCAGGACCCGGCTCAGTGTCACCCTCCCTCACTCCCCCTCCTCCTCCGCTGTTGTTCTCACAGTTGTGACGCATTCCTGGCCTCCACCCCTGCTCTCCCTGCCCTCCTCTCCTCACCACTGGCCCCTTGCCCCCAGGGCCTGCCGACTGTCCCTTCTAGTTCTCCTGTCCTTGCTGCTTGCATGCTGTCTTTAGTTCCTCTGGGGCAGAGTGGGCATGACAGTGGGAAGGGCCACTGGAGTTTGTTCCCGTCCCAGTCAGCAGGGCAGGAGTCAAGCTGTGGCTGTAATTGGTTGTGGGGGACCAACAATCTGAGAAGGCTTCCCGGAGGAGGTGGCGTTTCCCTGGCTGGGCCTAACTGCCCAGCTCCCTTGGCCTGAGCATGTGCAGACTTTTCCCCAGTGCTCCTCTGGTATCAAATGTGAGCTGTGCTGACACATATCCCCAAGTGCCTCCTGAGGCTCCCCTGCCTGCCCTGCCAGTGGGCGCTAGCTATAGCCACCCAGCAGCAGAGTCTGCCTTCCTGTTCCTGCCACAGGGCTGCTCTGAGCAGATGTCTTGGCCTTGAACTCCCCAATGGGCTGCTCTGCCCAGTTGCCCCCTTGGGCTCTTCCACATGGTGCGTGCAATGAGGCCCACCTCTTAACTTCCCTCCTTCCAGAGGCGCATCTCTGCCCAGCACAGCCCAGGGGGCCTGGTGTGTGGGACTCCTGTCTGGTCCCTGCTTCTGTGCTCAGCCCAGCTCCTGGGGCCAGGGCGCCTGCTGTTTGGTGGCCAAGGGAGTGGATATTTGGTCCAGGATAAGAAATGCAGCAGGATGGTCCCATCCCCACAGGGCATCACCTGGGCAGTGTCCGTCGCTGTGGGGAGTTGGTTCAAATGCTGTCAGAGGGCTAGAGCTGCATGGGGGCTGCGGGGTCAGAGGGGAAGGAGGGCCTCGTGCCCAGATCATGCTGACCACACACACACAACCCTGAGTGCCAGGCTCTGTCCTTAGCGAGTTATGGAGACGTTTCCAGCTCAGGGTACTGGAGGGAGGTTACAGCAGGCTCACCTGAGAGGCGGGAGACAGCCACAGCGAGTGACTTGCCTCAGCCCTTCCCTGATCTCCCCGCAGCACAGGTGGGCACTGTGGTGAGTGTGGGCCGTGCGGGCTGTACCCAATCCTGCTATAGGACAGTGGGTCAGGGTCTGGGGTGGCGGACCCATGAGTAAGGAGGTGCTGGCCCTGGTCCTGAAGCACTAGAACACCTCCCTCCTCCGCTCCATGGATGCTGTCCCTGGTCCTGCAGTGCTGGGATTCCCATGGGCGCTGTCCCTGGTCCCTCTGTGCTGGGAGTCCTGTGGGCGCTGTCCGTGGTCCCGCAGCATTTGACCTCTCATGGGCGCGGCTGCCTGGAGGCTGACTGGGTGTGGTGGGGGTTGAGGGTCTCCTGCTGCTCTTCTTCCTGGCCGCCCTTCCCAGGAGAACATAGGCTGAGCAGGCCCAGGGAGGCGGAGTCACGTGCTCCCTGGACTCCCGTGTCACCTGCTGCAGCAGGCACAGTGCTTGCCGACGTGTGCATTCAGGGCTTAAAGTGGGTACAGTGGGGGTGGCTCTACTTGGGAGGCTCCTGGCCCACTTAGCCCTGCCCTCTTGGAGGTGGTCGTATCAGTGAGAGGGCGAGGGTTCTCCCCCTGGTACTTGGGCTGTGGGCACAGCCCCTCGGAGCCTTTGGAGAGGCAGCCTCTGGTGCCTCATGGAGAGGTGGGCAAGTGGGTGGGCCTGTCACTGTCCAGGTTAGGGCGCCATCCCAGGAACAACCAGTGCTCTCTTGACAGTAGGGCGTGGGATTTCTGGACAGCGGACACAGGGTCTCCTGACGGTGGGCACAGGGTCGCCTGACAGCGGACACAGGGTCTCCTGACAGTGGAATCAGGGTCTCCTGACAGTAGGCACAGGCTCTCCTGACAGCAGACACAGGGTCTCCTGACAGTGGGCACAGGATCTCCTGACAGCGGACACAGGGTCTCCTGACAGCGGACACAGGCTCTCCTGACGCGGCACGGGGTCTCCTGAGGTGGGCACAGGCTCTCCTGACAGCGGACACAGGGTCTCCTGACGGACACAGGGTCTCCTGCGGCACAGGGTCTCCTGACGCGGCACAGGGTCTCCTGACAGCAGACACAGGGTCTCCTGACAGTGGACACAGGGTCTCCTGACAGCGGGCACAGGGTCTCCTGACAGCGGGCACAGGGGTCTCCTGACAGCGGGCACAGGGTCTCCTGACAGCAGAAACAGGGATCTCCTGACAGCAGACACAGGCTCTCCTGACAGCAGACCAGGGTCTCCTGACGCGGGCGGGTCTCTGACGCGGGCACAGGGTCTCTGGAGAAACAGGATCTCTGAAGAGACAAGGCCTCTGCGGCGGGGGCTCTGCGTGGGCAGGCTCTGAAGCGGACACAGGGTCTCCGGACAGTGGGCACAGGGTCTCCTGACAGCGGACACAGGCTTTCCTGACAGCGGGCACAGGGTCTCCTGACAGCAGACACAGGGTCTCCTGACAGTGGAAACAGGGTCTCCTGACAGTGGGCACAGGGTTTCCTGACAGCAGACACAGGGTCTCCTGACAGCGGGCACAGGGTCTCCTGAGAGTGGACACAGGGTCTCCTGACAGTGGGCACAAGGTCTCCTGACAGTGGACAGGGTCTCTGACAGCAGACACAGGGTCTCTTGACAGCGGACACAGGGTCTCCTGACAGTGGACCAGGGTCTCCTGACAGCGGGCACAGGTCTCCTACAGAGAACAGGGCTCTGATGCAGGGTCTTCAGAGGGGTTTTGAAGTGGCGAGTGTCCGACATGACACAGGCTCTCCTGACAACGGACACAGGGTCTCCTGACAGTGGGCACAGGGTCTCCTGACAGTGGGCACAGGGTCTCCTGACAGCGGGCGCAGGGTCTCCTGACAGTGGGCACAGGGTCTCCTGACAGAAGACACGGGTCTCTTGACAGTGGGCACAGGGTTTCCTACAGCAGACACAGGGTCTTCTGACAGTGGAAACAGAGTGTCTTGACAGTGGGCACAGGGTCTCCTACAGAAGACACAGGGTCTCTTGACAGTGGGCACAGGGTCTCATACAGCAGACACAGGGTCTCCTGACAGCGGACACAGGGTCTCCTGACAGCGGAAACAGGGTCTTTTGACAGCGGGCACAGGGTGTCCTGACAGCAGATATAGGGTCTTCTGACAGTGGGCGGGCCTACAGCGGGCACAGGGTCTTCTGACAGTGGGCACAGGGTCTCCTGGCCATGACAGCAATGGACGGGTTCAGAACCCCAAACCCAGACCTGCCCTCCGTGCCTGACCAGGAGCCCGCCAAGCTCCATTTTCCTGTGGCAGCCCTGGAGTGACCGGGGTAGATATCCTGTGGCCTGAGGGTCCAGCCAGCCTCTCCCCTGATAGAGGTGCCATGCGCAGGGTCCTTCTCATGGAAGCTGGGGTTGAGCAAGAGCATGGCTGGGTTCTGGGGCTGTTCTGAGCTGTGGGAAGTGTCCAGGGGCGGCGCTCCAGGACTTTCAGGCTCCTCTGCCCTGTCTCAGCTGAACACGATTATCTGGCTCAGAAGGCAGGGCAGGCGGGGAACCTGTGCTTGGGGACTGTGTGGCTGGTGGCCCAGGGGAGGCTGCTTGGGGGGTGACAGCTGCCCTCCTGGGGACCTGCCTTTTGTGAGGCAGGACCGGAAGTGCTGGCTCTTGCTTTCAGCCTGGCTCTGGGCTCCTTCCTGGGCCTGGCGCAGGGTCGCTAGTGACCGCTAATGAGGGCCTGGACCCTGGCCCAGCTGGCCAAGGAGCTAATGAGGGGCGGGCGGCTGTGCTCTTCCCTGGCACTGCTCGTGGTCCAGGGGGTGCTGCCTGGCCTGGGCCGTCCTGGGCACAGCCCCTCAGCTCCTCCCTGGGCTGCAGCCCTGGTGGGCCCCGTGGTCTGGTGGCCATGTGGGGCCCTAAAGATACCCCCAGACTCCCTGCTGCCCAAGTGTACCCCTCTCTTTCTTTGACCCCAGCAGGGTCCCAGCAATCAGGGATAACTGGAGGCTTCCCTGTGGGGGCTGGGAGTCACCTTGACCCTGCGTGGCCTGTGCTCGACGTACCTTGCACCGAGGCCTGGAATTACTGATGGGACATCCACAGGGCACTGCAGCCCAGTCACCTCACCTCCTCACTTCCTTCTCGGGGAACTTCCTCTCCAGTTGGGGCCCTTGGGGACACAGGTGCCTGCACACGCTCTTCTTACCCTGGAGCTGAGCCATTTCTGAGTTCTGGGGTTGTGGAAATGGCATCTCCAGCCTGCCGTGTCCCGGGACCGTCCTGTGGGTGCCCCCACTGCCCAGCACTGCCTTGTGCCGTCAGGGTGCCAGGGTCCCCTTCTGTACCCACTGTGTCAGGGGCTGTGCTCGGTCTCCTGCTCTGGGGTGTGGAGGGTGGCACATAGTGGACACAGGGAAGCCCAAGTGTCGCATGTGGGTTCAGAGGCCAGGGGCACCCAGGCGAGCTTCCTGTTGGCAGCTCACCCCCATGTCCATCTGGGCAGGCATTATTCTGTGTCTATACACACAGGCAGGCTTCCTGCACGGGGGCCCAGTGTCCCCCTGCTGACGTGCCAGGGCCACAGAGACACTGCTCCCGCACATGCCTCTGCAGACTCCCAAACTGACACCCCACGCTATTGGTGGTGTGGGGCACAGCTGAACACCTCCGTCCCCACCCACAGTGGATTTTGTGGCTGGTCTGGGATCTGTGAGGGGCTGGGCTGGGGCCTGTGAGGGCCGGGCTGGGGTCTATGAGAGCCCGTCTAGGATCTGTGAGGGCCAGACCCGTCTGTTTTCTGACCAGCTGAGCTGGGCATGGTCCCATTCCTAGTAACTCATCCGGTCAGTGAAGGATGCAGTGATGGACCCTTCCACAAGGGGCGAGGGACCAGGGGTAGGGGTCTCAGCTCCCCCATTGTTCCAGAGCTCCGAATCTGCTCAGGGCAACACCTACCCAAGCCACCAGCCTGTTTCCGTGCAGTGGTCTCTGGTCCCTGGGGGCCAGCAGTGGAGATGCTGGCCGCATCCACCTGGCCCATGGCCTTAACGGGAAGGGCGGGCGGGCAGCCTCCTGGCCTAGCGCTGCCGTCGTCCTGTGCCGGGGGCTCATTCTGGGCTGTGTTCCCCAGGAGTCTGGGGTGCCGGGCTGGCTCTGGGCGACGGAAGCTCAGGTTGCTGTGGCAACACTGACTCACGGCCCTGCAGCTCTGCATAGCGCAGGGCTGCACACACGCAGGCGGGTGCGGGTCAGGGAGACAGCCTGAGTGTGGGCGCCGGTATGCGCCCCGGGCCTGTGACTCAGGTCCTCGTGCCTGGCCAGCCTGGGGGGGTGGTGTGAGGCCCCGCACCAGGCAGCCGACCCTGGGGGCGGTGTGAGGCCCGATGCCAGGCAGCCGACCCTGCCCTACAGACATGGGGCCGCATCTGGTCTCACTGCGGTGCCCTGGTTGTCCTGGGGACCAGGAGTACCCAGGGCTCAGTAGAAGCAGGTGCTGGGCTCAGACCTGATGAGCCCTCCCCTGCTACGGACGCCCGCTGTCCCCTCCCCCTTGTGGGCACTCCTCTCCCCGGCCCCTCCCAGGCGACTCTCAGCGGCAGTGTGCACCTGTACCGGCTGGGGAGATGCCTGCCCATTGCCCACCTTTCCCTACCCCTGCAAGCCTTGGCCCAGCTGTGCCGGCGCTGCGATGCCTGTCCCAGGTCTGGAGAGGAACAGCTTTAGGGACTGGGAGCAAGGGGTGAGGACTGCCGGGAGGTTACGTTCTGGGTGAGGCTATGGGCCTGTCCCAGAGCCCTTGTCTCTGCAGGTGAGCCAAGTCCACCTGCGAGTGTGTGGGGTTGGGAAGGAAGTGGGCGGAGCCTGGGTGGGGAATATCGGGAAATGGGCGGAGCTTTGGTGGGAGGCAGATTGGAAATGGGTGGGGCCTGGGTGGGTTTGGAGTTTGGCTGTAGGGTGGGTGGAATATGGATGGAACATGATGGATAGCCTAGGACATGGAGTCTGATGAGGCGTAGCTCAGCTGGATGGGGATGGGTGGAGTGTGGAGCACCATGCATGGGCGTAGGTGGAGCACTTAGCGCTTGTCTTCCCAGGTGAATCTGGCTCAGCCCAGGGGCACCAGGAGTATTAATATTGCTTGGTTAAGTAAGAATATTTTTATTTCTCCTGATGATAAAAATGTGGCTTTGTGTGTGCACTTGAACCAGGACTGAGAAGGCCCAGGGGCTCGTATCCACGTTTGAGCAGGTATGGATGGAGTCTCTACACTCCCAGCACACACAACACACCACACCACATCTTCACACGGATGCAAGGATGGATCAAGTGCAGGAGGTGCCGGAGCGAGTGGCCTCGGAGTAGGGTACATGATGTCTTTCTTTTCTTTATAGGCAGAATCACTAGGTTCAGAAGTCTGAAGTTAAAAATAAGACAGAAACTCACCAGATTCGTTCAATCCTCGAACCAAATTCCAGACGGACTAAGGGGTGTCCTCAAGCTCAAGAAATGCCACTCAGAGACCTGGCAGAAGCCTGAGATGGGTGTGGCCAGCCGTGGGGCGTGGCCAGCCTTGGTTGGGGCTGGGGGCATGGCCAGAGACATTGGTGCTGCGGCGGGGTGTGGCCTCCTGTGGGGTGGCTGACAGGGACCTGGCTGTGGCCTTAGATATACCCTGGGATGCCACAGCTGTGGCTCAGCCTTTCACATGGACAGATGGAAAATATTTCCTAAATCAGGAATTCCCTCCCATTATAAAAGTGGTTCATCTAATAATTTCCCAGGGAAAAAGAAAAGTAAAACCTAAGCTACCTAAAATTAAGGAATCCCTTAAACCAAAAAGATGATAGAATTCCCTAAAGCTCTGATTTAAAGCTGTGATCAAAGGGAAATCCATAACTGAACCTTTTATTTAAAATGTGAAAATAAATGAACTATGTCTTTAGCTGGAACATCTAGGAAGAGAGCAATAAATAACTCAAACATAGTTAAAAGAAAATGTAGAAACAAAACCCGAAATCGACGAGATACAAAATGGAAAAAGAGAACCAACAAATTAAATCCTGTCTTCCAAAGGGCCAGTGATGTGGCCCAGTGGGTAGTGCACACTGGTCCTGCACTGGATTTGGGGTCACATGTATGTCCAGAAGCCCCGAGCATGGCACTCCAAGGCCCCCTTTTTTTTTCTTTTTGGGTCACACCTGGCGATGCTCAGGGGTTACTCCTGGCTCTGCACTCAGGAATTACTCCTGGCGGTGCTCAGGGGACCATATGGGATGCCGGGATCGAACCCGGGCCGGCACAGGCCGGCTGCGTGCAAGGCAAACGCCCTACCCGCTGGGCTATCCCAGCCCCATGGCCACCCCCCCTTTCTGACTGCTGGGTTGGTCCCTGTCCCTGGATAGGCCCAGGGTGGGACAGGGGCTCAGGGCAAGAGGGCTGGGGCATGTGATTCCAGGCGTGGGGCCCCAGGTTGTACCCTGGCCCCCATAGCCCTTTGTGACTGCAGCTGAGTCCATTTGCTGCCAGGGCCCAGCACTCAGCCATCTGATGCCACAGAGCAGGGCTGTCTCTGGGAGTGGCCCTGCGGCCCCTAGAGTTCCAAGACAACCCATTTGCTGACTCAGTCTGGGAGAAAGACAAAGATCAGGAGAGGATGGGAGAAGCTGCCTCACCAGCTGTGAACATCCCTGGGCGCTGGTGTGGGCCATCAGGTATTCCTGGCCACCGTGTCTCGGCACCTCCTTCCGGAAGGCTCCTGGGTTTCTTTCACTGCATACCCTCCATGCTGCTGGACCCCTGCTGTCCTTGGGGTGGGCCCCAGCGTGGCTGACTGCTCTGTGTTGGCACTTCCTGGGGCTCTTGGTCACCCTGGGATGGGGCATGTGAACCGGAGATGGAGCCCCGGAGTCCCACTGCTCAGGTCCCAAGGGATGGGGCCCTTGAGAGCTGGGTGGGGAGTGAGGGGGCCCTGGGCGTTGGGTAGGGCAGGCTGGGATCCAGGCTTTGCTGGGGTGGGGGCTGCCTGCTGCACCTATCACAGGAGTCACAGAGGTGTTACCTGATGCTGCCATAAGTGGCTTTGGGTCTTTGCAGCTTAAAGCCATTTACATGTCTTAAGGCCAGGGCCTCACGCTAAGAGCTTCCTCTTGTACAAATCGCAAGAGGAGATTAGGGGCAGGAACGGATAAGACAGTTTGATTTTAATAACCCTTGGGATATCGTTATAATTTCTATTATGAGTCCAATGCTATCTGTGGTCATTCTTCCTCTTATCCCCCACGGGTCCCAGCGTGGGACAAACTAGGATTTACCGGGAGGAAGCCTGGCTATGTTGGGACCACCGTTTAAGAATCAGCTCTGCTAAGATCAAAGGAGGGGTCATGCGGTGGGCCTGTAAGACTCAAAGGTGGGCCTGTAAGACTCAGCGAAGCAAAGGGCAGAGCACTTCAAATTACCCTGGAGCAGAGTAGAGTGAATATTGGTATTGGAGAGTAGAGTGAATTTGGGTGTTGGAGATAACCTTTTAACTGCATGGAGTTCAAGGTCTGAAATCATGATGTTATTTCCCCACATTATGCATCCTGAGATGCTTTTGTCCTTAGGTTTGATTCCTGCGCCAACCCCTCTCCACAGTGTTTTGCATAAGAGTCGATTGGGAAAGAAGGGACTGAGGCCCTGTCACTAGCTTGTATTTAGACCTGAGCTAGGTGTGGTTTACCTGGAAATTTGCATGTGAGTCCTGATCTTTGACTTTACAAAGGCCGGCCCACAAGGGCAGCCCACGTTTGGCTTTTGGGACGTTGGAGAGAGAGAAAGTTGCATTTTGGGCAAGAAGTATCCATTTTGGGTGGAGGCATCTGGACCTGAGCACATGGTCAGAAGAGGTCTGACCAGCAGTGAGGGGTCCGGGAAACTGCCTTGGATTGTAGTAGCAGAGTTTGTTTAATTATTGGTAATAAGTAAAAGCCTTTTGGAGCTGTGCTGGACTCGTGGATTTTGTCCCTCTGTTGCCGGCCCTTGAGGTAAAAGAAACTCGACCCTGATACTGTTAGGGACCCAAGAAGATCCCTGGTGAGGTGGCACGGGGCCTCACTGTCCACTCGGACTAGACTGGCAGCCTCTGCCATCGGTCCTGGGCAGACCCAGTTGCAGGCCCTGGTCAGTGGTCCTGCCTGGGGTCCTGGGGCTAAGGAGGAAGGTCACTGTCCCTGGCCCGGCCGGCTGCTTCCTCCGCAGGGCTGTGTCCGGCAAGGCTGTGCTGCCGGGGCGTTCCTGGCACCCCCTGCTTCCTGCCAGGCTCAGGGACAAGGCGGGCGCCAGCTTGGGGGCACGAGGCCGGAGGAGGCTGGCAGCCCCAGCGGGTGGTCTTGGAAGCTGCAGGGTCAGGTGGGGGCCTCCTCGGAGCAGTCTTTGTTCTTGGGGCCTGTCCTGAACTTCCACTGCTGCCTGCACTGCCATGGTCAGGCCAGGGAGGCACCCCTTTCCCACACGACCTCCTGGCCTTGACCTCTCCCAGTCCTTGTTCTCAGCTCTGTCCTCTGGGGGAGCCCCTCAGCTCTGTCCTCTGGGGAGCCCCCTCAGCTCTGCCCTCTGGGGAGCCCCCTCAGCTCTGTCCTCTGGGGAGCCCCTCAGCTCTGCCCCTCTGGGGAGCCCCCTCAGCTCTGCCCTCTGGGGATCCCCCTCAGCTCTGTCCTCTGGGGAGCCCCCTCAGCTCTGCCCTCTGGGGAGCCCCTCAGCTCTTCCCTCTGGGGGAGCCCCTCAGCTCTGCCCTCTGGGAGCCCCCTCAGCTCTGCCTCTGGGGGAGCCCCTCAGCTCTGTCCTCTGGGGAGCCCTCAGCTCTGCCTCTGGGGAGCCCTCAGCCTGCCCTCGGGGAGCTCCCAGCTCTGCCCTCGGGGAGCCCCCAGCTCTGCCGTCTGGGGAGCCCCTCAGTCGCCCTCTGGGAGCCCCTTCAGCCGCCCTTGGGGAACCCCCAGCCGCCCTCTGGGGAGCCCCTCAGCTCTGCCTCTGGGGAGCCCCTCAGCTCTGTCCTCTGGGGAGCCCTCAGCTTGCCCTCGGGGAGCCCCCTCAACTTGCCCTCCGGGAGCCCATCAGCTCTGCTGCCCACTGGGGAACCCCTCAGCTCTGCCCTCTGGGGGAGCCCCATCAGCTCTGTTCTCTGTGGAGCCCCTGAGCTCTGCCCTCTGGGGAACCCCTCACACTGGCGGTAGGTGGGATCAGTGCCCTCAGCGCTCCCTAGCTCTTGCTGCTGCCTCCTACACTGGGGTGTGACCCCCACACAGATCCCCTACACCTGACTCTCCAGGCCACAGCGTCTGACCAGAGTAAGGCTGCGAAGTTTCTCGGGTGCGTCTAGCTGAGCTTTATGTGGTCCTGGACAGGGACCCCGACAGCTCCTGGGTCAGCCCAGCTGTGTCACATACCGTCAGCAGGGCCTCTCTGGGACTCCCCCATGACTCCGGCTCTGGGTGTAGCCTGGGCCTTCTTCCATCTATCTCAAAGCCTTCACCCCCTGGGAGCTCTCTGCTCACCCAGCCCGAAGGCACGGTTCCTGCCAAGTCTTGTGTCCACCCTTTCCCTGTCCTCTGAGGTCCAGGTGCAGGTCAGAGGGCAGGAGGTGGTGCCGGATGGTGGGAGGGCAGGAGTGGGGCCAGGCAGGTGGGAGGCGCGGAGCTGGTCCAGTTCCTGAGCCCGAGAGCCTTCCCATGGGGTTCTTCTCACGGGATCCCCTCCTCCCCCCCACTCCCCACACAGCAGCGCAGAGTGGGCTCAGAAGGAGAAAGCCGCCTTTGTGCGCTGCTGGAAAGGCTTCACTCGCCTGCCGCCCGCACCTGGCCCACAAATCCCTAATCCCGGCTTGTGCTAAAGACCCAAATTGGGCCATTGTGGGGAATATAAAGGGGGACTCTGACCTGTCAGAAGGGGCTGTGTGGCGTCAAGGTGTTTAAGCTGCTTCGACGGCCGGCCGTGTCTCTCAGCTCCGAGCTGCTTGAGGGGTGGCCTGGCTCATGGCAGAATGTTGGGGCTCAGCCGTCTACCCCCTCCCCACTGTGGCTCCCCCGCATCCCACTCACCCTTTCTTTTCTCCTCTCTCTCTCTCTCCTCCTCTCTCCAACCCCCACCCCGGTTCTAGCACATGACAGGGCCCCTCTGGGCACCTTTTCCAGCCCTGGCTGACCCACAGGCTGTGCTGGAGGTGGGACTGCACCCCCGTGGACACATCCTGCAGCATTGCACAGGCTGGGTCCTGGCTGCCCACCCGCGCCCTGAGCTCCCCTGACTCTGTCCTGGCCCCTGGGGTCTCCACTCCCAGGCTTTGGGGGCTGGGGACATGCGTGCCGGTGATGACGGGGACAGTGTGCCTGCAGGTGACCAGGCTGCAGGCAATGATGGTGACGGGCGAGTAGGTGCCGATGGAGGTTGGAGCAAAGGCCACCTGCTGAGGTGACACTGTTGGGTTCTCTGTGCCTGTGGCCACAGGGCCACCCTGAGGAGCTGGGGATGGGGCCCGGCAGCCGGGCAGGGTCAGGGGCCAGCAGCAGGACAGGTGTTGAGGGGGCCTGTGTCTGCATGCCTGTGTGTCGAAGTGTGTCTGTGTGTGTCTGTGCGTGTCTCTGTGTGTGTGTCTGTCTTTGTGTCTGTGTGTATCTGTGTGTCTGTGAGTGTCTACGTGTGTCTCTGTGTATGTGTCTGCATATGTATCTGCATGTGTCTCTGTGTTTGTCTTCGTGTCTGTGTATCTGCATGTGTCTGTGTGTATCTGTGTGGTTGAGTGTATCTATGTATGCGTATGCCTGTGTCTGTCTCTTTGTGTGTATGTGTGTCTGGCACCCCTGCCTGGTACCCTCTTCCTGTTGGCACAGACCCATGGGGTGCTGGAGGTGCCCTGAGGAGGGTTGTGCTCCGCTGAGCTGCTGGTGATGAGGTGCTCCCACCAGGTCAGGAGCAGAGTGTGCCTCAGAGCCAACCCAATGGGGTTAGTTCCTACATCAAGCAGAGCCGCCAGCCATGGGCTGGGCTTTTCCAGATCCCCATCAGCAGCTCAAAGAGCAATAGGCCCGCAGGTTCCTGGGTGTGGGACGGAGCCCCTGATGCTGTTCACCCCAGCCCTGACAACCCCTAAAAAGCCCCAGGACCCTGAGCATCCTGACATGTAGCCTCGCTCACCTGGGGTGTGACACCCCTTCTGTGACAGCCTGGGACCCCCTGTGATGGCCTGTGACCCTCCCCCATCTGTGATGGCCTGTGACCCCTCCTGTGACAGCCTATTACCCCCCATCTGTGATGGCCTGTGGCCTCCATCTGTGACGGCCTGTGACCACCCCCCCATCTGTGACGGCCTGTGACCCCTCCTGTGATGGCCTGTGACCCCCTCCCCCATCTGTGATGGCCTGTGGCCTCCATCTGTGACAGCTAATGACCCCTCCGGTGATGGCTTATGACCCCCCATTTGTGACAGCCTGTGACTCCCATCTGTGATGGTGACAATGTCCCAAGGAGTGTGACCATGCTCTCCTCAGTGCTCTCAGGCATGCGGTCACAGTGGAAGTCAGAATCAGCCTGTCAGTGTCTGCTCCTCATTCTCTGCTGCCCTCATGTGGTCACTCTGTCTGCAGTAGTGGCCCCTGTATGTGGTCACTCTGCAGGCAGTGGCCCCCTGTATGTGGTCACTGCAAGCAGTGGCCCCTTTATGTGGTCACTCTGCCCACAGGTAGTGGCCCTGTTTGTGGTCACTGTGTCCCCAGGAGTGGCCCCGTATATGGTCACTCTGGCCGCAGGTAGTGGGCCCCCCATATGTGGTCACTCTGTGTGCATGTAGTGGGCCCCCATATGTGGTCACTCTGTCTGCAGGTAGTGGGCCCCCATATGTGGTCACTCTGTCCGCAGGTAGTGGGCCCCCCATATGTGGTCACTGTCTGCAGGTAGTGGGCTCACATATGTGGTCACTCCATGTCCATGTAGTGGGCCCCCCCATATGTGGTCACTCTGGCCGCAGGGAGTGGTCTCTTTATGTGGTCACTCTGCAGGTAGTGGCTCCCCACCTTCACATCTGCCCACAAGCTACCCCCCTGTAGGGCCCACCAGCCCATGAACTGGCTCATGGCTGCCTCCTGCAGGACCTGCCTGCCCATGCACTCCGCTCATGGCTGCCCCCTGCAGGACCCTCCCACCTGTGCACAGAGTCATGGCTGCCTGTGTCTCACTGCCCCCCACCTTCCCCGCTCCCCCCGCTCCTTCTGTTCCCAGCAGCGGACCCCTGTGCCGTACTCTCCTGGTCTCTCCCAAGGCCCCTCTGCCCTGCAGGGCCCAGCCCACCCCGCACCCCAGAACCTCGAAGACCGCGTCTAAACAACAGGGCCGCCCAGCACCTGTCATTCCCGTGTTTGTGATACGGCTTCCTAGAGATGCGTGACTCTCCCTCAGCCTGTCACTCACCTGCTTCTCACACCCTGTGCCCTAGGGCCGTAGGAATGCAATGAATCTCCCTCGGTTTTCCCGTGCAGCTGCTTGTTCATATTTTCACTAATTTTAGTTCTGGGCCTGCCTATAGGTCTAGCTCTTTTTTTATTTCTAACATTGTTTATTTGTCCAGATGCATTTGATCTTGATCAAATCTCCTGGAGGATTTAAAATAAAATTATTGTTGCTTGTCTTTGTTGCTATACTTTATGTGAGGTGACTTTTAAAATTGGTTTAGACTTTTTATCTCCTCTGTCTTTGCGTGTAACCTTGGCTCATTATTCTAATGAATAAACTTGAATGCCCATCCAAGATCATTTCCGGCTTTCCTTTCTTTTCTTTATTTTTTTTTTAACAATAAGCATTTAGAGTGTATAAATTTCCACCATAAGTCTCTGCCTTCACCGCACACACATGGCAACACAGCACCATTACCATTCAATTTTAAAATCGTATCTTTATGTTCCTCCCTCCTCCTTGAACCATGAGGCAAATTGTCAAATTCCAAGTGCATCTTTCTGTTGTCCTCTAATGGTCCTGTTTTAATCAGAGCTTGTTCTGCGGGGTGTGCGCCTCTGAGCCTGCTGCACCAGGACAGATGCACGGACGCGCGCGCAGTTCTGGGGAGCCCTTGGTCTGGCGCTGCGCAGCGCCGCTGCTCAGACTCTGACTCGTGGGCCGTGAAGGGAACTGGGCCACGGTGTCTCTCAGAGCCCGCCCTGACCTGTCCACGCCTGTTTCGGTCGCGCCAGGCTTGGTGCCGGGGCCACTGTCCTGGCACGTGGGCGGGCGTGGCAGCGGCGTCCACCGAGCAGTCGCTGGCGGATTCTTCCCAGGGGCCCTTTCGACACGTGTCTTTCTGTCCTCTGGGCCTCAGTGCCCCTGTGCTCGCTGCCTTTGCCTTTTGGGACCAGCGACAGCAGAGTTGGGTCAACCGTGGCCACCCGGTGTCCTCACGGGAGCCGCGTGCACCGGGTTTGGCTACACCCGTTCCTTCAGCCCTCTGGTCTCGCGCATGCGCCGCCCTTCCTTTTAGAAAGCTTTGTTTTCCAGTACTAGAGTTTCTTTTGCATTTTTCAGGGTTTTTTTTTTTTTTTGTGACATTAGTCATAAAGTCAGGGTCTCACCAGCAAGGACGGCGGTCTGCCACTGAGACCTGTCTCTGGCTTGGCACTGGAGTTGTTTTTTTTTAAGCCTTCCTATTGGGGTAGATTTTAGGGGTGCCTGGTGTGTGCAGCCCAGAGTGCCGTCCTGTGCCACCCCAGGCCCGGAGCACTGCAGGGTGTGAGCCCTCAGACACTAGAGGTGTCGGAATAGTTCCTTCCAGCCCTCACTGTTGAGATGGAGATTCTGGCCCACGCTTCTTCATGGCTGTTCTCCCCTGCCGCTGACAGTGACAGGGACCAGTGTGGAGACACAGGTCTGTGTCTCTGTTTCCAGCATCTTCAGTCTCGACACTACTGTGTGGAGTGGCCTAAGCTACTTTAAACACAACGGAGTCAGGCCTGTAGCGACAGCACAGCAGAGACTGCACTTGCACCTAGCCACACCGACGTTTAATCCCCGGCTTCCCACAGGGTCCCTAAGAATCAACTGGGTGTGACCTAAACAATAAAAAACCAAATACCCTCCAACAGTGGGGACGTATAAGGCTAGCTTTCCATCTTCTCACCAGACTTTCTTTGAAAAAACTTTCCCTGCTGTGTTTCAGTTTTCCTCTTGTTTGCCTTGAAGCAATCCCCAAAATTCCCACTGTCACGAAGCCTATAGTTAGACGCTGTCCTGGCCCCCTTCCTGAGTGATATTGGAGCCTTAACGGGGTCTGCTCGGCTGCTGACCCGGTGCTGGCCTCTCCCACACCCACCCGTGTTTCCACTCTGTGGCCCACAGACCCGCTGTCCTGTGCTCTCTCTTGGCCCTCTGTCCCTACTGTGAGTCGGTGAATGCCTCGTGTCTGCCCCTCCTTGGTGCCTCTTGACCCAGATGTTACAGATGTTACAGCCTGCTCCAGCCCGCAGCTCCTCCTGGCTCTGTAGTTCCGCAGCCACGGACTTCGCCCCTTCTCTGTTCTCTCAGGAAACTTCCTTCTCTGCCAGTAAGGATCTTCTCTTTGTCCCCAGTTGTGTCTGGGTGATGGTTTTTTTTTTAAACTTACGATTGTTGTCTTCTTTTGATTTGTTAATTCCTTTTTTTAAATGCTTTTATTTTAGCACCTGATTTACAATCGTGCCTATAGAGATTTGCAGCCAACAGCTTCCAGCACCCTCTTCAGCTCCCCACTCCAACGTGTCCCGAGGTTCCCTCCCTGCCTCCTTCTCGGCACATTTTAAAGATGAATTAACGTGGTCTGGGCCCCCCGGCCTCGGCACTGACGGCTCACACCGCCCCCGAGCTTCTGAGGTGTCCAGGGCCCCTGGCTCTGCCCTGCCCTCATGTCTGTCTTATCCCCCTGCGATGAGCTTTGCACTCTGACTCTAGGCCCAGGGCTGCCCCCTCGGTCCGGGGCTCTCTCCTGCCCTGTTGCCTGCAGACCACAGAGACGTGAGAGCTCCCAGTGCTGTCCTGCCATGACGTCGCCGGTTCCCACGAATCCCTCCTGCAGCTACAGGGTGCTGGCGGAGTGTTGTCGGTTAAGGAAACGTGCACATGTGTGCAGTGTGGAACCCCCGGGGACCTGACATTGACACGCAGATAGTGAGGGCACGCGGCCATGGAGCACCGCAGCCCAGGGACTCCTTCAGCTTCACCACACTCCGGTCACACCACAGACCACGGACCCTGTCGGCATCACTGCGCTTGGAACAATGTGCTTCTTTTCTTTATCCAGTTCACCCCCACTCTCTGGACACATGACCCCAGGTCCCTCGCTCGGTGCCTCTTCCCTGTGGGGGTAAAGGTTTGTACCCAACCTTTAGTCTATGGCAGGGTCCCACCTGCCTCTTGGCTGGCCGCGCCTCTTCAGAGCTTGAATCCATCATTTCTGCCCTGAGCCCCATGGGGGCTGGCCCACCACTGCTGCCTGCACACGCAGCCCTGACCTGGTGCCTGGGCGCACTGCACCCTTCACGGCTCCCTTGGGCTCAGGCTGCCTGAGCTCTTTCTTGCTGAGTCTATTCCCGCGGATGGAATCCACCCATGTCCAGTGGGGGCAGTGGGGTCACGTGGACATGGTAGCTGACTGCCAGGTGGAGTGTGGAACCCACTCGGTGCTGCCGGGCTGGGTTCTGTGTGTCTGTCCCGGCACGGGGTCTCTTATGGAAGGGACACAGAGGGGCTAGATTGGTGGGTCAGGAAGTTCTGGACCCTGGAGCCCACCCAGGCCTAAGTAGGCCATGGACACCCAGAGCAGGCTGGGGGCAGCGGTGGCCAGATCCCCGTGCCTGAGGGGGCAAGGGCAGAGCTGGCTCCGTGGGCTCAGGGAGGTTCTGTCACTCCCTGTGGCTCTGGGCTTCCTGGTGGGGATGGAGGGGGAGGGGTGGGTCTCCTCAGCTAGGAGATCTGGGTCTTGGGGCGCTGTGTGGGGAGAAGGGGATGGGTCCAGAACCCCAGGGCCCCGGCAGCTTGCACACACAGCGGAGCAGCTGTGGCTCTAGGGGTTTCCCCTGGGGTTGAGGGGACCTGGGTTCTCTATTGCTCACTTGGGGGTCTCAAGGCGGCCCAGACTGCCCCCCAGTCGGCACTGTCTCCCTCAGTGTGCTCAGTGCCGCCGTCTCCCCCATCGCCCGTGTGCTGGAGCTGGGACAGGTGGGAAACAGGCTCGAGTGGGCTTCCTGGGCCAGCTCTCACCTGCTCACTGCAGCCCTCCTGCGGGGGTACCCTGGGGGTTCACTGCCCTGGGGCAGTTCCACCACCACCTTTACAGCTGCCCTGCATGCTAGGACTGCCCAGGGGCCATGGGGGTGCAGAGAGCTGCTGCCAGAGCCCGCCATGCCCATCCTTTGCCATCCAGGTCCTGTGCTCTGGATACAGAGGTCCTGCACTCCGGGTATGGCTCCTGTGCTCCTGGTATGGCCCCTGCGCTCTGGGTACGGCCCCTGTGCTCTGGGTACGGTCCCTGTGCTCCAGGTACGCCCTGTGCTCTGGGTACGGTCCCTGTGCTCTGGGTATGGCCCCTGCGCTCCAGGTACGGCCCCTGCATTCTGGGTATGGCCACTGTGCTCCAGGTACAGGCCTGGTGGCATTTGTGATCCACTTAGGAAATGTGGCATTTTTGCCACAGACGCTCCAGAAGCTGCTCCACACCCATCGATCCACACAACTCCCATTTGGAATCGCTCTTTGGAAATTGAGTCTAAATATATACAGATACGCGTCTCTGCAAGCACTTCTGAATACATTTGCATGGGAAGCGGTTTGCTTGGAGGTGTGGGGGGCTGGCAATGGGGAGCAGGAGGAGGGTGCTGGGGGTCAGAGGGTGAGTCAGGGAACCGGAATGACCCCTGTGCCAAGTGTTTATCCTGAAGTGGACATGGGGGCCAAAAACCCAGCACCCATGTGCTGGCCAGGCCTCTCGGTCCCCCTGTCCTCCAGAGCCCTTCAGGTTTGTGCCCTCAGCCATGGCCACCCTTGCTCTCTGCTCCTCTCTCTAAGCAGTAACATGGGAAGAATAACATGAAGGTGATCCCAGGAGAGAATAATCCAGGAGAGTAACCTGGGAGAGTAACAGAGAGTAACACAGGAGAGAGTAACAGGGAGAGTAGCCTAGGAGAGAGTAACATGGGAGAGAATAAAGGAGAGAGTAACACAGGAGAAAATAACAGGGAAAGTAACAGGGAGAGTAAGAGGGAGAGTAACAGAGAGAGAGCAACCCGGAGAGAGCAGCAGGTAGAGCAACAGGGAAAGCAATATGGAGAGAGTAATAGGAAAAGTAACAGGGAGAGTAGCATGGGTGAGAGTAACAGAGAGAGTAACAGGGATAAAGTAACAGGGAGAGAGTAGCATGGGTAAGAGTTACAGAGGGAGTAACAGGGATAAAGTAACAGGGAGAGAGTAACATGGGTGAGTAACAGGGAGTCATAACAGGGAGAGAGTAATAGGCAGAGTAGTAGGGAGAGAGCAACAGAAATTAAGTAACAAGGAAAGAGTAACATGGCAGAGTGGGGTCGCTCGGGTAACAGAGTAACTAGACCAGGGCAGCACAGATCTGCTCCGCTGGGACTTGCTGCCCCATGGCCCGAGTGGTGCAGGAGACGGAGTGTGCCTGGCCACGCGGGAGCAGCGTGGGTGCGGTCCTGCAGCCTCACCCCGCCCTGCCTGCCCTTCCCAGGGCCCAGGTTGCTCAGACCCCCAGAGTCCTCTGGGTCCAGCTATGCTCCTGGACAGGTCAGGCTGGTATCAGCCTGTGACTCAGCTGGGGGCTGGGTGAGGTAGACTAGGGCAGGACCTGTAGGGTGGCCCCAGAGTCTATGAGCCCCATACCATGCCCCCGCCTCACCCCCCACACAACCCCATACGGGCTGGCTTGGCTGAGCTCTACCTGTGTCTGCTCAGGCCTGGGTGCTCTGGTCCCCTCCCTGTCTCTCTGTGCTCCCCAAAACCCTCTCCTGAACACCCCAGTCCACAGCGTGAGGGTGTCAGGACCCCTCTGAAAGTCATTTCTATTGGTGTTTCCAGTAAGACCCCATGGATGCTTTGGGGGTCAGGGCTCCCTCATACGAGCTGGAGGCACGACCCAGGTCCCAGCCCAGTTCTGTTGAGTCCCCTACCCATTCTCCCTCTGCCTGCAGGGCGGGGATGGAAGCTGGAGGAGGAGGAGGAGGAAGGAGGAAAAGGAAGAAGGAGGAAGGAGGAAGGAGGAGGGGAAGGAAGAGGAGGAAGGAGGAGAAGGAAGGAGAAGGAGGGGGAAGGAAGAGGTTGTGGCCCCAAGGAGACTCTACGGGCCCCGAGCCCCCTCCAGCTACCTCCCGGAGCCCTCCCTGCCCTAGAAAACAGCCAGATCTGTCCCCGCCCTCCGGTCCTTCTGCTCCAGGGAAGGTCCTGACTCAGCCCAAGGCACAGCTGGTTAATGCATGGCCCTGGGTGTAGTCGGATCCGGGGCTGGGCCTTCCCTCGCTGGACCTGGGGCTGGGCCTTTCCTTCTCTGGGACCCCTGGAACTGGGAGCTCCTTGCTGGACCCTGGAAGGGGCCATGACCTGCATTGTGTCCAGCTGAGTGGCCTCTCCTCGTCTGTGAGGAGCGAACTGGGTCATGGGGATGAGGCGCGGGGCGTGGGGCAGGGCAGAGATGTGTAGGGATGCTGGCCCTATGGGGACCCTGGCTGGCCGCCTCATCACAAGCTGGCCATGCCAGATGTCCCTGCCCGAGCAGCTGGCACCCCTGGGGCATGGCCTCCTGCCTGCCTCCTGCCCTCCACAGCCTCTCCTGAAGTTGGCGAGTAGCCCAGGGAGATTGATGAGCTGAGAGCCGGGAGGGCATGGGGTGAGGCAGGAGCAGGGCCCAGCTCACCCTGCCTAGGGCCTGTCGCTGGTTTCCCCATGCCAGCCCCCTCAGGCTCTGCCACTCTGCCATGGCCACTATGGTCCCCACGTGGAACTCTGGGCTGTCGTGGCCCTGTCCTCACCCATCTGCACTGCAGAGTGGACAATCGCCTCATCTGTCCTGTGGGTGGATAGGGTAGTGCTGCTGTCAGCACACCAGGACTGACCCAGGCACCCCCACAGGAACTGACCCTGGTGCTGAAGCCTGCCTGGACCCCTCCCCAACAGGGGACTGTTGACTGCTCCGGCCCTGGCTGAGGGGCTCCCTGCACTGCCCGGCTCTCCACTCCCGCTCTCAGGAGTATGGCTGGCAGTACAGGTGGTACACCCCTGCTGCCCGATGTCCATGCTGGTGTGTGAGGTGCTCCCAAGGCAAGGACACCTAAGAGAGTGTCCGTTCAGGGGGTCCCTGTAGCACGGCACACCTCAGAGCCCAAATTCACCGTGGATACTCACCCCAAAAACCCAAGGTGACACCCATTTTCTCCAAGACCCCCATTACTGTCAATCTCTGCCTCATTCTCAACTCCCAGACCTAGGACCCCTGGGGGCAGGGAATAGATGGACACATGCTGGACACATGGTGGGTAGGTAAATGGTGGGCGGATACTGGAGGAGTGGTTGGAGGGGTAGATGGCTGGATGGTTGCAGGGATGGTTGGTGAGTGGTGGATAGCTAGATGGAGGGTGGGTGGGTGCATGGATAGATGGATGGAGGGTGGGTGCTGATGGAGGGTGGGTGCTGAAGGGATGAGTTGGTGTAAGCTAGTGGGTAGATGGGTGGGCGCAGAGACAGGCGAGTGGGTGGCTGGTGCGTGGATGAACAGACCCTGCACCTACTGTGCGACTCTCCTGGGCAGCCGTGAGTCCTGCCTGACTTCCCCAGTTCAGTCCCTGACCCCTGGTCTGGGGCTTCTCAGCCCCCGTAGCTGTGGGTGCCTCCTCCCACCCTTCCCCAGCCAGTCTCCCCCGCCCCCTGTTCTGCTCTCCCATCCTGACACTTCACCAAGGTGCTCTCAGCCTGTCACCGGGGCTTAAGCTCCTCTTTTGCTGCTCCCCTGGGTGCTGGCGTCGCCGCTCTGTCCCTCATCTCCTGTCTGAGCAATCCTGCAGCTTTCCGAGTCCCTTCTGAGCAACCTGGGGGGTCCCCACCCCACACCTCAGGCCCTACGTGTAGCACCTTGTTCCTGGAGCCCCTGGACCCTTCCTGGCCTTTCCCTGGCCCTTCCCTGGCCCTTCCCTGCTGCTTCCCACCTCAGATCTCTGCATCTCTGCCAGGATTTTGTGGATGCCGCAGCCCAGAGCTTGTTAAATTAGTAATGACCAAATGACACCCTAGAGTGAGGAGACTGATGCGGATGCAGCAGCTGGTATGAGACTCTGATGTGGACGCAGTGGCTGGTTGAGACTGATGTGGACGCAGTGGCTGGTATAGACTCTGATGTGGACACAGTGGCTGGTATAGACTCTGATGTGGGCGCAGTGGCTGGTTGAGACTGATGTGGGCGCAGTGGCTGGTATAGACTCTGATGTGGATGCAGTGGCTGGTATAGACTCTATGTGGATGCAGTGGCTGGTATGAGACTCTGATGTGGACGCAGTGGCTGGTATAGACTCTGATGTGGACGCAGTGGCTGGTTGAGACTGATATGGACGCAGTGGCTGGTATAGACTCTTATGTGGGATGCAGTGGCTGGTATAGACTCTGATGTGGACGCAGTGGCTGGTATAGACTCTGATGTGGACGCAGTGGCTGGTATAGACTCTGATGTGGACGTAGTGGCTGGTATAGACTCTGATGTGGACGCAGCGGCTGGTATAGACTCTGATGTGACGCAGCGGCTGGTATAGAATCTGATGTGGATGCAGTGGCTGGTATAGACTCTGATGTGGACGCAGTGGCTGGTATAGACTCTGATGTGGACGCAGTGGCTGGTATAGACTCTGATGTGGACGCAGTGGCTGGTATAGACTCTGATGTGGACGCAGTGGCTGGTATAGACTCTGATGTGGACGCAGTGGCTGGTATAGACTCTGATGTGGATGCAGTGGCTGGTATAGACTCTGATGTGGACACAGTGGCTGGTATAGACTCTGATGTGGATGCAGTGGCTGGTATAGACTCTGATGTGGACACAGTGGCTGGTATAGACTCTGATGTGGATGCAGTGGCTGGTATAGACTCTGATGTGGACGCAGTGGTTGGTATAGACTCTGATGTGGACGTAGTGGCTGGTATAGACTCTGATGTGGACGCAGTGGCTGGTATAGACTCTGATGTGGACGCAGTGGCTGGTATAGACTCTGATGTGGACGCAGTGGCTGGTATAGACTCTGATGTGGACGCAGTGGCTGGTATAGACTCTGATGTGGATGCAGTGGCTGGTATAGACTCTGATGTGGATGCAGTGGCTGGTGTTTTCCAGAACCAGGCTATGAGCTTCCCCATGTCACCTAGTGAAGACATTCCAATGTGCCCCTGGAGTTGGAATCACCCGAGGCCAGCAGAGCCCTTGGTATCGGTCAGGGCAGGGCTCGGCCTGCAGCAGGAGAGGAGCAGATTGGCTCATAGCTGGGCCTGGCCTCTGGGGTGAGGTGGCCACGGATCTGCCTGCTGGCCCCAGCCTCACCCCAGCGCACAGAGTTCCCTAGTGAACTTGCCCCAGCCTGGGACAGCCACTTCCTGGGTCCCTCCTAAAGTGGCTCCAGCTCCCTGAATGCCACTACACAAAGTAGGCTGCAGGGTGGGGGTGGGCCGGTGCCCCTGGGTTGGGGGTGAGGGTGGGGTGGGCCGGTGCCCCTGGGTTGGGGTGAGGGTGGCGGTGGGCTGGTGCCCCTGGGTTGGGGGTGAGGGTGGGGTGGGCCGGGCGCCCGGTGGTGTGGGGGCCCAGCCACAGCCTCTCCAGGCTGAGCACAGATCTGGGATCTTTCTCTTAGCTACGGTCATTGTCCTTCTGATACTGTCCTCGTCCCTGTTAGCTCTGCTCGGAAGTGGCCCTGTGCAGCTGCCCTTCTGCCGCAGTTCCCCACCTGTCTCCGGTCATTGCCTTCCAGCCTACGCTCCTCCCACCCATGCTGCACCTCACCTGTTCTCTGTCCGTCTGTCCTCACCCGCTCATTGTCCGTCCGTCCTCACCCGCTCACTGTCCATTTGTCCTCACCTCTGTTCACTGTCCATCCATCCTCACCCACTCACTGTCCATCCGTCTTTACCCTCTCATTGTCCATCTGTCCTCACCTTTACTCACTGTCCATCCTCACCCGCTCACTGTCCATCTGTCCTCACCCACTCACTGTCCATCTGTCCTGACCCCTTCATTGTCCATCTGTCCTCACCTCTGCTCACTGTCCATCCATCTTTCTGCTCATCTACACACACTCATGCCTCCACCCGTCTCTCCACCTCCCAACATCCTCTGTCCGTCTGTCCCTCTACCTGGCCACCAATTCACTTACCTCTTACCCATGGGCCCACACACCCACCCAGCCACACACCTTCTGTCTGTCCTCCTGTCCATTGCCAGCCCATCCTCCACCCACCCACTTACTCATTCGCCCCATCCGGCCTTTACCCACCCACCCACGTTTTGCTCCTTCCTCCCTCCTGTCCTCCGTCCTTCTGTCCCACTGCACCATCTCTTCATCCTTTCACTCATCCACCCCCATCTAATCATCCACCAACGCAAAGAGCCAAGACATCCCTCCCGGTCACCCACTTGCTCTCGACCCAGTTGCACCCATGGGGCGGGGTCCTGTTTGTCTGGAGCTCATAGCCCTAGGATCACACCAGCTGGACACGGGGTCACCGTGGGTGTCAGGTCTGAAGGGGATTTTGTTCAGCCCCTCACGGGACTCTGCAGGTGAGGTGGTCTGGCCGGGTCTGTTTGGGTGTCATGGCTCTGGATCTTGGGCGGTTCTGGGCAGGAAGCATAGCGTGTCGTGGGCAGCGAGTAGGTGGGTGCTGGAGGGGCAGCGCGTGGGCGGGTGCTGGAGCCATGGGGAGGGGGGGGAGGTGTGCTGGAGCGGCGGGCAGTGCGGAGGCGGGTGCTGGAGCCTGGGGCAGCCCGGGAGTGTGGAGGACAAGGCAGCGCTCCTCGCTGTGGCGGGTTTGGCGTGTGCTTCGCTCCGAGTCTCCTGAGGGTGCGGCCGGGGCTGCTGGGGCCCTGTGGTGTTCGTCAGGGAAGTCGGGGTCACATCCAGGCCCCTCCCTCCCCATGCCACCGTCTTCCCTGAGGACCAGCAGTGCTCCCGGCCCCTCTCCCCTGCCCATAATTTCCTGGTTGTGGCCACACTAGCGCTGCCGGTCCCCAAGGCCCGCTTGAACCGTGGCGCTGGGACCAGTGACGGTGCAGCAACCTCTGGCTGTGGCTCGAGAAGGTGGGGGGGCAGCCGGAGCCCAGTGAAGTATGACCTTTGGGGAGGGGCCGGGGGCTGTGCCAGGGCTGGGGAATGGGCTGTGTCTGCTGTGTCAGAGAAGGGCGAGCCCTGCCCCGACCCCAGGCCGCCCGCAGCAGCCGTGTACAGAAGCAGCTTCTGTGGGCCCCGCCTGCCCTGCTCCCCTCTGCTCCCACAGAGCGATGAGGGGGCTGCCCGCCCCTGCCGAGTTGCTTTGAGGACACAGAAGAGGGAGGAGTGTGGTTAAATATAAACAGAGGGGGGCGCTCCATTCAAATGAGCCGCTATTTCTGCAGAGAAGCAGACTGGGGGGTCTGGCCCCCAGAAAGGGGCTCGCAACAGTGACCCTTCCTGTCCTGCTGGGCACCTTGGTGGGGCACCCCACTCCACTGTCCAGGCCCTCCCCAGCACCCTGAGGGCACTTCAGCTGCCTCTTGTGGGGCTACTGTCCCCTTCCTGGTCCTCCCTGGGCCGTGAGGGGTGCAGCAGAGTGGTGGTGGGGTTTGGGTGCTGACCACGAGGGCCCAGAAGGCAAGTCCACGAGCCTCCAACCAGGAGACATGATGCATGCGTCTGTCCCCCACCTCCGGCTGTGTGGGCGGGTTGGGGTGGGTGAGGGGTGCAGAGACGGGTCAGGTGAGGGGTGCAGTGGGCGGTGAGGGGTGCAGAACGGGTCAGGTGAGGGGTGCAGTTGGGCGGGTGAGGGGTGCAGAGACGCGTCAGGTGAGGGGTGCAGAGTCGGGCGGGTGAAGGGAACAGAGCTCCTGCGTCAGGAGCACAAGGAAGGGTGCCCCTCCCCCACACACTGTCTTCTCTTAAAGCAAGTTTGCTTCCGGGTGTGTCTCAGTAATTGCTATAATAAATTGAATAATTAAGCTAAATCCACAGCAGAGAATTAAATATTAATTTCCAATAAGCTATTCGGGGCCCATCGCCAACCAGGACAGCACAATCACAATCACCGTTGTTCCTCGGCCTGGCTGAGCCTGGGGGCTTCTGACCTCTCTCTGGCAGGGCAGCCCCCAACCCCGCAGGGCCTCCAGCCCCCCATAGCTGGTCACTGCACTCCTGTGGACACATTGCCATGGAGACGGTCACTTCCTGTGGACCAGAGCATCATGTTGAGGACCTGGGCCTTGCCTGCTAGCCCCACACAGCACCCTCCTCCCGCCCCACATAGCACCCTCCTCCTCATCCCACACAGCACCCTCCTCCTCGTCCCACACAGCACCCTCCTCCCTACCCCACACAGCACCCTCCTCCCCCCACACAGCACCCTCCTCCCTCACCCCACACAGCACCCTCCTCCCCGCCCCACACAGCACCCTCCTCCTCATCCCACACAGCACCCTCCTCCTCATCCCACAGAGCACCCTCCTCCCTACCCACACAGCACCCTCCTCCTCATCCCACACAGCACCCTCCTCCCCACCCCACACAGCACCCTCCTCCCGCCCCACACAGCACCCTCCTCCCCACCTCACACAGCACCCTCCTCCTCATCCCACACAAGCACCCTCCTCCTCATCCCACACAGCACCCTCCTCCCCACCCCCCACACAGCACCCTCCTCCTCATCCCACAGAGCACCCTCCTCCTCATCCCACACAGCACCCTCCTCCCCGCCTCCAGCAGTTGCACATCCAAAGCCTGGTCTGGGGTCAGAGAGCAGGGTGGGAGCAGGAGCGTGTGGAGGTGCAGAGAAACCTGTTCCCTCAACAACATCCTCTGCATTGGCCTGTTCCCACACTGCCAAGTCACAGCACCCACTACCAGCTGGCCCCGCTGTGGAGGAGGGAGTGAAAACCTTTGTGGTAGCTCAGGAGTGTGGAGACCCCCGGTAGGTGCAGGGGTGCTGTACACCTGCTGGGCTAAGTCTGCCCAGGCGGGGCTGGGGTCTTCAGCCAGGAGCCAGGGTCTCTAGCCCCAGGCAGGCTGGGTCTGCCTTGTGCCCCCTGCTCGTGTCTGAGGCCTGAGAGGCAAGCATTCACCCTGACTGGGCATCAGGGGTGGGTAGGGGGGGGCTACAGCAAGGGTGTGGGGTACTCGGTGCCCAGCCGCATGGAGTGGAGAGTCTGGCCACTGTCCAGGAAATATGAGGAAGCCATGGCCTAGGGAAACGTCTATCTCTGCCTGAATGCCCCTGAGTGGGCACCAGCCAGCTCCTGTGGAACAGTGGACGGGGCCAGATGGTCCTTAGAACTATCCATCATCCACCCATAATCCTTCATGTACCCATCATACATTTATCCATCTATCTACCATCCACCTATCAGTCCATCCATTCATCAATCATCCATCAATTCATCACCTGTTCATCTATGATTCATCTGCCTGCTCACCCACCCATCGTCCACCATCCATCAGCCATCCACTCCTCCCTCCTCCATCCTTCCATAATCCTAACTTCCTTCCTTCCTTCCTTCCTTCCTTCCTTCCTTCCTTCCTTCCTTCCTTCCTTCCTCTTCCTTCCTCCCTCCTCCTTCCTTCCTTCCTTCCCTTCCTCCTCCTTCCTTCCTTCCTTCCTTCCTTCCTTCCTCCTCCTCTTCCTTCCTTCCTCTTCCTTCCTTCCTTCCTTCCTTCCTCCTCCTCTTCCTTCCTTCCTTCCTTCCTTCCTCCTCCTCCTCCTTCCTTCCTTCCTTCCTCCCACCCTCCTTCCCTGCCTCCCCTCCATCCATCCTTCCACCACCCTTTTCACTCACTTACCTCATTCATTAATGGATTCAGTCCACTTCTCTACCCACTATTCACCCATACTGTAGTCACTGGCTGGGGGTGGGTGGGGGCTTGGTGGTCTGTGACAAGAGCTGGCAAAGGTGGAGGAGCTTAGAGCCACAAGGTCAGTATGGGGGTCCCGTGAAGGGGCCTCAGTTTATCAAAGAATAGCATTTGAAGGGTTTTGGGGGATTGGGCTTGAGGAGGGAGAGCAGCATGAACTCAGTGTGGCAGGGCTGGGGGAGGGGTTTGGGGGCAGATCTGGGTTCCCCACACACAGGCTTGGCATCCCCTACCCAGCCCTCAGTGGAGGGGGTCACGGTTGCGTCTGCTCAGGTCTTGCTTTGCCTTGCTTTGCCTTGGTGCCGGAGAGAGACCAGGGAACATGGGGCTAGGTGAGCCCTGCACCCCAGGGTGACACGGGGATCTACACCCTGGGCATCATGTCCAGGGCCTCAGACACAGGGGATGGGGTCCAGGGATGAGGAGGAGGCACCTTAAGTGGTGGCCGCGTCTGAGACCCTGTTGGGGGCATGGGGACCCTCTGCTCTGAGGAGTCAGCATGGGCCTGGTTGTTGTGACTATCCAGGCTCTGGGGGCTCAGGCGTGGGCCAGGGGCCCCAACCCAGGGTGGGCACATGTTCCAGAAAGAGCTGCAGGAAGTGTCTCCCTGCCTGGGTGGGACGGCCCAGCCTGAAGGGTCTCCTCTATGCTCCCACCCTCCCCTCTGACCCCTGCCCTCCTTCACTCTCCCACACCCCCTCTGCCCCCTCCTGTTCTTTTCCCCGGCTCTCCTGCAGCCCCTTATGTCCCCCTCCCTTCCCCACCCCATCTGTTAGCAGGATCTAGTGTCCAGGCTTCTGTGCCCAGTGTGACACCACTGTCCTCCCAGGCGCCAGACCCACACCGGCAGTGGGGGTGGGGAGCAGGGTCTGGGCTGGCCCAGCCATCCCCCTCCCCTACTGGCCTGGCTGGCCACCTTCACCACTTTGCTGCCGTTCAGGCCGCAGGGAGCAGGAGAGAATTGGATTTAACACCTCCTGTCTGCAAGTGTGAGGCAGGAGGGCGGAGGGCGGGCTGGCGGAGAGAGGGTGGTGGAGGGCAGGGCGGCCTGGGAATGCCCGAAGGTGTGGGGGGGCTGGTAGGTTGGGGGCAGGGGAGCTCCTGAGGCAGCTGAGGCCCCTGGATGGAGGGTCCAGGAGCTCAGATAAGGGGAAGACGGGCTGGGTGGGGGAGCGTGAGCAAGACAGGGCAGAGTTGGGGGCACCGGGCCCAGAATGTGGGTGCTCTCTGCTGTCACATGGGTGCACAGCTGAGGCCTGTCAGCACTTCTGGGGCACCCCTGGGTGGCAGGTGTTTGGGGTGAGAAGTTCAGGGGCAGCCTCGGAGCTGATGTGACCCCGTGATGCTGACGGCAGGTGTGGGTGCCTCTCGGGGCTGGACGCCGCCTGTGCTGCCGCAGGAGCAGCTGCTGGACAGGGGGTCAGCGGGGGTCAGAGGGGCAGTGGGAGGTCAGCAGGGCCCAAAGGGGCAGTAGGAGGTCAGCTGGGGTCAGAGGAGTGGGCTCAGACCTGCAGGATGGGGTCCACAGCCCAGAGGGAGCAGTGTGGCGGACTCAGACCACAGGGCGGGGGTCTGCAGCCCAGACACCAGCAGCTCCCTGGAGCCTGGTGTGGGTGGGTCATGACACATCCCTGTTACTCATGCTTGTCCTCAGAGCTGACGTGCTCCCAGACGCAGGTCACGGGACCTAGTGGCTCTCTTGGGAACTCAGGCAGGCAGGGGAGCATTGGCAGGTCGTTCCTCTTCTCCACTGCTCCTCCCATCCACTGCATGCTGGTGGCTCCACCCTCAGAAGCCCCTGAGCCCGAGCTCAGGCTCCATCTCCCTCTGTCTCCCGTGGCAGACCTGCCCTCTCATGGCCCTCTAATGGTATGGCTGACTCTCAGCCTTCAGATGTCATCTGTGCCTCCTTCCAGGGGCTCTGTGCTCAGTGCTCAGAGCCTCTGCAAGGTTCTACTGTGGCTGGGTGCTTCTGAGAGTCTGTCTGTTCCCCCAAATCTGTTCAGAAGAAAAATGATGCCTCCACAGTCAAGGTCACATGTGAGTTCCTGAGAACACATTTGTGGGACTCATTGTCTCATCCACTCATCCACCCCATCTCACCTCTACCCCTCATCCATCCACACGACGATCACTCATCCATTCATTCGTCCATCCATACACCCACACATCCGTCTACATATTCAACCATCATCCATCACACACTCACCCACCTACCCATCTACAAGTCCAACCATCCATCCGTTCATCCATTATCCATCATCTGTCCATCCACAAACCCACCCATCTATACATCCATCAGTCCAAACAACCACCTACCATCCATCATCCATCCACCACCCGCCCATCTATTCATTATCCACCCACCCATCCATCCCCAATCTGTTATTCTCACATCATCCTCTCATCATCCATCCATTATCCATCCATGACCCGTGATCCATCATCCACCTATCATCCATCATCATCCTCCATCATCCATCCACCATCCTTCATCATCCATCTATCATTCATCCATCATCCATCCATGGTTCATCATCCATCTCGTACAAATCATCATCCATCCATGATCCATGATTCATCACCCACCCCTCATCCATCATCATCCTCCCATCATCCATCCACCATCCTTCATCATCCATCCATCATCCATCCATGATTCATCATCAATCCATCATCCATCCATCATCCATCATCCATCATCCATCATCTATCCATCATCATCCATCCATCATCCATCATCCATCCATCATCCATCATCCATAATCCATTATCCATCATCCATCCATCATCCATCATCCATCATCCATCATCCATCCATCATCCATCATCCATCATCCATCATCCATCATCCATCATCCATCCATCATCCATCATCCATCATCCATCATCCATCCATCATCTATCATCCATCATCCATCATCCATCATCCATCATCCATCATCCATCCATCATCCATCATCCATCATCCATTATCCATCATCCATCCATCATCCATCCATCATCATCATCCATCACTCATCATCCATCATCCATCCATCACTCAACATCCATCATTCTTCTCCCCACCCCTTCCTCCCCTGGACTCCTGATAAGCCTATCCCATGAGACCTATTGAGATTGGGCTTTATCGTGTGAAGAAGCCACAGGCATGTCCAGGACTGGCCTCTGGCTGTGTGGGCCATCCCTGAGAGTTCCTTCTGCCGGGACTCCTGGCTCCCAGCAGCATGAACCTCTGGCATAGTGGGCCCAAGCTTGTCAGTTCGTCTTCCCTGCAGCCCACGCCTCCATCCCCAACACTTTCTGATTTAAATACCCAAATTGTTTACTCCTGAAATCAATTGACAAGGGACCAGCTTGTGTTTGCCATTCAATTGACTATGATACACTGTATTACAATCACAGCTCCATAGGATTTCTTTTAATTTATTTTTCTCTTAACGCTCTCCTCTGCCAGTAATTCCGAGACTAATTGTCCTCCCTTCATCCTCATCAAGCGCTGAAGGATAATGAATGACCGTGCCCCACAGAGGGCTCTGACAACCCTAGGCCCCGCACCTCCGGCTTCCCCAGATGGAGCCACCATCTGTATGGGGTACAGGGCTGCTCTCTGGGACCCTGAGCAGCTCTGAGACCCCCTGGGCTGTGCTGGGCAGTGTTCCCAGCTGGAGTCTCAGCTCTTCAGCTCCCGGGACCCCCAGCTTCCAGGTGCAGTGAGCTTGGAACTCTTCTCTCTGCCCACCGTGTCCCCCTGTGTCTTGCTCCGGGCACCTCCCTTCTCTGGCCCCAGCCTCCATGTGGGTCGTGATGTTTGCAGTGGTGGGGACTGTGGCCATATGTGCTGGGCCGAGGCGCGGTCTCAGAGCTGGAGACTGCCCTGTGGTCTGAGAGTGTGCACAAGGTCCCCCATCTGGGGCAGGGGGAGCATCCCACACCCTTCACAGACACCAGCCTTGCCGTGCCCCCACCAAGCATGTCTGGGGACCGAGATGCCCATATATGCACATAAGTGTGCATGCGTGCCTGTGTGTGCATGTGCGTACATGCCTGAGCATGTGTGTACATGTGCACATCTGTATGCATGTGCCTGTGTACATGAGTGTGCATGCATGTGTATCGTGCCTGAGCATGTGTGTGTTCATGTGTGTACATGCCTGAGCATGTGTGTATATGTATATGTGCCATGTGCATGTATGTGCCTGCATGAATGTTTGTGCGCGCACATGTGCACATGCATGTGTGCATGCACATGTGTACAGGCATATGTGCACACATGTACATATGTGTGCATGCAGGTGCACATGTGTGTACATGTGTATTGTGCACATGTATGCATTGTGTTCATGTGTGTACATGCCTGAGTGTGCATATGTATATGTGCATGCATATGCCTATGTGCATGTATGTGCCTGTATGCATGTATGTACATGTATGTGTGCATGTATGTGTGTATGTGTGCATTTATGTGTGCATTTGTGTGCATACTCAGGCATATCCAGGTCCCTCTCAGTGGAATCCGGGCCCCTGCTGTCCATCAATGCCATTCCTTTGGGTCCAGATGAGGAGTGAGGGCTTGTCACAGAGAGGTGCCCTGGTGAGTTGGGGGTCCTGGTGAGTTGGGGAAGGGACTGACTCTTCCCTGGGTACAGATGAGAAGCTACGGGGCCTGGACAGACCTATGGCTCTGTGGGACTCAGGTGGCCATGTGGGTGTTATTCAGGCACCCCCGGCAGCCAAGACTCTGTCTGAGATCGCCCCCAATGGTGGGTTGTATTTGCTGCTGGGGGCTATAGAGAGCTTCGCACCAACTGAAATTCTGTTCTGTTATGAGGGCCCGCCTGGAACAGATGGGTCAATCATGGGGTGGGGGAGCCTCCAGAGGGTGTGTGTGAGCCTGGCCCTGAGCAGCAGCCCCAAAGTTTACAGAGTTGGGGGTCCCAGGCTGCTTCCTCTGGCCTCAGCGAGTCTGCCACAGAGGGGAGGCAGGCCCCTGGGGACCCTGAGATAGGAAGGGGAGGTCCAGCCTGGCATTGTGCTGACCAATCCTACCCACCCTCCCACCCTTCCCTCCCTGCCCCCGGCTCTACTCTGCCCCAACTCTCCATCCGGGCTCTGCTGGTGCCTCACTCAGCCCCTCTGGTGTGGAGGTGGCTGGGAGCTATCAGTGATAGGACCTGGGGGCTCAGGCAGTGACTGGACTGTGGGGAGCTTGAAGGAGTGACCCCATGTGCTTGACTTGGGCCCCAGCTGCCTTCCTGATGCCCAGCCCCCGTGAGGTCTACACTGGGGAAGTCTGCAAGTATCCGCTGTGCCCATGCACTGCGGAGACGCAGCCTCACTGCGAGAGGCCCGGCCATCCGGCAACAGCACCTCGGCAGTCTCAGTCCCTCCCGCCCACCCCATTGTCCTCCTTGGGGCCAGCGAATTCTCGGCACAGGCACCAGGGAGGGAGGAGGGCTGGAGGGGCTGAGTGCCCATGGTATCCCCCAGCCTTCCCCGTGATGGTCCTTTCATGTGTGTAGGTGAGGGACTGCCTTCCTGCCTGTCTGTCCGTCTTTCTGTCCTGCTGTGTGGAGAATGCTGGGCTGGGCGCGGTGTTTGCCCCTGTGCACCTGCCCCTCCAGTGCCCGACACTGCATGGCACCCTGTAGCAAGGGCAGGAAGCGCAGGCGCGGGCAACATATGTTGCTCTCCAAGGCCCGCTGTGCCATGTGCACATATGTGTGTGCATGTGTGAACATATGTATGTGCACCATGTGCATGCATGAGTTTGAGTATATGTTGTGTGTGCTTGTGCGTGACGGGGTATGTGTTTACATGTGTGGCAGTGTATGTGTGTGCACACATCTGATGGTGTATGTGTGCATGTGAGTGTGTGAATATATGTCTGTCAGTGTGTGACAAGTGTATGTTGGCATGTGTCAGTGTGCATGTATGTGATGGTACCATGTGTGATGGTACATGTGAGTGCATGGTACACATGTGGTATATGTGTGATGGTACATGTGCATGTATGCATTGTGAAGGTGTTAGCATGTTTGTGTCAGTGCACACATACATGTGTCACATGTATGTGTCAGGGTTTATGTGTGTGCACATGCATGAGGTACACACCTAGACACATGTCCAGTATGTCTGCACACGTGCACAGCTGCATGTGAGGACCTGAATGAGCGTGTGTTCTGTGCTAGGACATGCCCACATCACCGGGACACAGTTGGGGGACAGGAGACCCTGTGGAGATGGATTCTGCAGCCTGGCTGGGGGACCCTCTCTGCTGGAACCCTTTCTCGACATGACCCCTGGGAAGCTGCCACCCCAGCCCTGAACAAGGGTGGGAGTCACTGCATGGACTTCCCACAACTGCTCTCCTGGCTTCGCCCATGTCATTCAGCTAAGCATATGCCGTGGTAGACTTGACTGAGCCCTCCTTGAATGAGGAGCCCCAAAAGATGGGGGTGCTGGTGGTGACGATGATAATGGAGGCGATGCTGGTGGTGATAGAGGAAGTGATGGCTGTGATGGTGATGATATAGTGATGCTGGTGGCAATGGTGGATGGTGAGAGGGTAGGACCAGGGGTGGTCCTGATGGAGGTAGTGAAGGTGGTGAGGTTGGAGGTGATGGTGATGGCGCTGAGGTCGTGAGGTTGGAGGTGATGAGGGTGGAGGGAGGTGGTGAGATGGCCCAGCTGCTGGTGATTTTGGGGTGGCAGTGAGGGGTTGGTGCAGATGGTGATAATGGGGGCAAGGAGCGAGTGCAGGATGGCATCGCCCTTGAAGGGTGGCCGGAACACTGCCAT
Organism: Cryptotis parvus; assembly: GCA_021461705.1. Classification (NCBI taxonomy): domain Eukaryota; kingdom Metazoa; phylum Chordata; class Mammalia; order Eulipotyphla; family Soricidae; genus Cryptotis; species Cryptotis parvus. Next base: position 361,147 of record JAJIBD010000783.1, on the reverse strand, counting down.
TTATGAAATTGTTTGACTCAAAGGAGGCTGGAGGTATGTGCCCATGTGACAGTAAAGAGTTTGGGGTCCAGGCAGGCATAGTCACTCGTGGCCATCAGGGTTGGCCCAGCCCTTGCCAGCAGCTGCACCTCTCACTCCCGCACCCACAGGCTCTGCCCTCCCCGAGCCCCCGCCAGCAGCTGCCTGGGCTGCCTGGAGCTTCGCATGGCAGCAAATGGCTGGATTCATCTTTGTCAAGTTTGCACTTTCCCCCCCAAAGTTTGAATTAACCTCGACATTAATTTGCTGATCAGGCGCTGGCCGTAGGTCAGAGAGAGCGCACCTGCGGTATTCTGATGCATTTCCAAGGAAATTATTGTAATGTGCTAAATGGGAGATTTAAAGGTTACTTGTTCCCTTGCAATCTATGAACTGTTTTATGAAAAAGTCATAACTGAAATAATTGAAGTGTCAGAAAGGAAAAAAGGATAAGCAATCCAATCAACAGCCTCTTATCACCTACACATCATCTTGATCTTATCTGGTGTTTTGGCAGCACACCAAGCCTCAAATAGCGCTCGGGGCCCGGGGGGGGGGGCGCAGGCTCACAAATGCCAAGCGGGGCCTCGCTCCAGTGTCTGAGCCTCTGACACGACTCAGCCGGGGGCTGAACTGGTGCTGAGCTGAGCTTGCTGACCCCAGAGACAGTCCCGTAGTTCTGGCCTGTCCTCTAGGCCTCTTCGCAGGGATCAGTGGCTGCTCCAGCCCTGCCCAGATGCTGCTAGTGGAGCCAGCACAGAGGCCAGAGGCCATGAGGATTGTGGGGGGCTGGGAGAGGCATGTGAAGGCGGGTAGCTGACACGGATCACGACGGGGTGGGGGTATGCGCTTCGCTCTGCCGACCTGGGAATGAATAATATGGCGAAGGAACATCAGAGGCGTCAACGGCAGGACGGGCTCTGGGTGGGGGCCAGGCTCTCGGCAGCACAGCGCAGGCTGCATCAGGTCGGGTCAGCAGCTGTTTCCTGCAGCCCCTGCTGAGGCCCATCACGCATCTTGCTGTCAGTGTGGTTGGGGCATGGCTGGAGCTGCCTTCTGCAGCGTGGTCTCGTGTGAGTGTCTGAGTCAGGGACTGTAACTTGGGGGGTTATGCACCACCTGCCCTGGCAACGCTGCCTCTGTGGAGTGCACACGGTGGACACGACCCCATCTGTGGAGTGGACATGGCTGGATAAACCCTCCTCTTGGAGTGGACATGGTGGCTGACCCCCTCTGTGGAGTGGACATGGCTGGACATGCCTTCCTCTGGGAGTAGACATGGCTGGTCACGAACTCCTCTATGAAGTGGATATGGCTGGACATGCCTTCCTCTGTGGAGTGGACATGGCTGGACACACCCCTCTGCAGAGTAGGCATGGCTGGACACTCCTTTCTCTGCGGAGTGAATACAGCTGGACATGACCCCCTATGTGGAGTGGACATGGCTGGCCACACCCCCTCTGTGGAGTGGACAGTGCTGGCCACACCCCCTCTGAAGAGTGGACACTGCTGGCTACACCCCGTCTGTGGAGTGGACAAGTTTGGACACACCCTCCCACAGGTTCTCCTGGATGGCAAGGCCAGCACATGGGGACTGCCTTGTCTCTACATGTGTGTCCATGTTGGGGTGCAGCCGGGGCCCCTCCATTCACGGGTGGTGGCCAGGGGATGGGTGTGCGGTTCCTTTAAGTGCCTTATATAATGGCGGAGCAGCTGGGGCGCCGTGTGGAAATAGATCGTGTCTTTATATAGCCGCGGGCCCTTCTCCTGGCTCTGCGGCTCACAGCGTTGATGTAGGTCAGATATTGCTTGGTGAGAATTAATTAATCTATAATTGCATCAAAGGCAGGGGAGACAGCAAGCAGGCCCCATGGACCCTCTGGGCCTGGGAACCAGCATCCACTGAGCCTGGACATGGCCACACCGCTGGTGAGGTGGGGAGGGAGCCAGGTTTGGAGTCGAGTCAGAACCCGCCTGCTATGGAGCTGTGGCCAGTTGGGGGCATCACCCCATGTCCCAGGGCTGGGGACCCAGCTAAGGGTGTCACCCCATGTCCCGGGGCTGAGGGGACCCGGCCAGGCCTCCCCCAGCACCAAGTGCCCCTCTGTGTGCCCCATCCTGGTCTCTGCATCTCTCACCCTCCTGCTGCCTGGGGTGCTCCGGCTGGGCTGCCCCCAGACTCCTTCAGGCTCCTGCACCTCCAGCCTGACAGGGACTTTCCTTGCTACTGCAGCATAGTGGGATGTGACTGCCATGCCTTGTGGCCAGGGGCTGGTGACCAGGAATCTGGTAACTGGGGCCCTGATCTCAGGTGACCTCAGGTCATCTTAGAGGTCTCAGGGGTCTCAGAGTGTGGAATCATCCCCTTCTTTTTCCTGCTGTGTGAGTGCTCATGCATGAGCGCTCCACACCACACGTCCATACACATGCACACACGTGTAGACACACATGCAAACATGCAGCACACACATGCAAAGTCAGATGATACTCCTGCAATGCACTCAGGCACCAGCATGCAGCATGAGCGCGTGCCCGAGTGCCACGTGTGTGAACACGTGTACAAATAGGCATGGCCTGAGTTTGTGCGTGTGGATATGCACAAGAGTGTTAGCTGGTTGGATGGAGCATTTCCAAGGCAACGGGGGGCTGCTTCAGTGGTGTCGGGGTTCTGGGCTTTCAGGTGTTGGGGTCCCAGGCTCTCGGGTTGGGTGGTTTAGACAGGAAAGTTGGCCAGAAACTGCTGCCAGCTGACGAGTCAGGTCCTGTCCCTAGGGGAGATGGGAGAAGGGTCAGCGCCAGGCCTACAGCCTGCATGGAGGTGGGCGCTGCCGGGCGTCTGGTGCCAGAGACTGTGCAGGAGGGAGGAAATCTCACTACACTGCAGGGCCTAAGCACAGACTCAAGGACTAGATGGGACCATCAACAGCACCTACCCACCATATGTCCATCCATCCACCCACTCACCGGTCGATCATCCATCCACACACTCACCCTCTCACTCATCCCCCACTCACCCATCCCCCCTCCCATCCACCCATCCACCCACGCATCACGCATCCACGCACCCATCCACCCACCCACCCACCCATCCACCTATCCACCCATCCACCCATCCACCCATCCACCCACCCGCCCATCCATCCATCCATCCATCCATCCATCCATCCATCCATCCATCCATCCATCCATCCATCCATCCATCCATCCATCCATCCATCCATCCATCCATCCATCCATCCATCCATCCATCCATCCATCCATCCATCCATCCATCCATGCACATTACTGCTCATTCATTCTGAGTGTTCACTGTATATCAGTCACTATTCTTGCCTTGAACACAGCCCACCCACCCTCCTTCCCGAGGGATGAGCTCAGGGCCTTGCTTGGAGGCGACAGTCAGACCTCTGTGGTGACCCAGTCGAGAGGTGTGTGCCTGAGCACCCCTGAGCTCCTCTGGCCTCTGTGGCACTCAGCCCAGGGCTGCAGGCCATGTGCCTTTCCGTCACCAACAGACTCCTGTCTGTGCACGTCACGTCATCTTTGTTGTCATCCACGGCCACAAGGGACTGACCGATGCCTCTGAGGGGCTCAGTGACCCCCAGGCCTAGGAATGAGCAGCCCCCACCTGGCTGAGCTTTGCTCTCGGCAGCTCTGCAGCGGCTGGACTATCGCATCTGTCCGCCTAGGGGCCATACGTGGCTTCCTGGGGCTGCTGCTCCCTATTCTCCCACATCTGACTGAGCCCTGATAGTGCATTATATGGTCCCATCCTGGAGAGGGGCCGGCTGGGGTCCACTCTGACCCTGACTGGTGGCCCTGAGCTCTGTAGGCCCTGGGCTCTGTAGGCCGTCACTCTGCTCTCTGTCCACCACGTGTGGGGCGTGGGGGGGACACAGCTGAGCCCCAGCTTGGCGATCTGCCCCGGCTCTGACCCGGGTGCGTGTGGAGGCGGTGGCAGGGAGGAGCTGGCCAGGACCCCGTCAGGCTGCCAAAGCCATTGTTGACCCAGGAGCAATTACTGGGCCAGCCCAGCCTCCCGGGAGCTGAAGTGCTTTGAAGGGCGCTGAGCCTGTCCAGTCCTGAGTGCACTCCCTTCTCGCTCTGACTTCCATGAGATTATGTCCATCTGTGGGCTCATGGAGGGCCCCCCTTCCCGCCATCCAGCCCTGTCTGCTGCCGGGAGCCCTGCCAACTCCCTCCCTCCCGGGCAGTGGCCAGCAGGGCTCTCCCACAGGAAATGGCGCCCCTCCCCTGTGCCCCCAGCCCCCCACCCCGTCCTCACAGCTGGACATGGACTGAGGAGATGCAGGACTGGACACGTGTCCTAGACAGCTGGGACCCGGCCTGGGGGCATCCCCTTTCCCGTGAGTGTTGGACTGTCCTCTGCCCCGGCAGCCTGTGTGCTGTAAGCACTCTGAATCCAAAGCAAACTGGCTGTAATGAATAGGCTGGAGGGGCCGGGAAGGAGCCCGGGGCACGGGGGAGGGCGGGACTGAATGCACTGTGCTCCGAAACCCCAGGCCCCCTGCTATTGCCCCTGCTCCCACCCTGCTGCAGCCGCCGGCTGAGGAGTAGCTAAACAGGCTCGGAGCGAGTGAGGAGTGTGTGCGGCCTCAGGAGGTGGAATGTCCCTCTCAGGCCATCCAGTCACCTTGACCACCATTAGGGGCACCGGCCACTGTAGCTGTCACCAATCCCACATCTCCTCGTCACCATGGTCACTGTCACTGCAGTGACCCGCCCTTCCCATCACCATGGTGACCACATCACAGTGACTCACCCCTCCCCGTCACCACGGTTACCATCGCCATAGGGACCACCCCTTGCCATCACCATGGTGACCCTCTTCCCCATCTCCGTGGTTACATTATCACCGTGACTTTCACCCCACCAGCTGTGCCGTTGCGGTCCCCTCCCCGGACTCTGGGGTCCTAGTTCTGGTGAGTGTAGCCAGTAGCACAGGGAGGCTGGGGTGCGGTGGATCCTTGGGGTGCTCTCTGCTCCCACAGGTCCAGGCTGTGCCACCACCCCAGAGACACCCCTCAGGCTTGTGGCTGGTGATTTCTGCCGTAGCTCTGGGGCCACTGCTCTGGGCTGGCAGAGCAGGTGCCAGGTGCCAGGTGCCTCCGTTCTCTTGCCCTTTGGTCCCAGGCATCCTGGCCACAGAAGGCAGGCTGCGTGCTGTGATCAGAGGAGGGTGCTCCTGGGGGCACAGTGACCCTGGGCCAGGGGACCCACTGCCTGAGGCTCTGTGGGTCCTGGGAGAGTCCAGGAGGGGTGTCCCCATGTCCCCACATGCTGCTGCTCCAGGCTCTGTGGGGTGGAGCTGACGGCAGTGAGACCATGGGAGGCCTGGCCGGGAAGCCTGGGTGACCCCCCACCTGTGCCCAGCAGTGCTGCATGGGCAGTCATTCGGGAGGACTGGGCAGCTGGGCCGCTCCAGCTGGAGGCAGAGCCCTGGCCCCATGCGGATTCTATGGAAAAGAATTTATTGTGATTTTATCATAATGTGATAATAATGATAATTACTGCACCCGGCTGCCTGGGAGCCGCCAGCCGGGTCCTACGGTCTCCACTGGCCACCCCAGTCAGTGGCAGTGGGGTGAATCTATGCTGAAGGACAGACGTGGGTTTCAGGCATGAAATGGTGTGGCCTGGAGTGGGGAGGGGTGTCTTGGGGTGGGGGACTGGACCCTGCAGGCTGGGGCTGGGTGTGTCCCTGGGGTGCTGTCCTCCCCTTGAGTGCATCATCTTTCCCCAGCACCTGATGCAGGGAGAGTCCACATTGGGGCTTATGTGGGGCCACGGGGCCACGTTTCCCCAGAGGACGGGCTAGGCTGAGGTGCCAAGGCCGGCTCTAAGTCAGGCTGCCAAGAGCCTTGCCCAGCTGCTCCGGGTTCCGGGCCATGGCCCACGGTAAGCCTGTGCCCCTGTTGTGTCCTTCCATGGCACCTGCCCCACCGGTCTCCGAGTCCTGGGGCTGCCCTCTTGGTCCAGTGCTGCAGGTCTCTTCCTGAGAGAGCAAAAGGCTTAGTGCAGGACTGAGGGAATGTCCAGCCTGGTCTGGTGGATACTCACAGCTTTCTCCATCTTCCTGAAGGGGAGGCTTTGGGCCCGTTTCCCAGTGAGGGAGAAGGTCTGTGAGATGCAGTCATCCAGGCCCCAGGCATCGGCTACCCTTGACTGTCCACATTAGGACTGTCCACGATGACCCGGCTCCACCCATGATAAGGCCACACTGGCAGCCTCAGCTTTGCCTCTGCCGTGGTGAGCACTGGCAGAGGAGCACCGCCTCTCCAACAGGAAGGACTGTGCCAGCATGCCACTGAGGCTGAGCAAGAAACAGCCGTGATGCCACGTTAATTACTCTTTGCCGATGAGGTAATGATCGTTAATGTGCGCTGGGTCGCATTAATTATCTCGCTGACTTTAATTAACTTCTTGCCTAGTTCACCTGACATAATATATTATCACAAATGTCAAGTTTACGGCGTGTTTCCCTCTTGGAACAAATAAGATTCGTCCTACAAACGTTGTGTTGTGGATGCCATGTGGGGTGCCAGTCCTGGATGTGCTGCTGGCATCTCTGCCGGGCCCCAAACTTGTCCAGGAGAAGCCGGGCCTGACAAATTCCAAAGAGTTGACTGTTATAGCTGTGTTTGCTTGTCATCACACCGGGACTCCTGTCCCTTGAGTGCGCGCTAATCACAAGCATAGCACTCTGACAGCGGCCGTGCCAGGGTCTGGGGAGGCAAAGTCCTCGGCTCCTACCTGCTGGCTACTTGCCTGTCTGGCTGCAGGGAACCCCTGGGAGTTGACCCAGCAAACTGCAGGGACTGCTTGTGCACGAGACCTCAGTTTACTTCTATCATTGCCATGTGCCTCACTGGCATTACCATGGCACCTCCATACCCTGAATCTTTACCAAAAATGTCACCACCAAGAAGGAATCATGATCAGTCACCACTACTGCCATCTGTACACCAACAACCACTCCAGTCCCCATCAGCACCAGCATGGATACATCAGGGTCACCTCTAGCACTGTTAGCCACCACCACCACCTCATAACCACCACCACCATCATTGCCATCATCATACCATCATCATCACTACCATCACCTCATAACCGACTCCACCAACACCACTACCAGCACCACCAGAATCGCCATTAGTGTTATCACCATGACCACCACCATCAGCATGACTAGCACTACCATTAACAACATCACACCATCATCTCATCATCTCACCATCATCATCATCGCCATCATCATAATCATCATCACCATCATCATCACTATCATATTCATCATGTCACAACATCATCATCACCATTATTATTATCATCTTACCACCATCATCACAATCATCACCATCAGCAGCAGCATAATCAACATCCTCATTTTCATCATCACCATCAACATCATCAACATCATCATAACATTCATAATCAAAATTGTCACCATCATCATATTCACCATCATTGTCACCATCATAATCTCACCATCACCATCATAATCACCACCATCATTATCATCACTATCATCATCAAAATTATCAACATCATCACCATCATGAACATTATCAACATCATCTTCACCATCATCATCATAATCACCATCATCATTACCATTGTCATCACCACCATCATCATTACCATCATCACCACCATCATCATTACCATCATCATCATCACCACCATCATATCATCACCATCATCATATTCACCATCATCACCACCATCCTCATCACCATCATCATCATAACCACCATCATCATATTCACCATCATCATCATCATCACCATCCTCATTATTACCATCCTCATCACCATCATCACCATCCTCATCATCTAACCAACATCATCACCATCATCGTCATCATCATCTCACTAACATCATCACCATCATTATCATCTCACTATCATCTTAACAACCATCATCATCAGCAGCATAATAACAATCATCATCATATTCACCATCATCATATTCACCATTACCATCACAACCATCATCATCATTGTCATCACCATCATCATCAACATCACTATAACCATCATCATCATCATCACCATCATTCTCATCATAATCTAACCATCATGATCATCAGCATCATCATCATCATCATCATCATATTCACCTTCATTATCACCATCATCATCTTCACTACCATCATCATCATCACTATCATCATCATCATTTTATCCCCACCATTACCATCACCAACATCATGAGCAACATCATCATCATTTTATCATCACCATCAGCAACATCACCAACATCATCATCAACATCATCATCATTTTATCATCACCATCAGCAGCAGCACCATCATCATCACCATCATCATCAAAGTCATCACCATCATCATCACTGTAATCAGCACTGTCATCATAAACATCTTTGTTATCACCATCATCAATAAAATAATCACCATCATCATATCACATCATCATCACCATCATTGTCATCATCATTATCTCACATCATCATCACCATCATTATCATCTCACCTTCATCATCATCACCATCATCATAACCATCATCATCTCACCATCATCACCATCATCACCAGTCACCAACATCATCACTGTCATTGCCATCACCATCAATTCACCATTATTGCCATCACCATCAATTCACCATCAGCATTACTATCACCATTATTATCATCATCCTCATCATCATCATTATCATCATCATTATGACTATCATCATCATAACCATTGTCATCACCATCATCATCTCACCATCATAATCACCATCACCATCATCATAATCACCTCACCATCATCATCACTATCATCACCATCATCTCACCATCATCACCATCATTGACATCATCACTATCATTAAACTCACCATCCTCATCATCATTCTCATCATTATGATCATGATCATGACCATTACCATCATCATGACCATCACCATCATCATCATCTCACCACCATCATCATCATCTCACAATTATCACCATCACCATCATTGTAATCATCATCATCATCACCATCATCATCTTCATCTCACCATCAGTATCATTATCACCATTATCATTATGGTTATCATCATCATCACCGCCATCATCATCATCAACATCATCTCACCATCATCATCATCATCATCATTATCATCACATCATCAAAATCATTACCATCATAGTTATCACCATCCTGTGATTGTGATTGTGTGTCACAATCACAATCATCACCATCAACATCATAATCACCATCTTCATCACCATCATCATCAATCATCATCATCACCATCTTCATCATCATCATCAGCATCAGCACGCGCAGCATCATCCTCATCATCAATAACATCATAATCATCACTATCATCATCACCATTTTCCTCACCTTCATCTCACCATCTTTATCACCATCGTCATCATCATCATCACTCTTGTTATCATCATCACTTTCATCACCATCATTATCACCATCATCATCAAAATCATTACCATCAGCATCACAATTATCATCATCACCATCATAATCACCATGATCATCATCACATAACTATCATTATCACCATCATTGCCGTCATCACCATCATCATCATAATCTCACCATCAGCATTATCATCATCATCTTGCCATTATCATTATCATTGTCATCATCATCATTTCACCATCATCATTGTCATTATCTCACAATCATCACCATTATCTGATCATTAGACCAGATGATGATCAGATCATTAGATCAGATCATCACTCTCATCATCAAATCATCATCACTATCATCATCTCATGTTCATCATCACATTATCATTCATCATCATCACCATCATCATATTATCATCATCATCACCATCATCATCACATTATCATCATCACCATCATCATCAAATTATCATCATCACCATCATCATCTCATAAGTCACCATCACCATCATCATCACCATCATAATTACTGTCATAATCATCTTACCATAACTGTCATCATCATCACCAAAATCATTATCATCGGCTTCGTCACCAGCATCATCAAATTTATCACCATCATCATCACCATCATCATCTCACAATCATCATCTTCATTACCATTACTATTGTCATCACTCACCATTATCCTCCTCCTCCTCATCATCATCATCTCACCATCACCACCATCATCATCTCACCATCATCACCATCATCATCATCACTATCATCATCACCATCATCATCACCATTGTTGTTATCATCAACATGACCTTCATCATCACCCTCATTATTATTACTATCATCACTATCAACAGCATCATCACCATCTTCATTGCCATCATTTCACCATTTCACTCATCATCATCATCATCACCATCGTCATCACCATCACCATCATATCACCATTATCACCATCATCGCTACCATCATCATCATCTTCTGCCCTTTCCTCTGTCTCTGTGCACCCCTTCTCCTTCACTTCCTTCAATCTCCTTCATTCCCCTCCCTCCTCCCTTACAATTCTCCCTTCTCCTTCACTGCCTGCCTTCTCCTCCCCACATAGTGTGTGCTCTCATGTAGTGTGTGTTGGCAAGTGTGTATATTTTGTGTGTTAGATACATTGGCATGCATGTATAGTTTGTGTTACATGTGCTGCATTCATGTATATTTTGTTACATACATTGGCATGTGTGTATGTTTAGTGTTACATACATTGACATGCATGTATATTTGGTGTATTACATTTTCATACATGTGTATTTTTGTGCTACATACATTGGCAACATATACACACATCCAATGTATGTAAATACAAAAGTGTGTATATGTTGCACACTTCCTTGTGTTGGCATACATGCATACTTTGTCCTGTGTGGTGTGTATGATGTGTCATCTGTGGACTTTTTGTGTGTATATTGTGTGTGCATGTATGGTGTATGCACTGTGAATATTACATGTGGTGTGTTTGGCATATGTGCGCTGGTCTCTGATGATGCGTGTATGTGTGTGTGCCTTGTGTGCGTGCATGTCTCCCTGGGTGACACTGGGTCCCCACAGCTTGGACAGTCTGGACGGCCTCTGCGTGCGGGTACCGGGGGCTGCAGTCCTGGGGGCGCTGCTATGAGGCTCAGCATACCAGGCTCCACCGACTGTGCTCTCCCCCAAAGCTGGAAGCCTGATCCACACATGTGGGGGTGCATCTGTGTGATTCTACATGCATGTGGGGTGTGTGTGTGCATGTCTGTAGGACTGCGTGGCAGCAGTCAGCGGGGCTCTCACAGAGGGCCCTGGGATATGGGGTGACTGGGAATCCAACCTAGGAGCTGAGTGACTGGGAGTCCTCCCTGGAGGCCTCAGCCTGCTAGACTTTGCGCCTCTGCTGTGTGTAGCTTGTGGAGTAAGTGTCGTCCTCTATACCCGCCTCTGCTCAACTTTCCTCACAGAACGTCTTTTCCTCCTGTATGAATCTTCATAAGCTGCCTTAAATCCTCCCTGAACAAGGCAGGGCATAAATAGATAAATAAGCCCCCGGCCGCATCCCTCGCATTTTTTCCCCGAGTCCCTCTCGCTCGGGAGAGGCCCATTCATCACCGTGGACACCTCCCACCCGCCCCGGCTGCAGGCACAGGAAAATGAGCCAGCTCAGGACTCGGCGGGCTATGGAGAAGCTTCAGGCTTCCTTGGAAGGTGGCGGAGGAGCTTTCCAGCAGAGCCCCTCGCTCCAGCGGCCACAGCCTGGACCGGGCTCCGCCCGAGCTGCGTTGTGCCAGAGGTTCTGCCCCCGCCCCAGACAGCACACGGGGGCGGAAGTCCTGGGGGTGCTGGTGTGAGGGCTCAACCCTGCCTGGAGAAGGGGCTCACGGTCCACCCGGGGCTGGGACTCAGGGGCTCAGCATTTGCAGCTGCTGTCTGGGGCATTGACTGAACTTCAGGAGAGTCGCACTAGGGGCGAGGACTGGACGCAGGGAGGGAAAGGAGGAAAGTGCTTCTCCGCTGGGGCTAGGGCAGCGTCCGTCTGTCTTCACATCCACAGTGCCTGAGCCTCTGCATACGTGTGCATGTGGGCATGGTGCCAGCTGTGTGCAGTGTTTGTAGGTACACGTGTGTGCCCTGTGGAGTATGCCCCATGCGTGTGTGTGCCTGTGTGGTGTGTGTGTGCCCATGCATGCTCGTGTGTGTGTGTGTGCGCCTGAGTGTTTGCATGCGTGCCCATGTGTGCTTGTGTGCCTGTGTGCACTGTCCAGGGGTGTCTAGGTCAGTGTGCACATGTGTACATGCATGTCTGTGTCTGTGTTCATGCACACACATGTGTTGGCATGTATGTGTGTGCCTGTGTGGTCTGGGGAGGTAGACATCCCTCACCGTAGGGCTCTGCAGCTCCCTCAAATCCCTCCCTGGGCTGGGTGGAGCCTGTGCAGGCGTTAAGGCTGACCTAGATTTGACCCCCTGGCAGAATACGTGGTCCCCTGGAGTGATCCCTAAGGTCAGCACCAGGTGCCAGCCCGAGCACCTCCAAGTGTACCCCCATACCCCGTGTCCACCACCGGCTGCTCTCATGTGAGTGTGGGCCTGCGTGGGTGTGAGAGAAGGTTCCAGAAACATTGCCGTGCCACCGTGACCTGAGAAGTTTCCTCTGTTCCGTCTCTTGAAACTGGCCCTGGTTTGGTGGATCAGAATTCAGAGGAGGAACTCAGGGATAAACCCTGGGACCAAGGTCTCAGGCTGGTGGACAGGCCAGTTTCTGACCAGCACCTCAGTGGGCTCTGCGTAGCATTGGGTGTCCTGATGGTACAGGAGTGAGCAAAGGATTTGGGGCTGCCACACCTGTGTGTGTGTTTCAGGGGTACACGTATGTGCCTGCATGTCCCTTTTCCTGGGAACCATTTGGCTGGTCCCACTGTAGTGGACAGACTGTGGGGGACAGAGCCTGGCCACGCACCCAGGGCCCAAGAGTATGGATGTGACTGAGCTCCACTGCCCTGCCTGGCTCCCACAGGCCACTGTGCAGGAGGTCAGGGAGCAGGTGGGTGCAGCCTCCAGCCCCCGTGGGCCAATGCCTGGGTTCTGGGCGGGCAGGGCAGACACCTGGCATCCGGGAGGGCCAGATGGGTTCTCTTAAGGCTCTTGCCCAAACACCGAGGCCAGCCACAGCTCCCAGGGGCACTTGGGCTCCCCTTGGGCTTCCTCGGGCTCCTCTCAGCAGCAGCCTCTGACCTGGGGGTCTCGTGGCCTGCAGCCTCCTTTGTGCCTCCCGCCTCCCTCCTCTCGGGACTGTGGTGGGCCTCAGAGGCCTCGCAGCGCGTGGGGTCCAGCAGGGAACTGCACAGAACTGTGCCCACCAGCAGCACGTTCCTGTGGCCCCTGTGCCAGTGGCAGGTGGGCACAGCCTCAGCAGGCGGGCAGCAGGGGGCCATGGGCATCTACTGCCACCAGCACAGATGACTCTTCTCAAGAGCCGGGGATGGAGCCTGAATCGGGAAAACGGCCCCTGGGGGACCCCTTCTCCTTCCCCCAGCAGAAGGTAACATTTGCTCATTCCGCCCGCTGAAGTTGCCATATTAATTATTCAGGAGATTTAATGCGATCAAACCAGAATCCGTGTACCGGATCCAAGGGGGCACCCGAGACAAAATCGATGGGTCCAAAGGCCTTGGAAGGTGGTGAATAATTAACTGCCCTTCTTGGGGTAGGGGGAAGAAAAGAGGAGTTTACGCTGCAAAGACAGAATAAAGAAGGGAGAGAGACAGAGACAAAGAGGGGGCAGAGACACATGGGCAGAGATAACGGGCAGAAGCGAGACACGGGCAGAGAGACACGGGCAGAGATACAGGCAGAAGAGAGACATAGACAGAGAGACTCAGGCAGAGAGACATGGGCAGAGACACGGGCAGAGATAACGGGCAGAAACTTGGGCAGAGACATGGGCAGAAGAGAGACACGGGCAGAGAGAGTCAGGCAGAGAGACACGGGCAGAGAGACACTGGCAGAGACACTGGCATAGACATGGGCAGAGAGACACAGGCAGAGAGGCATGGGCAGGCGCGTGCTGAGGGGTGAGTTGGGCTGATCCACCTCTGACAGTGGCGGGGCTGGCACTGTGTATTGGGCAGATACCGGCAACAGACAGAGAAACTGAGGGCGGGTAGGGGCTGCCCCCTCAGACATGGCTCAGCTGTGGCGCAGGGTCAGGAGCTGAGGCTGGAGGGTGCGGGGCTGTTTCCTGCTGCTACTCGAGTGACCTGGGAGCAGGGGCCGTGTCACACCATCTATTTATATCCGATCAATCGGGAGGTGGCAGGGGCTTGATTGAAACTGCTGTCCTTCACGCCCCCGTGGGGACGCCTGGCCTGTCCACCTGTGGCCGCACCCGCCTGCTGGTGGCTGAGGGTGGTCAGGAGGCGGCCTGGGGCTACAGCCGCTGCTGCTGAGCCCTTTGTACCCGCGCATGTACTGTGCAGGCCGAGGGAGCCGGTGTCCCCCCAGGCCACACAGCTCGGAGCCACCAGCATCCCAGAGGCTGGAAACAGGGCACAAGGAAGCTGCGCCTGCAGGTCACCTTGACGCTGCCTGCCCTGCTCGGGGGCTCTGCAGACTCCCTTTTCTCTGCCCATTTCCGGACATGGTCTAAAGCCAGTGCTGTGGGAGGGGTGTCGGGGCCACAGCCAGTGGAGGGGTGGGGTCACTCAGTCCCAGGCTGAGGCCCAACCTCCCTTTCCCTGCCTTGCCCTTTCTCTGAACCCCCTGCAGCACCACCGCATGGCTGGAGGCCGGCCAGGTGGACAGACGGACGGCTCAACCTCCTGGGGACAGAGGGACGCCTCAGACGCCAGGACGGGGGCTGGCTGGGGCCCAGGGCTGGGCCATCGCGGGAGCAGCCTGGTTGTTTCCACAGCCTCCAACTCTCAGCACCTTCCTGTCTGAGACAGGGTTCTCCAGCAGGCTGAGGCAGTGATGTGAGCGAGACTGTGGCTCGATGGGCATGGGGCACACATCCCCTCTCCCCTGCAGCAGAAGCCACACAGGGGGCAGGGCAGTGGGTCATGGTGGGGGCAGACTGAGAGGACCCAGTGTGGCCCATGGTGCCCCTCCTGTGGCTCAGCTGGTCAGTGGCACTGGACCCTGCCGGCCGGGCAACCTTTGGCCCTCGAGAGCACACAGAGGGCGGCCCCCCTGCTGAGCCCACCCTCCTCCCCTCCTCCGTCCACGGCAGCTCCATGGGTCTGTTTGGTGTCTGAGCCACGACCTGAGGGCAGCCAAGGAATCCAGCAGCTCCCTCTGCTCTCGCCCTGGCCAGTGATGAATGGCCAGTGCCGCTGCCCAGGAATCGATACTGTAATATCTTCATCCACCTAGGGGCGAGAGAAGGCGGCCAGCCCTAGCGCCGAGTCCCCACAGCAGCGCCCAGCACAGCCAGGGCCGGGGTAGGGGGGCAGTGAGCAGGACAGCCAGGGCTGGGGGTTGCCAGGAAAGTGGGGGCCGTGGCCAGGGCACCTTGACCAATGGGGTGTCGGGCACATGGCCAGGGACAGCTGCATAGGAACAGACACACCCCTGCTCCTGGCCTGGCACCGACTGCCCTTCCCATCCCCGAGGCTCTTCGGGTTCCCTTCCCAGGTCCACACAGCATAGGACACAGTGAGTGTGGAGTGTCGGCCCACAGCGGAGGACACAGTGAGTGTGGGGGGGTGCCATGGTACACACGGGCGTTGGTTGTTTTGGTTGCACAGGGCTGGCACCCAGGGAAGTGTTCAGCACCCATAGCTCTTACCCAGTCTGGTAAGGGAGGTGACAGGAAGGGTACAGCCCTGATCTAGTCAGATGGAGGAGGCGGCCCCCTCACCTGGTCAGATGGAGGAGGTGGCCCCTAAGCTGGTCAGATAGAGGGGTGATCCCTCGCCTGGTCAGATGGAGGAGACAGAGACTCCCCAGTCTGTGGCTGGAGCAGGCATCTTTCCTGTGGGAGCCCTTGCTACTGGGTAACCCCACCCCAACTGTGCAGGTGGGGGACGGGGCCCTGCTGGCCTTTGCCAGGCTGGGGGCTGTGGCTTTGTGGCTTGTGTCACCTTGGAAGGAGCGAGAGGCACTTGGGCAACTCCAGAAGTGGGTGCAGAGACTCGGCAGGCAGAGAGGAAATGGGCTTCCGTGTGCAGCTTCCGGCTGCCCCTGGCCCTGCAGGCTGTGGGCATATCCTGAACAGGCGTGAGTGCTGGATTGGTGTCATTTCTTTAGGGAAAATCAGGGCCACTTGTGTGCGCTCAGGCCCACCTACCAGAAGGCCCCTGAGCCCTCTCCCCCAAGACCCGAAGGCCTCATGCTGGCAGCCCCTCTGGTGTCATTGCACGGTCTGGCCTGAGCTGCTCCAACCCTGAGGCTTCCAGGCCAACTCGCACCTGAGCCCCTGCTGTGCCCAGGCCCTTGGGGCAACAGATATAAACAAGCGGCAAAGAGTTCCCAGAGACACCGCAGGAGCTGGGCCTTGTCACGGGGCTCTCCAGGGCGTGGAACCCCCTCATTGGGTCCCTAAAGGTGCTGAATCCCCTCCTGGGGCCCCTGACTGCTCTGCTCACCACAGAAGCACTTGAGGGCAGCCGGTGCCAGAGTTCTTGTGGGTCTGTAGGGATGGTACAATCCTGAGGGTCGCCAGGTCACCCCCACCGTGAAGGTCAAGGACTTTCCTCCTGTGAGCCTGGCTTTGGGTGCAAAAGCCTGCGTCACTAGGGGCAGACACCAGGTCTCTGTCCTCTGCACTGACCCTTACATAGTGCCCTGAGCCCAGGGGTCCCGTCTACACTTGGGGGAGGAGAGGAGAAAAGGACCCCAACTCTCCAGCACCCTCGACTGTTCCCAGCAGGATGCTGGACCCGCCTGTGCTTAGACTGGGTCCCTCCTGGGGCCGCTCGGCTTCACTCCACCCTCCCCTAGTTACACCAGGGCGCTGGAGGTCGCCGTCCCGCTCTGAAGGTCAAGTGCCACAGCCTGTGACAGGCACAGCTGCCCCCCACTGCCCCAGGTGGAAACGGCTGCAGGAGCATAGGGACCTTCGTCTTGCTCCCTCCGGTCCAGCCAGTAATCCGAGCCCACAGTGGTGCCCTGCGTCCAGCACAGCAGATCCTGTTTCTCGGGGTGTGTGGAGGAAAAGGATTTTCCAGAGTTATTTTCTCTAATTTCCTGAGTGTTTGTCTCTCTGCAGACTGATGCTGGCTTCATCTTTCATCCTGTCTCCCTCGGTCACTGCTGACCTCTCAGGAGGCCATGGAGTGAGGGAGCGACCCGGTGACTAGCCGCTGGCTGCTGGAAGGGCTGAGACCAACTCTTTGCTTCCACATAAGGTCCGTGAATGCTAAAGACGTCGCTGATGGTCACCGGGCCCAGCCATGTCCTGGCGAGAAGCAGCAGCACACCCGGAGTGAACGGACCGTGGACACTGTGTGGGGCGCTTGAGCACCCGGTTTCCGGTCAGCAGCTTCTCTCCCCGCACAGAGGCCCAGCGGCTGTAGGGAGGAGGGAGGGCGGGGGGGAACAAGACCCGGCCGGGAGGGAGATGTCAGCGCCGTGGTGGTGGTGGTGGTGGGGACCCCCTTGGTGGAGCCGGCGCTGCGGATCCCGATGCAGAGCAGAGCCACGAGGCAGCTGACCAGGGTGCAGCTGACGTCCCGACGTTCTTACTCCCGCCGCCCCCCGACACAGCGGGGCCTCACCCGTAGGAAATGGGGTGCACGTCTGCTCTGGTTGGGCTCCTGGGCGGAGCCGTGCCCTGCAGGAGTTGGCAAAGGGCCTCTCTCGGCGGCTCCCTTGCTGTGGCTCTCCTGGGAGCACCAGGCTGGCACCCACGGGCGAAAGAAGTGGGAGAAAACTCGGGAGTCAGGAGCCCCCAGCGGCGAGCACAGCCTCTGTTCCGGGACGTGCCGATTTCTAGGCGGTCACTGGCTCTTTCCTGAGGTGCCAGGTCAACGCCTCGGGCCCTGAGGTGGGGCATGAGGGTGACCCGCGTGACCCCTGGACAACGGCTAGGTAGGCTGTCACTGTGTTCCAGGAAAGGATTGAGCCCGGCCCAGGTGGCTGTACCCTGACGCTAAGGCCCGCCCGCCCTTGACGCTGGGCCCCGCCCCTGATGCTGGGCCCACCCCTGATGCTGGGCCCCGCCCCTGATGCTGGGCCCGCCCTGATGCTGGGCCCCGCCCCTGATGCTGGGCCCCGCCCTGATGCTGGGCCCCGATGGACCTTCTGACTCTGGGGCCCGCCCTTGATGCTGAGGCTGCTGAGGCTCCGCCCCTGACCCTGGGGCCCCACCCTGACTCTAGGGCCCCTCCACGTTTCGGTGTGAGCTGGGGACCCCCAGAAATGAGTCAGGGCTGTGAAGGCTCCCTGGGAGACTCATCCCAGGGGCTCCCCGTCAGGCAGGCGCTGCTCTCCTCCACGTGGTCTCAGGGTCCCACAAACACTGCCTGTAGTCATATCTTGCAAGCAGCCCCCGAGAGCCCCGGACAGTCGCTAACAGTCCCCAACAGCTGCTGTCAGCCACAGAGGGCCCCGGGCACGTGATCAGCATGCCCCCACCCCCGCTCACTGCCCCCTACCACGCAGCGGCTCAGGGGTTCCTGTGAGTTTCTCAGCCGCTGAGGCAACGCCATGGGGGCGGGGCGGAGTCATGGTCAGTGCCGGCCCCCCAGACGCGGCCTGTCTTGCCGTGGACCCCCGAGTAAGGCTGCACGTCAGCACAATTGACCCTGGCCATGTGGTCAGGGATTGCGGGCGCTTGAAGCCTTTGAGATGAGCCCTGTGACCCTGTAACCCTGCAGCGCCCCTTAACGTAGGACACAGTGGCCTGACTGTGAGCGTCTGACCGTGGGCATTGGGGCTGCCACTGTCTGTGGGGCCAGCTACGGGGTCGCTTGGGGCTTCCCCAGGGCTGCTGGTGGCCACCCCCAGAGCGGCCGGACTGCACCTCCCTCCTAGCCCCGCGCTGTTGTGAGTGGGATGCTCTGCCCCATCTCTGACTCCTCCACATCCAGCCCAGCCGGCGACTCCTACGGGTGCTTCAGAACTTCTCGGGCCTGCAGGGTGAGCTCGGACCCAGCCCTGGTGCTGGGGGTGGGGTTGGGGGCATGTCCCGACAACGTGTTCCCTGTCGGAGCCTGTTTCCCGTAGTCCCCTCCAGCAGGAGGGTCTGGGGTCAGGGCCAGGCACCAGGGCGGGGAAGGGGGGGCGTGAGGAGGAGGAGCCAGAGGCTGTGACGTCTCAGAAATCTGGGGCGGGAGGGCGGAGCAGCGGCCAAGGTCAAGGTCCTTGCCTGACGTCTGTGCTCAGAGGCCAGGCCGGTGTCTGGGGCCGCTGCCAGCTCTGACCGCCGAGTCCAGCAGGATGGCTGCAAACTAGGTCAGGGCCTGCGTGAGCCCGGCTGGGGAGGGGCCCCGCAGCGCCAGGAACACGGTAAGTGCACGTGTGATTATTTACCCACTCGGCCAATTAGATCTTAATAATAAACCATTTCGCAGCCTTGATGAGTGGAGTTTCCAGGGGTTGTGCCAGGAACAAGTCAGGGGGGGGGTAGCAGGGCCCGAGGCCTCCTGCACCCACAGAGGGAGGGAAGGAGGGGGCGAGTGTCAGCTATGACTGCCCTGTCCCTAGACACACACACACACACACACACTCACACACCCATATACACACACACAGTGGCACACACACTGACACACTCACACATACCCAGACACACATATACATACACACAATACATACTCGCACTTGTACTCAAACGCATGCATACACATGCACACATATACACTCATGCATGGGCACATACATGCACACATGTGTCTCCCCAAGCCTCCCGCCATCCACACACGTAGCTCTGGGGCTGTGCACATCAGCCAAGGGGCTGGCACATTCCCTGAGTCAGTGGCCGCTACACTCAGCACCACACCTGGACTGGCACAGGGCAGAGCTGGGGACTGTGAAGGAGCAGGTGACAGCTCGAGCTAGGGAGGGGCCCAGGGCTGACACCGGGAGGACACTGGAGAAGCCGTGAGGAGGTGACAGGGCACAGGGTGGCGGGACACCTGCTAGCCAGTGGGGCAGGAAAACCTCTAGGCCAGGGCTGGGCTGCCACTGGCCTAGCTGCCCTGACCCCTGTCTGGTGCGGCTCACGGGGCCCCAGGGCAGCAGCTCCTGGCCAGGGCTGGCCTCCCCGCCCTGCGTGCAGTGACCCTCACCCCACACACACCCACAGCTGCCCCCACCCAGGAACGCCCACCCTGGCTTCTGTCTAGGGGCGCAGCCCAGGATGCAGGTGTCTGGAGGTGGTGGCTTCTCCCCCAAAAGCCCCCCAAACGCGGCTGCACTGACCCCTCACTCCCCACAGCCCCCCATGGCAGCTGCAGACCCCTAGCTCCCCATTTTGCTCACAGCCCCCTTGCCTCAGCTTCAGCAAGGCCCAGTTCCTGGGCAGAGAGAAGCACAAGGAGACTCGGGGACACGGGCCAGGACTCGGGAGGGGGGAGAGGTCAGTGGTCAGCGGGAGCAGTTCTTCTGCACACAGAGTAAGGGGCAGGGCTGTGTGGAGATGAGGGTGTGTCTCAGGCCCCACAGAGCTCGGCCACAGCAGCCCTGCCCTGGCCACCCTGCCTGTGCCTGGCCCAGGACCTCTCTGGGGATACTTTGGGAACATCACAGCCATCTTGGGGCAGGAGGACAAGCCCCTCGGACACAGTCATTCTGGGGATGTGGAGGGGACCCAGCCACATCCAAAACCATGCAGATGGGGACGAGGGCCCACCCAGCTGCCCCTAACCCTGGGCCTGGGGCTCCGGCCATGCAGCTGGTACCTGTTGAACCCTTGTTTCACCCAGAGCCCCTGGGACGCCACCTAGCTGGACAGGATGGGCCCGGCTCTGCCCAGAATGTTCTGGGACTGGTGGCCATCTGCTGGGGTGGACAGTGCTGGGGTGGACGGTGCTGGGGTGAATAAAGCTGGGGTGGGCAGTGCTGAGGTGGATGGAGCTGGGGTGGCTGGAGCTGGAGTGAACGGTGCTGGGGTGGATGGAGCTGGGGTGGATGGTGCTGGGGTGGACATAGCTGGCGTGGACAGTGCTGCCATCCGACTGTTACGCTGTTCCCAAGCCCGGCTGCTTCAGGTGAGTCCTGTGGACTCAGGGATGGGTGCAGGGCTGAGGGACGCTGGTCTCCCGCCACCTCCTGCCTGCCCGCCCTGCTGTCAGCTCTGTGGAGCCGGGCCAGCACCAGCCCTGAGCGTGGCTCCCACTCAGTTCTCAGGTTTCCCTGCACTGGCTCAGCCCCCAAACGTCCTTGTTCCCGATTCGCTCAGCACTGACCCAGCTGCTCCTGCTTTATTCATGCGCAGACACGCATGAGTGTGTGCACACACCGCTAAGGCCCTTCTGCCCTCCTGGGCCACAGACTGCAGGAGGGGGTGGCAATGCAGTGACAACTGTCCCCAGAGGCGCCCCTGGGAGGGTAAGGGGAAAGCAGGGTCAGGCGAGGAAACCCCACGGGGAGGCTGCTCAGAGTGAGCCCTGGGGTGACGCAGAGGTGTGGACAGTGGGGCGTGCTCAGGCCAGGAGCTCAACCTTGCTGTAGGCGGGAGCGACAGGAGGAGCCACGGGAGGAGGCAAGGGGCGGCTACAGGCGCCCAATAGGCTCGGGGCAGCTGCTGGGGTCAGCCCTCCCTGAGACGTGCTCACATCTGGGCCCCTGCTGAGGGCACACAGGTGCACCCATCCCGGCCAGCACCTGCCCCCCTGCTGGCCTGCTAGGGCACATCAGCGCTGCCCTACCAGGAAGAGCTGGACATAGGGGCACCTAGCCAACTGCCCGTGGGTGAGCTCTGCCCTGCAGGATATTGGGGGCAGGTATTGGAGTGCCTGTGTGGGGCGTAAGCAGCAGCTATTGGGGTGCCTCTGGCCAGCCTCATACACCCCCTCAGTGGATCCAGCTTTGGGCCACCCTGACGTTGCCTGACTCACCTCCAAGACTGCTGGAAGTCCTGGGACAGGCTTCTGCTGCTGCCTGGCCTGAAGCTGATCCTGTTCAGCCCCACCCGCACTGTCCACTCTGGGAACCCAGAACCTTGCAGGCCCCCCAGGGCAGACCCCTCCCTGCCCTCCACCACAGAGCAGACCCCCAGCCCGTGCCCTTCTGCTGAGCCCCTGCCGGCCCCTAACCCATGATGGGCGTTGCCTATGGTTGGGTCCTTGGCAGCCGGGCCCAGAGACTTCTGTGACAAGGCACAGACCCCACGCAGACGCCCTATCACTCAGCCCTGGGCTGGCCCCATGAGGTGCTGTCCCCTAGATGACTCGGGCCCAGGTGCTCCTGCATGGTCACTGCTTGGGCAGCCTGGCCCCCTCTGCTGTCCTGAGCCTCTTTCTAGCCCTTCTGTTGGGAACTACATCATGCCCAGCCTCCCCTTCCTGGGCTCCGACCCATCCTGGCCCATGCTGGGGACTTCCAGGGTCTCAGGACCCTGGGAGTAGGTGCCACGGCTGAGAGAGGGGGAAGCAGGCTGCGATGGGACTTTCTAGCCACAGGGGCTGTACTGGGGTCCTTCGGGTCACTCCAGAATATGAGGACACCAAGTGCCCCATGAGAAGGTTCCCGCTTGGGCCTCCCTGACTGACCCCAGAGGATGACTGAGGCCTGATCCAGGCTCCCTGTTCCTGCCCCACACGCCCTGCCTGGAAAGTCCTTCCTAGACGGGAAGCCGGACTCTGTCCACATGCCAGAACCCGTTTGGACATAGAGAGGGTGGGCAAAGGGCCTGGCGTGCACTCCCTGTCCCCACTGACCTCTCAGAATGTCGCACCTGTGGCCCCTTGCCCTGGGGCTGCCACACGTCCCTGCTCCCAGAATCTGCTTCAAGATGTTGGCGAGAAGGGAGCAGTGACACCCCATTCCTGAGACACCCAGAAATAGGGGGAACACACCCAATGCGCTTGCAGTTTCCGTGCTGTGGGTGAGTCTCGGGAGCGGCTGCACTGCACCACCCAGGGCGGGCCCCAGCTCAGCACCCCAGAGCAGCTGCTGCTCCCAAGGCTGGGTGGGCCCCGAGGAGGCTCTGTAGCACCCGAGTAGGGTGGGAGATCAGGGGAGAGACCACGGTAGCCCTGCACAAGCACCAGGGCAAGCACAAGAGGAGGACGTGGCTCGGCTGCTGACCCTGGACCCGGCCACCCCAGCACCTCCCGCCACCCTGACCAAACTTCTCTGGTGAGTGTCCCTGCGTGTGGCACTGGGCCTTCCATGAACATGTGCCGTCCAGTGGGAAGCAGCTGGGCACGGCGGCAGCCAGCGACTGTGTGGGCGAGCATCTGCCTCCGGTCTGATCACTGCCCTGGCGCTTACTGGAGGGCCCCAGTGTTGCCCACGTGGCTGCCCACTGCGAGTCCACGTGTCCTTGAGTCTGTTTGTGGCAGTGCTTAGGACGACAGACATGTACAGGACTGGTCTGAATGCCCCCAAGGGGTGAGCCCAGAGTGGCTGAGCATGACACAGCCCGAGCCTGTCTCACGGGGCCTGGTGGGACTAACCTGGGTGGGCTGGAGACCTGGGGGGTTCAGGCCATGCAAGGGACTGAGGAAATCTCTAGGGGAGAGGCTCATGGCTTCCAAGCAATTACTCAGCTTGGGAAGATTCTGGCCCAGCTAATCGGCTCAGAGATATGGAAATCCCAGAACAGGAAGGGGCTGGGGATGCCCACCCACACTTCCCGCCCGCTTAGATCTGATTCAGGACACAGCCACGAGTGTCCTGAGGAGTGGCCGGAGGAGCAGGGATCAGGGCTGTGGGGCTGGAGCAGCAGTAACATGGCCTGACCCTGTCACATCTGACCCCTTCGCACCCTGACCCTGTCATACTGTGACCCATCGCCCTGACCTCACACTCTGACCTTGTCACACTCTGACCCAGTAACACTCTGACCCATTGCCCTGACCCCGTCACACCTGAACCAGACACACTCTGGCCTTGTAACACTCTGACCTCGTTACACTCTGACCCCATCACATCCTGACCCTGTCACACTCTGACCACATCACATCGTAGTGGGTGAGTGACCCCCTTCTCCCTGACATGGAGCAGGAGCAGGAGGGCTCTGGGCTGTGTCTCTGCCCCCACCTGCCCACCAACCCTCACGGGCCCCTGAGAGGGATAGCCTGAGGCCTGGGCAGGGCATCCCTGAGCTGAGCACCAAGGCCCTGTGTCCAGGGCCACCAGCACCCAGCAAGCTCCTGCCTGACCTGGGCTGTCTGCATTACTGACCCCACTGACCCCAGAGAACTCGCCCCACCACATCCATGCCAGCCCAGAAAACCCCTCTCCAATACGGTCACTGAGTGCCAGGCACAAACTCAGTGCTGGGGTCCTCAGGCTACGGGACACACATTGGTCCTGTAATCACAGAGAGAAACACATGAGACAGAAGAGAGAAGAGAGGAGAAAAAGGGAGAAAGAGAAGGAGAGAAGGAGGGAGAGAGAGAGAAAGAGCAAGAGGGAGAGAGAGGGAACAGTGAGAGGGGTAGAGGAGAGGGAGAGAGACAGCAAGAGGGAGAGAGAAACAGCAAAGGAGAGAGGGAGAGAGAGAGAAGAGAACAGACAGTGAGAGGGAGAGAGAAGAGAGAGAGGGAGTGGGGGGTAGAGGGAAAGGGAGGGGGAGAGCAGGCATCTGCACATCAGCCCACATCCTGGCCCAGAACCTCCCAGACCCCCAGACCCCCCAGACCCTCCAGAGTCCTGCAAGCCTCCGTGACCTTGTGCCTTTGGACGTCCCTGACCTGCGGAGTGTCCCGGTCGGGAGAGGGATGCACCAGCCCCGTGCTGCCCTGAGGCCAGGCTGGGACGCGGTAGCCTGCCGGGCACTGGGCTGTTATGTGCCCTGCGCTCTGCCCCCCTTCATCCCCCGCCCGTGCTGGAGCAGCTGAAAGAATTGGGTCAGCTGCCATCATCTTCCCGCTGTCCCGTCACTCCTGCGGCTGCCCGCACCATTAACCCACATCCACACACTCCTTAATCAACACGCCAGAAGAGCGACACTCAGCAGCGGCCCCCGGCAGACTCTCGCCACTTGCCAAAGCCCCCCTTGAGACACGTGGCATTGGAGGGCCGGCGGGTCCCAGGCACGCTGATGGCTTAGTGCTGCTCTGCTCCTTCCTGCCAGCCGGGACAGGCCCACCTACTCCTCGTGTCCATGCATGAAACAGGTGTAGGCACACATGTCTGTGCTCTGCCAGCCTTCATGTGCATGCGTGTGCACCGTCTGCAGGCATTTGTGTTCGTGTGTCTGTGTGCATGCGAGTGCAGCGTCTGCAGCCTGAGAAGGCGTGGCCAGGTGGGGCGGGGTCTGCTCCCCTGGGGGCGTGGCCAGGTGGGGCGGGTCCGAGGCTTGGGGAGGCATGGCCAGGTGGGGGCGGGGTTTGAGGCCTGGAGAGGCGTGGCCAGGTGGGGCGGGGTCCGAGGCTTGTGGAGGCTAGGCGGGGCAGGGCGGTGCCTGGATGCGTCCTCACAGGAGCTGCCCAGCTGGCCACTGTCACAACCTTGTGCTCCCTGCCCAGCAGTGCCCTCCCTGTGGTCCTCCTCTACCGTCTGGAAGTCTGGGGGCCTCTTTCAGGGTCCCTGGCCAGCCCCATAAAGCCGCAGCTGCATCTCGAAGCCAGCACAAAGGCAGGGGTGAGCCATAGAGCGAGGCAGGTCCCTGGCCCCAGGCCCCCATGTCAGCCTGCCCAGGACCCACCCCTCTGTGCCCCTGAGTGGGGGCCCCAGAATCCTGGGCTTCAGCTGAACTCCCTGACAGACAGGCGAGGCCCACTGATCAGAGGTCTGGGGGATCAAGGGGGTCAGGAATGAGGGACAGGAATGGGGACAGGAATGGGGGGTCAGTAGTGCGGGGGCAGGGCCAGGCCCTCAGTGGCCTCAGTCCCAAGATCTCCAGGGTGAGTTGGTGAGTGGCGTCCAGGCTGGCAGGCAGGAAGCGGTGGGTCTGTGCCACGTCCCTGCCACCGTGATGGATGTCCTGTGGCTGTTGGACGCTGCTCACAGTGGCCCTGCCAGCTCAGGGCCCCTCCAGCCAGCACAGATGCTCTCCCAGTTTGGGGCAGGGATGGGGGCTCCCCCACACACCTCCAGCCCTCAGTTCAGGGTGCAGAAAAGTGGGCACTGGCTCCGGTCCCCGCCTGCCGCTGGCCTTGGGCTCCTCTGTCTCTGCCATCAGACTGCAGGCTCCTCCCAGCTCCCCAGGCTGCCCCTGCCTTCTGCCTTTGCAGAGAAGCGCAGGGACAGAGGCAGACGCAGGGCATGGGGATACAGGACAGATGACTGGAGCCCCGGGAGCCTGCCCATGGCAGCCACTGCCCCACACCTGAACTATTCTGGGGTTCCCAGTGTGGGGCCTGGAATCAGCAGCCCGGGAGGAACGAGGTGGTCATCAGGAAGGTGATCATGAGCTGGGTGGTCATCAGGGGGCAGGAGACAGGCTGGGCCATTGTCCCCACCCCACACTCCACACCTGGTGGGAACCCCAGTTATCCTTCAAGGTGTCATGGCACAGAACTGGGGCTGGGGGGTATCAGGGAAGGACCCCAGCTCCAGTCCCAGCTTCTCCAGTAGGGGAAGTTGGGGGAGGGTCTCCCAGCCACACACGTGTGAGCTGTGGGCTCTGAGGGGCAGAAACCAGACTCCCAGACTCAACGGATGGAGCAGCTCTTCTGGGCAAGGAGAAGAGAGCCCGGGGTCCAGGGTGAGGCTGGGGACACTCAGGGCTATCTCAGGAACCTTGGCCAGCTATTGCCATGCTGGCTGCCTCCCCAGGTCTCACTTCACATTTTGGGGCAATGAGGCTGGAATCAGACGCGGGAACTTTGGATCCTGTTTGGCACAACTCTTGGTACCAACTGGTGAAGGGATAAGGGAAGGAAGGATAGATGGTGATGAGGGAGGGATGAATGGACAGTGTGGGTGATGAGGGAGGGATGAATGGACAGTGTGGGTGATGAGGGAGGGATGAATGGACAGTGTGGCTGATGAGGGAGGGATGAATGGACAGTGTGGCTGATGAGGGAGGGATGAATGGACAGTGTGGGTGATGAGGGAGGGATACAGTGGGTGAGGAGGGAGGGAGGGTAGGGATGGTGGGTGAGTGTTTGGAGAATTAGTGGATTTGGTGGTGGGCAGTGTCTGGAAGGGTGTGGAGTGGGTGGGAGACACAGGTAGATGCTTTGTCGCGGCCTCTGGACCCAACACATCCACGAGTCCATCCCCCTTGCTGTCCCTCCTGTGGTCCTGCTTTATGGTCGGGGATGCTGGTCTCTAGGCGATTGTTTCCAGGACCCTGGGACTGGGAGCCAAGCTGAGGAAGGAAGGCTGCCCCAGACGGAATTGGGGCTGTGTCTGGTCTGAGCAGCTGTGACGCCTGGCCGGAGATGTGAGCCCTTGCCATGAGCAGTGTGCAGTGTGTGGGAGTGCCTGGCCGGAGATGTGAGTCCTTGCCGTGTGCAGTGTGCAGTGTGTGGGAGTGCCTGGCCGGAGATGTGAGCCCTTGCCGTGTGCAGTGTGTGGGAATGCATGGCCCGAGTTGTAAGCCCTTGCAGTGTGCAGTGTGCTGTGTGCTGGCTCTCTGCCTGCGAGCATGTCCTGCTCGGAACATTTCTTAGTATGAACTGAAGTGTTCTGTGTTTTCATTGTGCTGCAGGGACTTAGTTGGGGAGGAAGCTGGGAGCAGGGAGCAGCAGGTCGGGCCAGCTGGCTGTCTGCAGGTGCAGGGACAGGGGTGGCACCTTTGTTGGTGCCTCTGAACCAGGCTGATGGGAGAGACTGGGCTGATGTCATAGGCAGGCCAGCAAGCCCTTGGGCAATACCAGACACCTCCCAGACCCTGTTGGTGGCCCCTGCTAGGCCGGCAGACTGGGTTTGAGCTCAGGGGGCAGGTCACGACGCATGGTAAGCAGCAGAGACACTGGGATCCCTGATGAGAAATTCAGCTGCCTGGAATCTCACCATGAGACGGAGAGACCTCGGAAAGGCAGGGTACAGGGTGCAGGGGTGCAGGGCAGGCTGGGAGAAGGGGGCAGGGTGCAGGAACAGGTCAGGCTGGGGTCAAGGGGCAGGGTGTGGGGACAGGGCAAGCTGGGGGAGCTGGGGGTGAGGTAAGTACCAGAACCGAGGCCCTGCCAGGCAGAGAAGTCATGACAGGAAGCTCACAGCGGCCACATGGACAAAGGACAGTGGCCTTTCAGCTGGACCAGCCGCATGAGACAGACTCGACCCGAGTAGGAGAAGTGGGGCAGGCGGGGACAGGGAATCTGTCTCACCATCAGCCCCGTAAAACTCCAGTGAGAGCAAAGTTCATTTCAGCAGGGATGCCAGAGGCTGGCGGGCACAGGACAGGGCAGCACGGCAGGGCGAGGACTCAGTGGCAGGGACAGAGGACAGTCCCCTGCCTTACACTGAATGCCTCCACCCATGGCCCGTAGCATTCAGGACACAGACGCGTGGTCACCCTGTGCCCTTACACCCCCACACACTCTGATCCCTGTCCGAGGTGGGGTGCAGGAGCAGAGCCTCATCCCAGAGCGGATGACCAGGGTCCTGCCTGCCCTTTTTCATCTCTGCACCTGGCCGGAGACCTTCTGGTAGGACCCCTGTCCTGTGCGAGCTCTCGGGTACAGTGGGCAGTGGGGAGCCAGGTAGTTGGGGTGAGCTGAGGCCTAGGAGAGTGTGTGCTGGGCTAAGCAAGGGGCACGTAGGGGCAGCTCAGGCCACCAGCATCCTCGTTTGCTGTGTCAGGGACAGCCCCCAGGCTCTGCAGAAAGCAGAGAGATGGATGGATGGATGGATGGATGGACGGACGGACGGACGGACGGACGGATGGATGGACAGACAGACGGACGGACAGCTGGAATCTGACATTGGCGCATGGTTTGAGGTCAGGGCTGGCTGCAGTGACCTCTGCCAGGCAGGGGCCTGAAGCTGCCGGGCCAGCAACTTGTGGGTGCTCTACCAAGATAGCTCCGCCATGGACAAGGAGGAAAAGGGTCTATGGGGCGGGGTGGCCAGCAGTAACAGGGACACGGAGATAACGGGTGGGAGAGGAATCTGACCTGAGACCTCCTGAAGTGGTCCTAGGGGGCGCCTCAGTGTAAGTGCTGGGATTTCCAGGGTTTGGGGGCCTGGTGTGCAGAGGGGCAAAGGGAGCAGGGAGAGGAGGCCGGGGGCACTCTCCAGTCTCCGGACACCACCGAAGGGTGGACTGAAGGCCACTGCATAAGACATCCTCATCCAGCTGCCTTGGAGCACAACCCAGGCTCCTGGCTCTCGCCCTAGGCCTGTCGGTGCCGCCACGCTGCGCACCAGAGACCAGGCCCACCAGAGGCCCCTCCCACCAGAGGCCCCTCCCACCAGAGGCCCCTCCCACCAGAGGCCCCCGCCCACCAGAGGCCCCGCCCACCAGAGGCCCAGCCCGTTGTGTGCACCGCCCAGCGGAGGTCTCTCCCACAGGCACCCCTGAGGTTCGCGCCTCCCACCATCGCTCTCCATCCATCCACAAGGGCATGGTGGCTGGCTTGCAGCCCTGGATGCCTCTGGCACGGCTCCCACAGGCAGGACCCAGCGCAGTAATCCCCATGTACACCAGGGATCTCAGAGCGCCCGGCTCCAGCAGACCAGATCTGTCCTGCCCTGGGTCTTTGTGCCAGAGAAGCGCCTCTCTGATCCTGTTCTTCCTCCTACAAAGGAAAAAAAGTATCGCCAAAAGGCCTGAAGCCACAGTGACTGTCTCCAACTCATTTCATAGTTTCAATTATCTAAATTATTGCTTTGCCCTGCTACAAAAGGAAGAAGCTCTATTTTTAAAGTCGCTGGGAGCTAAGTGCTGGGTTACCTCCCCTGTCAACAATGCATAATAATTTTGATCAGGCGCACATCACGTTTCATAGCGGCAACAATGGCAGCGACCGGGGTCTCCGGAGACTTTATTTTTAGCCTGAAAATCACAAAGGAGGAGCCAGGAGGAGATTTCATACAGCAGCCGGAGCCCCACAGCCTCCCGGGGCAAGGCCAGTCCAAACCCCTGGCTGGCCCTGCGGTGCCCGGAGCGCAGCGGGCTGCTGGCTGGCAGGACGAGCACCTGGGTCGGGCTGGGCTGTCCACACAGGCCTCCGCATCCAGTGACTGGCAAGTTCTTTTTTTTTTTTTGCTTTTTTGGGTCACACCCGGCGATGCTCAGGGGTTACTCCTGGCTCTGCACTCAGGAATCACTCCTGGGGGTGCTCGGGGACCATATGGGATGCCGGGGATCGAACCCGGCCGGCACAGACCAGCCGCGTGCATGACTGGCAAGTTCTTGGCAGGGGTTATGGGGCCAAGCGGGGGCTGTCCCCAGGAGCAGCCGTTTCCGGCTGAAATGACTCATGTCCACAAACAATCACAGCACAGATGTGTGGGTGTGGGGGGGCTGGGGGAAGCGGGCTCACCCAGACGCTCCCCAGCGGGCATCATCGTGGCCCTGGTGCCAGCCTGGGGATGGGCGAGATGGAGGGAGGGGTGTCGGGGCTGAAGAGCCCTGCTCAGCCACGTGGGTGCAGAGCTGGGAGTCGGACAAGGGGCTTGGAGTCTGGTGGTGGTGGGGGTCGTGGCTACTCTCCTGAGCCTTGTGATGGGGGCAAAGGGGTTCCCAGAGGGATGCGACTCTACCTGTGATAAGCCTCTGGGCATGAGCGTGGGGTGCAGGGCCCAGATGGACCGTATGTTCTCTGCATCACTGTGTCACACAAAGCGAAGCCCAGCCCTGCTGTGAGGACAGGGGTATCCAGCCTGGACCCAGTGTCCATCCCGGGTCCAGCAGCTGGCCAGGTGGGGTGGGGGTGGGGCTGCTGCTCTGCAGAGACTCAGGTCATGAGGTCGCCTCTGAAGCCCACGGGAGACTGGGAGCATCCATGGCGGCCTTAGAACTGTGGGCTGGAGGCGCCCAGCCCAACTGTTGGCACTGGGTCTGGGGGCAGACCCTCCCCTGGCCACACTGTCCCCCAGTTCTGGGGCTGGCTGGTGGCAGTCGCTGTGGACACATGTCCATGCCTGCTGCAGCCCAGGGCATCTGTTCCTGGCCTGGGCTGACCAGGGGCTGGACTCCAGATCCCCTCCAAGGTGAAGGACGTGTGTGCTCACTGCCCTTTTTGCCCACCTCCATGAATCTTCTCTGGATTCATGAGGCCAGAGGGCCTGAGTGGAAACATGTGTGAGAGGAAGTGGTTGAGAATTTTGGGGGCTGTTGCTTTCGGATGTACCAGTAGGTCAGATGCAGACGCAGTTGCTGACTGTCCCTCACCCCAGGTGCCGCGGGACACGCCGTCAGGGGCTGCTCTGGGCGAGGTGGGCCCTGGGTGACCTCAGAGGTTCTGTGGTTGCTCCCTTCAAACCAGACAGCCCCGTCCCGCCGTCACTGCCACCTGACAGCCATAATGGTGCCATTGTCATGGAGCTCAGAATAGCAGCACGCCTCCGCCTCCAGCTGCACCCCACGCCCCTGCCAGAGACCCCGTGCTGCTCAGGCAGCAGTCCCCAGACCAGGACCGACGCTCCCTGTCACTAGGAGGGAGAGTCCCGTCTGCAAACTGGACCCAAAGTGCTCCCCCGGACCCTGAGTGCTCCCCAGGACTCTGAATGCTCCATTCAAGCCCCGAGTGCTCCCATCCGGACCCTGGTGCTCCTGCCCCTCCTCCATGGAACATGCTCCTGCTAGGTGCGGGCTGCTGCGAGCACTCTCCACGGGGTTCCCGCTGGGCTTCTGGGAGTATGTGTGAGGAGCTCCCCGTTTGCTGGACCCAGCCAGGCGTTCTCCACAGTGCCCTCGGCTGCACTGCTGGTCGTGACCTCAGTCCTCCCCAGGGCCCTGTCCTGCCCCTAGGCCAGGCAAGGAGTAAGACCCTGCCATGGCCTCCTCCCCACTCCCCAGGTACCATTGCGGGCACCTGGGAACTTGTGCCCACCGCACCAGCCCCACTCCCACGCAAGGGAAGCAGGATGCGGGGCCTAAGCCCCGTGTGTCCCCCCTGGCTCCGGCTCCAGGCTTTGCTGCCAGCTGACACAGCTCCACAGAAGCAGGAGGTGGGTGCCCACATGTGTCAGCACTGACCCGCGGGAAGCCAGCGAGGAGGGAAAGAGGGTGTCACAGGGAAGCCGTGGTCACTGCCGGGAATGGCTGACAACACCCAGGAGGCCTGGTCAGGGCTTTGGGGATGACGGGTGGCGGATCAGCAGGTGTACAGTGGGGAGTGCATTTGTGTGCATGTGTGTGTGTTTGTTCATGTATGTGCATGTGTGTCTCTGTGTGCATGTATGTCTCTGTGTATGTGTGTACATGTATCTCTGTGTACATGTGTGTCGTGTGTGCATGTGTGTCTGTGTGTGCATATGTGTCTGTGTATATGTGTACATGTATCTGTGTGTACATGTGTCTGTTGCGCATGTGTCTGTGTGCATGTGTGTGTTTGCATGTGTGCATGTGTCTCTGTGTGTATGTATGTACATGTATCTGTGTGTACATGTGTGTCTCTGTGTGCATGTGTGTGTGTGCATGTGTGTGTCTGTGTATGTCTGTGTATATGTGTATATATGTGTGTGTACATGTATCTTTGTGTGCATGTGTGTCTGTGTGCATGTGCATGTGTGTGTGTACATGTATATGTCTATGTGTATGCATGTGTGTTTCTGTTCGTCTGTGTGTGGGAATGTGCCCGGGAACCCGTGTGCTCATGTCGGTGTATGCGCTTATGTCTGTGTCATGGGGCATGTGTGTGTGGTTTTGTGCTCCCAGAGCCCCGGGCTGTGGCTGGGGTCCCACCTGCTGGAGTCAAGGCTGAGTGTAGGCAGGTGGCTGCTGGCCCTCCCCAGCCCCTGCCGCTCCCCCTCTGGCCCTTCCGTCTTGGGCATCTCCGGCTCAACCCCATCACTCTACCCACTCACAGTTCTCTGAATGAGGTGCAGGAGGTGCCAAGCCTTGGTTGGGCTGCGCCTACCACAACCCTGAACAGTGTCCAGCCCACATGCCCTCCTGTGCTGCATCCCGAACCCTGGACACCCGAGAGCTGGCAGGCGTGTGGCAGTGGGCGAAGGTGGTGCAGGCAGACGATGGTGCCGGGTCTGACCTGCCTGCTGGGGTCAGGGTCCCCAGTGACAGGGACAGGGGCACCCTCCCGGCTTCAGCCTGATCAGGGTCCCTCTCTCCTCCTCACAGGTGCCTGCTGGGGGTGCCATGAGGCAGGGTCTGTCTCAGTGGTGGGGGCCCTGAGCAGGCCCTGCAGGGGGCAGCTGTATTCACAGCTGAGGGCCACAGCACCCTCCATGCCCCACCCCTTCCTCACTGCACTTCCCGTCCTGGCTAGGGCCTCCAGGGAAGGGGGAGACACCAAGATGGGACGTCGGACATTGTGGAGCCAGCAGGAGCACACACCAACACGTTCCCGCACACACGCACAGACGCAGCCAGGTGTCTTCCAGGGAGGTCCATCTGGCCAGTTAGGAGACGTCCAAGGGGGCAGGGAATGGGGGGCAGGAGGTCCTGTTGGAGGGCAGGTGGGAATGGGGACACAGTCCTGTGGGGGTCTTTCTCTGCCCCCACTTGGGAAGCTTCTGTTCTTGCCCTCTGCCCCGCTGCGGGCCACCCTCATCCCCTCCCGTCTTTAATCTTCTCTTTGGCTGCTTGATTCGGCCCCTCCTTCCAGGGCAGATTAAATGGAGGGGGATTCACATAGCAATAATGAGGTAATTAAAATCACCCGCATGTGCAAAGCCCAGGAGAAGCTTCCCTGGAAATCCTCAGGCCTGGGCAGGAAAGTGTCTGAGGGAAGGCGTATGGAGCTGAGCTGGGCCTGCTGGCCATCTGCCTGCTGGCCGCCTGTTTGCAGTCTACATGTCTGCTGTCTATCTGCTGTCTGTCTGTCTGCTGTCTGCTGTCTGCTTCTGTCTGCTGGCCGTCTTGAGCTGGCACTACTGCCGTGCCAGTTGTTAGCAGTCGTGGCTCCATGACCACCGGTCGTGGTGGAACGTCACCAAGCATGTGTGTGAGGAGGGTTATGGGAGTCCCCTCCCCGAGCGGCTGCCCTCAGAACTGGTGTGTGGTGCTGGGCGCAGGAACCCAGAGGCAGGTTTGGACCCTGCTTAGGTGGGTCCTGACAAGCACAGCTAAGGGGCAGCTGAGTCTCTGCATCTTCCAGTGCCCACAAGCCCGAACTACCTCTAAGCATGGGTGGACCTGTGTGCTCGAACGCCTCTCTGAGCACTGAGCACCTTGGGCCTGTGTGTACCTCGGACCCACCTCTGAGCACGGCAGGCCCATGTGTGCCTGTTGGACCCTGCAGGCCCCTGTGCTGGCCCTGAGCACAGGTTGCTCATAGGTGGTGCTGTTGGGGATCCCGAGGGAGGGACCCCCAAGGTTCACCCTGAAGGATAGTGGGACCCCAGCCCTCGGTGCCCCATGAGAGGCTCTACTGCAGGCTCAGCCCACTGCAGCCGAGAGGAACAGGAGGCCCCTCCTGCTTGGGCTTCCCTTGGCTCTCTGGGTCAGGGCAACAGGCTCAGCCCTAGAGCAAACCTAGGAGCCAGCACTGCTAGCAGGACCCGGCTGATGCTCCCGGCCTCGGGCTGTGCTCCCGTCTCCTGCGGGCTGGGGGACATGAGCTCCCCACCCAAACACCTGAACTTCCCTCACTCTTCCCCTTCCTTCCTTCCTTCCTTCCTTCCTTCCTTCCTTCCTTCCTTCCTTCCTTCCTTCCTTCCTTCCTTCCTTCCTTCCTTCCTTCCTTCCTTCCTTCCTTCCTTCCTTCCTTCCTTCCTTCCTTCCTTCCTTCCTTCCTTCCTTCCTTCCTTCCTTCCTTCCTTCCTTCCTTCCTTCCCTTCCTCCCTCCCTCCTCCCTCCCTCCTCCTCCCTCCCTCCCTCCCTCCCTCTTTGTCTTTCCTCTTCTGTCCCTTCCCGCCTTAAGCCCTACACAGGAAATGGTGAGTATGGCTGACAAGCTGCTCTCTGAACTTGCCTCCCCCTGGGAGAGCAATAGGGCCAAGGGCTCCCCAGTGTCAGGACACAGTGTGATTGGGGAGGGGGGAGGCCCCCTCTGGGGCGGGTGTAGTCAGAGCACCTGGTCAGGGGTGAGGTGGACTTTGAGACAGGGGCACCAGGATGTCTTGGGGGCCAGAGATGGTCATTGTCCTCCTGAGAGAGGAACGAGATATGGTAGCGCTTGGGGCAGTGGGCAGCGAGGTGGGTGGTGGAGTGTGTGGGGGAGGATTTCAGAGCCTGTAGAAGTTTAGAGGCTGTAAGGACGTAGGACAGACAGCAGCCAGGTGCAGAGTGAGGCAGGGGGCCTTGGGAGGGGAGAAACATGGCATGGCATGAAGCAGAATAGGAGGGGAGAGAGAGAGGGAGAGATGGAGAGAGAGGGAGAGAAAGAGAGAGAGAGGGAGAGAGAGGGAGGGAGAGGGAGAGAGGGAGAGAAAGGGAGAGAGAGGGAGGGAGAGATGGAGAGAGAGACAGATAGGGAGAGAGGAGATGGAAGAGATGGAGAGAGAGGGAGAGAGGGAGAGAAAGGGAGAGAGAGGGAGAGAGAGAGAGATGGAGAGAGAGAGGGAGAGAGAGATGGAGAGAGAGGACAGATAGGGAGAGAGAGAGGGAGAGAGGGAGGGAGAATAGAGGAGGGGAAGTATGATGACCTGGGGGACAGTTTGGATGTTTTTTTTTTTCATTTTGGGTTTCACCCAGCGATGCTCAGGGGTTACTCCTGGCTCTTCGTTCAGGAGGCCGCGTGCAAGGCAAATGTCCTACCCCGCTGGGCTATCGCCCAGGCCCTTTGATGTATTTTTAAGGATAAAAACCAAAGGATTTTCTTTCTTCCTTTTTTGTGACTAGTTGATGGCTTTTGAGATTAATTTAATTATTTTATTGCGTCACCGTGAGGTGATCACACAGCTGCCCATGACTGGGTCTCGCCACACAGTGCCCCGCACCGCCCTGCCAGTGCACTTTCCCAGCACCCACGTCCCATTTCCCCTCCCCAACAACCTGCCTCTATGGGAGCCACTATTTTTTTCATTTTGTAAGCTTTAAATTTTATTTATTTAGGCTTTTTGGGTCACACCCAGCAATGCTCAGGGGGTTACTCCTGGCTCTGCACTCAGGAATTACTCCCTGGCGGTGCTCAGGGGACCATATGGGATACCGGGATCGAACCCGGGTCGGCCGGTGTAAGACAAATGTCCTCCCTGCTGAACTATTGCTCTGACCCCGTATGGCAGGCTCTATCTCTCTCTCTCTCTCTCTCTCTCTCTCTCTCTCTCTCTCTCTCTCTCCCTCCCCCCCATGTTTGCGCATTGTGGTTTGCAATGCAGACCTTGCAGGG
Source organism: Cryptotis parvus (assembly GCA_021461705.1). NCBI lineage: Eukaryota > Metazoa > Chordata > Mammalia > Eulipotyphla > Soricidae > Cryptotis > Cryptotis parvus. Next base: position 324,808 of record JAJIBD010000783.1, on the reverse strand, counting down.
TTATATCCCTTTACCTACTTTCAATACTCAGTTCTAGACTAGTGTTACCATTTCCAACTGTTACTGTTGAGCTGGTCCCTTCTCCATCTTCCTGACCTTCTGCCCCTCACACGCTTGTGGTAGATTCCAACCCTTGACAGGTCCTCTGGCCCCTGTTTTCCCTGGCCTTGGGTATTAGTCTCATATGATGTATTTTATATCCAAAGAATTCTCTTGTGCATGAATGTTGAGATGGACCCAGTTGTTCTTCAGATTTCTGAGTGTCGAGAAGCATCTGGGGCAGGAGGTGTGAGCGAGGGGAGCCGTGGGGGTGGGCCTGGCGCTGCTCCCATTAAGTGTTTGGGTCTCTGACATTTAAGCACAGCTTCCCGCCCGTCTGGGCAGAGCAGGCAGAACGGGTGTTTGGGAGAATTCAGGCAACGGTAAAGTCTATGGGTGTAGCTCAGAGGCAGGAGCTGGGCGGACCCGAAAGCTCTGGAGAAGCCCCAAGCCAGGGGCGGTGGGGGGGGGGGGGAGCATAGCCTGGAGGTGGGTGGGTGCAGGGAGTGCAAGGGGGCTGACAGCAGAATCCCGGAGCAATGAGGGGCAGGAAAGGGGGCAGGGCTGGATCCAGCTTCGGGACCCTCTGACGGAGAAGGGTCTGCTGGGGTTGGTTTATGTGTGGCACGCCAGCGTGGGGAGGGAAGGGCAAGCAGTGAGAGCGTGTAGTTGCCTGATATTGTACACACACACATGCACACGCATATACATGCACACCCACACACACGCATATACACACATACATGCACACACACCTGCACCCGCACTTTGCCTGCACAACACACACATGCTGGCGACGGTCACCCACATCTCCGGTGTGGGGCTCCTGGTGCAGACAGTGGGCTTGTGGGTGTCTGTGGCTGGGCACTGACCAGACCAGCGTGCTGAGCCCTGCGAGAAGCGGATGAATATCTCGGCCCTCCGTGTGCAGGAGGCCCAGCTCCACACCAGCTGGCCCCTGGGCCCCTGGCGCTGTGTGTGGATGCCGCGCGGGCCGTGCCTGCCGGGTGACGCTCCAGGGGCCCAGAGGGGTGCTCAAAGGCACAATTTACGGCAGCGTTGGACTACATCAGCCTATTGATTTAATTGCTGTTTTATCGCCCATTAAATCATGAGTATCACATGAGCTGTAATTTATTTGGCCTGGAGAGCCAGGCGGAGGGAGGGCGCTGAGGGCAGGGCCAGCCACAGGAGGCGCTTTGGGGACACCACAGGAGAGAGAGCTGAGCACCAGGAAGGCCCTTCCCAAGGGGGCCAGAGGCTGGGGCGGTCAGGCACTGGGTCTCCCCCACCAGGAAGGCCCTTCCCAAGGAGGCCAGAGGCTGGGGGCGGTCAGGCACTGGGTCTCCCCACCAGGAAGGCCCTTCCCAAGGGGGCCAGAGGCTGGGGCAGTGGGCACTGGCTCCCCACCAGGAAGGCCCTTCCCAAGGGGGCCAGAGGCTGGGGCAGTTGGGCACCGGGTCTTCCCCTCCTCTCAGCCCTTGAAAGAACCTTCCTGCCCCATCTGTCCCTTCCTGTGTGGATTTCCTGTGGCCAGCAGGGAACGTGGTCGTGACAGCCTGCAGCCAGTGGGGGCCCGAATACTGTCACCTCCCTGCATTGGGACCAGTGGGGTCTGCGTGTCCCCAGGAGTCCAGCAGAGTCTGAACTGGCCCTGTGTTGGGGGGCACAGAGTCCACTATGGCCAGAGTGGTCCCTTACAGCCCCACGGCCCTGTGCCCGGGCTGCTCACAGCCCCACTGCCCTGCGCCGGGGCCCCTCACAGCCCCACTGCCCTGTGCCGGGCCCTCACAGCCCCACTGCCCTGTGCTGGGGCCGCTCACAGCTCCCCTGTGCCAGCTCAGCTGCCCTGAAGCTCCCTCTGGGTGCAGCCCTGCAGCTGCTTTTTGGACCCGTGCCCACCCAGACCTGCTGGAGAGTCACACACTGCCCACCCTCAGCTGCTCCTGGCCCCCTGACCATCACAGCTGCTCCCAGCACTAACGCCCGGGGCCAACAGTCCCCTGCAGGCGCGCTTCCCAACTGTCCAAACAAAGGCAGACAGGCGGCACCTGGGCAGCATCTACTCCTGCGCATCAACCACACCTGTGCCCACACCTGTGCCCACACCTGTCCCATACCTACACCCACACCTGTGCCTGCACCTGTGCCTGAACCTTGAGCCTTCACCTGTGCCTGTAGCTGCACCCAGTGTTTCCCCACCCAGGTGTGGGTCCGCAGTGATGTGTCTGTGTGCACATGTGAATGTGTGAGTGTGTCTGTGCAAGGGTGAGTATGTGAGCATGTGAGTGTGTGAGCATGTGTGTGAGCATGTGTGGTGTGTGTGGATGTGTGGTATGCATGTGTGCACATATGTATGAGCATGTGTGAGTGTGAGCGTGTGTGAATGTGTGCATGTGTGAATGTATGGGCATGTGTGTGTGAACATGTGTCTGAGCATGTATCAGTTCGTGAGTGTGTGTGCATGTGAGTGTGTGCATGTGTGAGTGTGTATGTGTGAGTGTGTGTCCTGTGCATATGAGTGTGAGCGCATGTGAGTATTTGGGCCCACACAGCTTCCCTAGACCACGACTCCTTAGCATCAGACCCGCCCCCAGGGCTGCCTGTCACCAGGTCAGGGGATTTGGGCTGCAGCTGCTTCCTGGGTGGTCCCTTGCTGGGTCATTGTGGAGCTCCGGCTGCCTCCAGCACCCGTCAGGCTGTGCTGGCAGCTGCTCCTTTGTGGGTCAAGAGCAGTTGAATGTCAGCGGCTCCCTGTGGCCTGCGACCCTCCGTCTCCCAGCAGGTGGGGCGCAGCCCTCCCCGGCCAGACACCAGCAGCACCTGTCACAGGCTCTGTCCCTGAGCGGACCAGCTGCTTTCTGGAATGAAAGGGCATTAATGAGAGTCGGGACAGGAGGTGGCACCCACAGGGGCAGGATCCATTCAGAGGAGTGGGTGTGGGGCACCCGAGGGCTGCCTGCGGCTGGGCATCATGGCCGGCACCTTCTCCATCCTGCAGGGAGCTGCTTGGCCCAGCCTGTCAGAACTCAACACTCCCCCCCCACCCCTCATAGGGTCCTTCCACCCATCTCAGTCCACTGCCCGCTGCAGACGCCAGGCCCACAGGAGGGACCTGGGAGCCTGGCCTCTGAGCTGCCTCACTGCACCTGCTGTGTGGGGATGGGACAGGCCCCAGCGCAGGGGTGAGGCAGCTGGGCCTGTGTCCCACCGGACAGCTGGGCCTGTAGCACCCGTGAGGTAGCCGGGCCCGTGTAGCACCCGCGAGGCAGCCGGGCCTGTGTAGCACCCTGAGGCAGCCGGGCCTGTGTCCACTCCGGTGAGAACAGCCAGGTCCTCTGTCTATGTCATGCTCACCGGAGCCTGGCCCAGCACCGGCCCTCACACCCCGACCCTCCCCCTCACACCCAGACCCCCTCACACCCTGACTCTCACCCAACATCTCACCTCTCACTCCCAGACTCCCTGGGAGAGGTGCCTGGGGATGGCAGGGCTGTCTCAGAAACTGCCCACATGCCGGGCCTCCTAGGGAGCCCAGGCCCCAGGAGGCGCTTTGACCGACTGGGGGTTCCTTCTGGGCAGGGAGCCACAGGTCTGGCACCTCCTCTCCCAGTCTTCCTGGGTTGGGGCTGCTGTTGTGTTCTGGAGGGCACGGGTCCTCAAGTGGACACCCTGGGGCGCTCCTCTCGGGCCAGCTCTGCCCCACACCCCACAGCTTCTCAGCTCATCGGCACCTGAGGCTGGTAATAAGCTCCTGGTGACCCCCACCTGCACCCCAGGGCCTCAGTTTCCCCCAGGGGAAGACAGGGAGGGGGCTGGCCGACTGGGTCACCTGCCCCTCGCTAGGACTCCTCCCGCTGGATAGTGCGCTGCGCCCTCAGCGGTCCCAGACCCAGTGTGTGGGACCGGAGCCCTTCCCTTCGGGAGCAGCTCCCAGGCCTGGGAGGGACCCCCTTCTCGTTAGTGCCCCCACCAAGGCAGACAAATCGGCAAGACTGTCAGACAAGCCACAACAGATTAAAAAAAAAAGTTTTTAATTAGTCCTTCCCGGCTGGCTCACGTGGCGGGCGCGCGGCTCCACACGTGGCCTGAGCTATAATTAGCGGAGCTGGGAGCGAGCTGCGGCGGGGGCGGGGTGGCCGCGCCTGGCAGAGGAGAAGCAGCCCCTCGCTGCCAGAGTCGGGGGGTCCGACCCCTCCGTGGGGTCAGCCCGCCCAGCGTGTGGACTGTGGGTTTCAGAGCAGTAGCAAGACTAGGGTGGGAGCAGCTGTGGGAACATCTGGGTGCTGGGGAGCAGGGGGTGCCGAAAGGGGGCCTTGGGAACACGGTGCCCAGGGAAGCGCCTCTTGCGGCGTCCTTGGCTCTCAGGGTGGGGGGCCTGTTGCGGGCAGAGGAAGATTTGGTTCCTCTCTCCCACGCACAGCCCCCAGTGAAGGCCACCAGACCCCTCCCTGCTTGCACTGAGCTCCGTGTGTGTGTGTGTGTGTGTGTGTGTGTGTGTGTGTGTGGACAGAGCCCAAGCAAACAGGGGGTTGCAGGTCTGAGTTCGCTGCCCTGCCTCAGCGCCTCCTACGGGAACCTGGAGGGTGACCAGCCTCAGGTGCCAGCACCTTCTCCTCTGCTGGGCAGTGCCAGGAACAGCTCCGCACCCACCCCAGCGTGGGAGAGAGGAACCAAATCTTCACTGTGGTCACGGCCCTGGGGCCCGCCCCACCAGCTCCTGGATTCATGCCGACTTCTCCACTGAGTGGGACTCTGAAAACAGCGGTCAGCCACAGATACAATGTTGGACGGTGGGCAGCGAGGTGGGTACTCAGAGCATCCCTGGCCCAGCCCACCACCAGGGGCCCTGTTGTTTCCCGGTCCAGGCTTAGGCTTAGAGTGCCCAGGGCCTAGTTGAAGCCCATAGCCTCAGGCTCTGTGGTCTCATGTTCCGTGGCCTCATACTCTGTGGTCTCACACTCCGTGGCTTCATGCTCTGTGGTCTCACACTCTGTGGCCTCATGCTCTGTGGTCTCACACTCCGTGGCTTCATGCTCTGTGGTCTCACACTCTGTGGCTTCATGCTCTGTGGTCTCACACTCCGTGGCTTCATGCTCTGTGGTCTCACACTCTGTGGCTTCATGCCCTGTGGTCTCACACTCTGTGGCTTCATGCTCCATGGCCTTACACTGAGGATTCAGCTTATGTGGCTGCTTTCTCGGGCTGGCGTGAGAGTTCCCGTGGCTGCCAGAAACTTTCTGTTCTTACTTAACTTCTCTGCTCTCCACCGTGGGACACTGGACACTGCAGTGTCACTGAGGATGGAGACTAGAGTCGTTCCTAAGCCTAAATTTGGCTGCGACCATCAAAGCTGCTCTGAGTCCTCCGGGGCTGCCTGTTGGTGATTGCAGCTGCCTCTTCTCAGGCCTAGAGACGCAGGAGGAGCAGGGGACAGGGACAGGCACTTGCTCAGCCTCCACTGACACACCTGAAGCCACCGCGCTTGTCACCCCATCTAGATGCCTGGTCACCCCAGCACCGCTTCCTGGAAAGACTGTGACTGCCCTTCCCACTCTGGGAAGGCGGCGCTTTGAAGCAGGTGTTTTCTCCTGGACAGTCCCAGCTACAAACACCTTCTCCCTTACTCTGCGTTTGAGATATGTTCCGGCGTTCCTGTACTCAGAGAATTCGCAAACTTCGGGCTGCCACTCTTCTTGGGCAAACAACCCTGTCCCCTTTTTTTTCCCTTTATTGGATCACACCTGGCGGTACTCAGGGGTCACTCCCTGACTCTGCACTCGGGGTATCTTATAGGATGCTGTGGATCGATCCCTGGTCAACCACATGCAAGGCAAATGCCTTCCCCACTGTGCTGTCGTTCTGGCCCCAAAGTCCCCCTGTCCTGTCCCGCCCTGTCTGGGTAACCGTGCTGTCATCCTGGGCATCTGAGCGCCCCTCCGCCCACCCTGCCCTCTGGTTGGGGCTCGCCAGTCTGAAAGATTCGCTCCCAGAGAAACAGAAATGGATCTTGGGCTCCTTCAGCCTCCTCTGTCTGTCTCTGTCTCTGGCCCATCAGCTCCTCCCTCTGCTCTTTCCTCCCGGTGGCCTCAGCTGCGTCGCTCATCCGGCCCCTTAGGGTCAGGAGCTCCGTCCCGAGCTGCTCTCGTGGCGCTTCATAAGCTGTGTCTATTTTACACCTTCTGACTTGCTCTGTCGGTTTCCTTCATTTCAAAAAACTTCCTAATCCCCTGGAGTCAGTCTTCCTCATGTGAGGAACTTACAAGTGCGCATCTGGTTGTCCCAATATCCTCTTAATTTCCAAATCATTTGCTACTAATTCCTGAGCAAGTGGACTGTGGTGCCCCCCCAGCAGTGTCTGATCTGAGTAGTGGCAGGGCGGCGCAGGCGTGGTCTCGAGGGTGAACACAGGCATGGGGAGACGGGACTCACAGTCCCGGGTGGGGTGGGGGGTGCAGGGCCCGTGTGGCCGCTGGCCTTCATTCCTGCCTCTCTGGCTGCTCACATGCCGATCGACTTCCAAGGGCTGTGGGGTGACCCCGCTTCCTAGCAAACCCTCACTGCCAGGCTCACAGCTTCGTCATTGTTGAGGGCAGCTCAGCCTTTGTGGCTGTGGGAAGGTGGTGGCTGCGTGCCCGGATCTGCCCGCATGACTGCTCCTGGCTTCATAGCTGCACTTAGGCCAGGCTGGAGTCTGCCCGTGCCAGCTCACAGCATCCTCCAGCCTGTGCCTGTGCTCCCCTCCCCTTTGACCACCCAGGCTGGCAGTTTGAGAATTGCCTGCCTGGCTTTTGTGGCCTTTCGCTCAGTCTTTTTTTTTTTTTTTTTGGTTACACCGGCGATGCTCAAGGGCTACTCCTGGTTCTAGACTCAGGAATTACTCCCGGTGGTGCTCCGGGACCCTAAGGAATGTCAGGGATGGAACCTGGGTCAGTTGCATGCAAGGCAAAAGGCCTCCCTGCTGTGTTATTGCTCCAGCCCCCTTTGCTCGGTCTTCCAGAGTTTCTGCCCTGCCCCTCGAGTCACGTTTGGGGCCCTCAGAGGCTCCTGTCCCTGTCTCCAGGCTCCATTGCCCCTCACCCCTCAGCAGGTCTCACCAAAGGCCCAAAGTCCGGTACAGGCTGGGCCCAGGGAACTCGCCCTTTCTCGGGAGCAGGCAGTGGCTGCGTTCTCAGCTCCCACAGTGGCTGCCTGGAGAGCTGGCTGCGGCCATGGGGGGTCAGCCCTGAGCGAACCCCGTTCTCTCGGCACTAGAGCCCAGGTTTCCCCTCCTTTGGGCCTCTCTCCGGCTTTGCAGTCAGCAGAGCCTAATTTTCCCCACATTTGTCACTTGGGGAAAGGGCTTTCCAGGAAATATTATTCTGTTTCTTTTTGGAAATTGGGGTGCCCAGATCCTCCTACGGGCCTTCAAAACTGCTCATGTTTCACCCCCGACTCCCCAAACTCTCTACACCCCTGCCTGGCTCGGGACACAAATGTGACACTGGACTCAGCCCCGCAACAGCCCCAGCACAACCTCCAGCCCCCGCCTTTCCTGCTTCCCCTGGAGAGCGAGTGTGCACCCCAGCCCCTCCTCCTGGACCCCCAGCCCGCCTCCCAGCCCCCAGCCCCTCCTCCTGGACCCCCAGCCCGCCTCCCAGCCCCACCCCTCCTCCTGGACCCCCAGCCCGCCTCCCAGCCCCCCCCCCTCCTCCCTGGACCCCCAGCCCGCCTCCCAGCCCCCACCCCCTCCTCCTGGACCCCCAGCCCGCCTCCCAGACCCCAGCCCCTCCTCCTGGACCCCCAGCCCGCCTTCCAGCCCCAGCTCCTCCTTCTGGACCCCCAGCCCGCCTCCCAGCCCCCAGCTCCTCCTTCTGGCCCCTCAGCCCGCCTCCTGCCCCAGCCCCGCCTCCTGCCCCAGCCCTGCCTCCTGCCCCAGCCCCGCCTTCCAGCCCCTCAGCCCCGCCTTCCAGCCCCAGCCCTGCCTCCTGCCCCAGCCCCGCCTTCCAGCCCCTCAGCCCCGCCTTCCAGCCCCAGCCCCGCCTCCTGCCCAGCCCCCGCCTTCCAGCCCCTCAGCCCCGCCTTCCAGCCCCTCAGCCCCGCCTCCTGTCCCAGCTGTGTCTCCTCATGTAGCCGCAGCATGCCCACATTCTCATGCGGTGAGTTCCCTTGGTAGGGTGCACCCGTGGGCAGTCGCTCACCCATTAACAGAGCCTCGGTGGCACTCACATGCTAAGGGTGCGGCCTTGAGTGCTGGGAGCCTTGCCCCTCAGCCGCCCACGCCCTGCAGGCTTCCTAGCCACCTCTGAGTCCTTCCCCGGAGCCTGAGCCCCGCAACAGCGCCTTCCTTCCTAGCTGCCTCTGAACCCTTCCCGAAACCGTGAGACTCTACAGTGGTTTCCTTCTGGCTGGGAGTCTTCCTTGAGTGGCTCCAGAGCAGGACACCGCTGTTCCCTGCCCTCTGGCCCCATAGCCAGGAGGAGGTTCTGGGGGCGGAACCTGTCGTCTCACTGTCACCCAGACTGATTTGGCCTGAGCACTGCACTGGGTTCTCCCTGCTGAGTCGGGCTGGTCTGTTCCTCCTGGCTGCCTGCCCTGCCCACAGGGAGCCAGAGCTCATGGTGGCTCCAGTCAGTTGTCCATGGAGGCTCTCTGAGCAAACCACACTGGAGGTGCCACGGACCCTCATATTCAGGCTGCTGGACCCCACTGGCCTCCAGAGCGACAGGGAGGTCCCTGAGACAGTGTCAGCCCCTGGGTCATGCTGCCGCTGTGGTCCACCATAGGGGACATGGTTGAACATCACAGGCCACCTCGAAAGGCAAGTGACCACACTTATACAATTCAGCACACTGAGCATCTCCTGATGGCCTGTCCTTCTAGAATCATCTGTGACCCTGAAATATGTCCTTCTAGAATCATCTGTGACTCTGAGATATGTCCTTCTAGAATCATCTATGACCTTTGGTTCTGTTCATTTAGAATCAGCCATGACCTTTGGGCCTGTTATTCTAGAATCACCCGTGACCTTTGCACTTCTTCTAGAATCATCTGTGACCTTTTGACCTGTCGTTCTAGAATCATCCGTGTCCCTCAGGTATGTCCTCTTAGAGACGCTCTTATAATCTTTGGGCCTGTCCTAGAATAATCCATGGCCATCAGGGACTCCTTTGGTGTCCCACGGGCCTGGCTTTGAGTCCCAGCTCCAGACTCCGAGGGCTCTGCAGATCCATTTTCTCCCCAGTTAGTTCCCCTGCGGGCTTGCGACCCCCACGTGCACCGTGATAGCCGGGAGAGAGCAGGGCTCACACCACACTCACAGGTTCCTCCAGGCCCCACAGTGGGGCTCTCACCCTGTGGCGAACCCCAAGGCTGCCGGGATGTTCTGCTGCCTGAGATAGAATGGGGAGCATCGACTTATCAGTGACTCCTTCCTGCTCAGGCAGCACCCTGACGGTGGCCCGGGAGACAAGCACTCCCAGCCCCTGTGGGCCTCATCCCTGTGTCCCGGCCACCGTGGGCACTCATCCCCATGCCATGCCTCAGCTGTCTTGTACTCTCTGGTGGGCAGCTCCAGGGCTGGCTTATGCCCAGCAGGGCCCTGCAGGTGGACACTGCCTCATGGGGCAATGTCCTCTGGGGGGCCAGCAGTGGAGCCTGCTGGAGACGCGGCTGGGCTGCGGGGGAGGGTGCAGGCCATGAGGGAGGGTCGGCCTTGTGGCTCACCTGCTTTTCCGGACTCTGTGGCTGTCGCAGGCTCACATGGGTCTGGAATATGCCAGCAGCAGCCTCAGCCCCTGGGCCCTGCTTGGAGCAGGCATGTCACCCTCTGCTGATGGGGCGGGTGCCTGGAAATTCAGTGGTGGGCGCCCAGGCCAGGGTGAACCTGCGTGAGGCCAGCACCGCGCCCCCTTTGTCATCTGCTGGGACAGCTGTCACGGTCCACGGGCAGCTCTGAGCCCCGCCAGGATGAGAGAGGGGTGCCGGTCCATCCTCAGCCCTTGACCCTGTATACCCAGACACTCATGTCTGCTTCACCTGAGCATGGTGGCTGGCTGCCAAGAACCCAGGGGAGCCAGGAGTGAGCCAGGCTGTGATCCGGAATGTTCTCACCTGCCACAGCCGCCCACAGCATCATAACCCTGTATCTGACACAGATTCTGCTGCAGACACATGTGACCTCTGCCTGCATGGATGGACACGTTCATGCACATGTGTGCCTCTGCTCACATGAGCCAGTGCATAGCCTGTGTGCGTGTCTCTGGTCACATGAGCCAGCGCATGGCCTGCGTGCATGTCTCTGCTCACATGAGCCAGCGCGGTGGCCTGCGGGCATGTCTCTGCTCACATGAGCCAGCGTATGGCCTGTGTGCGTGTCTCTGGTCACATAAGCCAGTGTGTGGCCTGTGTGCGTGTCTCTGGTCATATGAGCCAGCACATGGCCTGTGTGTCTCTGCTCACGTGAGCCAGCATGTGGCCTGTGATGCGTGTCTCTGGCCACATGAGCCAGCATATGACCTGTATGCGTGTCTCTGGCCACGTTAGCCAGTGTGTGGCCTGTGTGTGTGTGTGTGTCTGCTCACATTTCCTGCTTCTGTGTGAGTCAGTTCAGAGCCCAGTTCACAGGCCACCACGTCTACTCTTCAGGATGAAATGACACAGTACAGCTACGCTGTGTCCCCACCCCAAGCTCAGGCGGCTGTGTCTGGGCCCAGCTCTGTTTCTCACCGTGAGCCTGGAGGCCCCAAGCCTCAGGGTCAGCATGGCTGGAGGACCCTGTAGTGAAGCCGGGGTGTTTGCGGGTCAGGACTGAGCAGGGTTGTGGGCAGGAAAGTGTCTCCTGATCCCCGGGAGCCTCAGGGCAAGCCCCAGCCCTCCTGTGTAGAAATTCCCTCCCACAAATTGCCACTTGATTGCAGGCTGCTGTGGCGCGGCTGGCTGACGCTGCCTCGGCATCTATTTCCATGTCAGCTGCAGAAGGGGGCTGGTTTCTCATCTGGGTGACACGGCGCCCTTGTGAAAAGAGGCAGCTATTAAAAATGCCGGCGCCGGGTGGAAGCTGCACCATCTAATTGGCTTCTCGGGACTTTTTTTTTTATTATTATTTGCTCGGGAACTGTTCATTTGAGCAAACGATATTAAATGACTATTGTCTCGGTCTTTAAGGAATCACCAGCTGAAACACAACACACAGATGTCAGGGTGAGGTGAGGGGGTGCTGGCTCAGAGCCCGGTGTGGCTGGGGCCCGGCGCTCTCTGCCGGGGTGGGGGTGGGGGGGCCATGCGGTGCCCCTCAGAACTTCAGGGAGCGGGAGACCCCACACACAAAGCGCCAAGACACACACACACACACACACACATACACGCTCACACATGCACACACACTAGCCTGAGCACAGGCAGGCCCTTGGGGTGTCCATTCAAGGCATGACAGAATTTGAGCTTCTTGGAGTGAAGAGAAATCACCAGAGGTGGGGAGGGGTGGGCCGAGGGGTCTCTTGCCCCCGTCACCATGAGCTCTGGGCCTGCAGGGTTGCTTCAAAGTGGGAGGCCAGGCCCAAGAGACAGTGCCAGGGAGGTACCCGCACGCAAGCAGCTTATTCCGGTTTCCCCAGCACCACGTGATCCTGAGCACTGAGACAGGAGTCAGCCCTGAGCACCGCTTAGGTGTGCCCACAATACACAGTCCCAGGGAGACTCCAGGCCCCCATTCCTGCGGCAGGACACACAGGTTAGGGCGTGGGGCACAGGTGCACCCTGGGACTGGGGAGCAGATGGGGGCAACAGGCACAGGGTGAATGTGGCAGAGTCCTGAGTGGCTGCTGGGGCTGACACTATCAGGGCCCCCAAGCTGTAGCTAGTGCTGCCTGGGGACCCCGAAATTATTCACCGATGTGTGACTGCAGGAGCCTGGGAATGGCGGGTGGGGTGTAGGTGGGGGGGCCAGGACCCTGGGTGGATCCAGGTGCTGCTCATCCCCCACAGTGGCCTGGAAGCTCCCAAAATGCTGGGGAGCCAAGATAAAAGTGAGGGACATGGGTCAGAGGTCACAGGGCACAGAAACAGAGGGCTGCTGGGAGTGGGGTAGCAATGTGAGAGGCAGCAAGTCCTGAGGCCAGGATCACCCTTTCTGGGTCCCTCCATGGCCCCCAAGCCCCGCAGGGTCTGAGGTGAGGAGCAGCGTGTCACCCCCTGGTGCCATGGTGAGCCCCTGCAGAGTAGGAGCATGGCTCCAGGTCAGGAGGGGACAGGACAGGGGCACTAGAGGCTCCACCAGACCCCACGAGGGCCTGTCCAGAGTCAGGTCATGTCCACAGCCACTGACCATCATGGGCAGGCAAGGTTATAGCTGCTGAGTCCAGTGTGGGTCAGGGGCTCAGACCCTGAGTCCACCCTGAGCCTCAGGCTGGGCAGGGCTGGGAAGATCCCCCAGGAAGCGAGGAGTGAGGGGGCATCCGGGGTGCAGCGCCATGGGGAGCCCCCGCTCATGAGCTTCAGGGCCTGACTTGCGCCGCCCAGCCCCCTGTGTCAGCTGAGTTCGAATGAGCCACACAGGTGACACAGCAGCCCGCAGGTGACACGGAGCCCGAGCCTCGGGTGCTTCTCAGACTCCTTTGGGGAGAGACGCTGCTGTGCGGGGTGGTGGAGGTGGGGGGGACTGTGGGTCTGGGGGCCGGGCAGGGGCACTGCCTCACTCCACAGCAGGCTGGGACACAGAGCTGAACTGGCTCCCGCAGTGGAAACAGCATTTCCCAGGTAATTTCATAAAAGCCGCATATATCACAGCATCTCCTTAACTGCGGCTGTCCAGGGACCTTTGCCCTGACTTTTATTGGATTGTGGACACTGAGCTTCAGACAGAGCCGGCATAGATACTGCTGTGATGGATTGTTCTAGAATCAGCACCCAGAGTCCAGGAAATACATGAGCTACAGAGCAAACACCTTCCACCACAGCCCTGGCTGCGGCAACCACATCTACAGAGTTCTGGGTCTACACTCCGAGACCCTGGGATCGACGCCCCCACCACAAGCTCCCGAGGCTGCACCAGCAGGCGGTGCAGCTCCTGTCCCTGCTTGCACCCGAGACTTGGTACTTGTGTATATGAGAGAATCACGGCAGAGCGTGGGCGGGGTGGTGATTCTGGGACCTTCAGTGGTGATTGGGGGGTGATGTGCCAGTTTCTTGGGGGCACAGAGGCTCTGCCCTCACAACTCACCCCAGCTCCTCCCTGCTACTCTTGTGTCCCTCCCCTGCAGCTGGCCCTGGGCACCCTGTGTGTCATCCTGGCTTGGGGGAGTCTGGTCCGCTGAGCCAGGACGTGCCCAGTGCTTGGTGCCGGCTGTGGGTGTGTGGGGGGTCCCGTTTGCTCCTGCAGGGAAAGTGGCCTCTGCCCAGATGTCTGCTCTAGCCCAGCAGGCAGCATGGGGACCCGGGACCCTCCCAGCTGGGGTGAGCCCGAGCTGTACCCCTGTACCCTGCGCTGTGCCCCCAGTGGGTGTGGCCGGGCGCTCAGGTTCCAGGGTGCCAGCCTGGCAGCCCCTGCTGGGCGAAATCACAGGCTGTGGGGGTGCAGCTTGCTGTGGGCTTGGCATGGACAGGGCCCCTCGGGCAGGCTGCAGAGAAGCAGAGGAGAAGCAAACGTGCCAAGCTGCCTACAAGTGTCCCAGTGGGGGTTTGGGGGCCTGGGGTCCTGAGGGGTGCGCACCTGCCCCCAAGGAGGCAGAGACTCACCTGTTTACCCTGTCCGTGAGCCCCACAAGGTGGAATTCTGTGGGGCACAGCCAGAGGCAGACTGAGGGTGCTGGGGCTTCAGGGGGCTACGGGGCCTCGGTGGTGTGTGGACTCAGGCAAGAGCAGGATGGCTGCGGGGGTGCGTGGGCGCCAAGGAGGGTGCGGAGCTTCACAGAGAGGGCGGGAAGCGAGGAGGAGACACACACTCATATTTATGCAAAGAATATGCAGAGGGTGTGAATTGGAATAAAGAAATTAAAATTCTTAAATAAATGAATTCATCATCTTAAAAGGTTGCACAGAAGGGAGAAATTAGGCGGCGTCCCAGGCAGGGTCTGTCTGCTGACGTGGGCAGAAAGAGGAGCTTCCGCCCGCATGGTACAGCCCGCTCAGGGCCCTGCACGGCCCCGCACCCGCTCCTGGGTTCATGGGCCCACTTCTGGAGGCACAATATCCGTGGCCTAGTTTCTGTGGTTCCACATCTGCCCCCCTTTGCCTGTGTCCATGGTCCTGTATCCCTGGCCCTGCGCCCCTTGAGCCGCTGTCCTCGCTGCCTGCACCCCTTGCGATATTGCGCCAACAGCCGTGCTGTTCTGCCCTCCTCTGCTGCAAACCTTGGTTCAGGCGCCAACCTTGATGCTCCGGACTCGTCTCCATTTCCCAGAACGAGTCAGATCATGGACAGACTCCCAGAGATCAGCATAGGGCCAAGGGGCGGCACAGGATGGAGCCAGAGAGTTCCGACTCGCTCAGGGCACCGCAGGGCAGGCACGCCGCCAGGCCTGTGCCCAGTTACGGAACCCAGAGACGATGCACGATGGTGCAACCAGGAGACAGCTCCCGTGGGAGGCGGCCTGAGACTGACCCCAGGCACCCATGAGCCAGCACTGACAGGGATGGTTGTGGGCCCTCCCCGGACCTGGTCAGACTAAAGGTTACTGCAGGGCCTCATGTCCCCCCAGCATGGGTTATCATCCCCATACAATATAAAGATATTTAAAATAGTATTCTTCAGCATTAAAAACTTATAGTTCTTATTTATCACTTCTCAAGGTGGCCAGGGTCCCTGGGCAGAGGCGGGGTGACCAGAGCCTTCTGCTCTGACCAAAACTGGGGAGGTGAAACTGGGGAAGAGACTGAGGTGACATGGGAGGTGAGACTGGGGAAGAGACTGGAGGTGAGATGGGAGGTGAGACTGGAAGTGATACTGGTGAAGTGAGACTGGAGATGAAACCGGGAGGTTAGACTGGAGGTGAGATTGGAGGTAAGAGGAGGTGAGAGTAGAAGTATGAGGCCGGAGGCAAGGCTGGAGGTAGGCAAGCTCGGGGTGACCGTCCATCTGGCCTCTGCAGGCATGTGTGTGGACAGTGCACGCCAACTCACAAGCCCAGCGCCCACCCAGCGGAGAGCTTCACCCACATCTGCCTCCCAACACTGATCTGTGGTGGGCACCCACCTTGGGGTTCCCCACCCTGGGGTGCAGCTCAGCCTACTCCCTTGGAGACTCCAGTATGGGTTCTGAGGTGCTCACTGTGCAGAGGCTCCCCATGGGCGCTGGGTGGGAGGGGCAGGGAGCAGGTGAGGGGGGGTGCTCCTGGGACAACTGCTCCCTCACGGGAAAAGCTGGATACCACAGGATGGGGACAACTCAGCCACACGCCTCTCCGGGCCCCCCGACCCTGAGATCGCGGCTGAGCTGTCCTGGCTTCCTGGTGCCGAGGGCTCCCGGGTCAGCATTTCCGGGGCCTGGTACAGTGTCAGATTCAGGGAAGGTGCGTTTCCTGCTTGTCGCCTTTATGCCTGTGACCTTGGACCCTTGGGCATGTGTGTAGGGGACTTGCTCTGGGTTCCCTGCTGGGCACCACAGCGGCCAGCACCTCCCCTATGCCAGCACCATCTACTCCTGGGTCTCCCTGTCGCCCAACAGTGCCACCACCTGGGGCCCCTCACCCGGGTCCCCGGGCTGTGCCTGGTCCTGGGTGTCTTGACTTCCCTGCCCCCCACCGTGGGGTCTCTGGGCCTTGCCCTCAGCCCTGCCCCACAGCTCTGCCACTTACTGCTCCTCATTCACCACCCCCAAACCTTTCTTGAACTGAAACTAGGTTTCCTTCAGCAGCCTGCAGGCCCTGCTCGGGCACCGCCTGCATCTGTTACTGCAGTGGAGAAATTGGAAGAAAACCTCATTTTTGTCCTTTGTAGTATAATATTTTTCCCCTAGCAGGGTTCTGGGTGATTATGTATCCATTCTTCAAGTGAAATAAATAGGGACGCAGCTCCCGGGCGTGTTCTCTGCCCCTCGCCCCTCTGCCCGGCGCCCAGGAGCACTGGCTCTCTCTCACGGGGGCTCTGGATAATTGTTCCCGTTCCGCCTTATCAGGTTTCCCCTGAGAAGCAGCGGCTCCGCGCTGGCCCCCTCCTGGCGTCCGCTGTGGGTATTTGCGAGCTGGCTTCCGGCGCGGACACGGCTCCAGGCTGCAGATTTGCTTTTCTGCCACCTCATCCCTTTCTCCCTGCCTCCTGGTCCCCACCCGGGGCAGCCTGGGACGGCCCCACCCCGGCTCCCCTCCCGTCCCAGCTGGGTCACAGTCCAGGGGGCGCCTCATTTTCTTCCCGCCACAGCTCCTGCTCTCCTGATGGCCCGGTCATTTTTCACCCCACGGTGGATGCCAGTTTTCGGGTGAATTCTGCTTCAAATGAGAATCCTTTCCCAAAGCCTCCCAGAATCTTCGCTAGGCTGCCCCGGTTGGAAAAACAATCACGAATTGCATGCCCTGCGCTAGGGCATGTAGAACACGAGGACATGCAAACAAGCCACGGAAGCTACAGGCCGACCCCCACCTTCCCGCCCCTCTGCCCACAGGGACCCTCTTCCTTGGTTCCCCCCGGCTTCACAGACTTGGGGCGACGCCTGAGCACTGCTGCTGAATGTTGCCAGCCCGAGCAGCGGCTCCCGGAACACATAGGGCCTGGTTGCGTTTCTGCCACGGAGCTGTGGCAGGGCAGGTGGGGCTCGTGCAAGTATAGCTGCCCCTGCACTTCTGCGCTGTTTAGACCGGGCTTGGCTTCCAGGCTCAGGGCTGTGGCAGAAGCCCAGGCCGTGATCTCAGAGGAGTGCCCAGGAGCTCGTGTGAAGGGGCCAGGGGCGGGGCGTGTGAGGGGCAGGGGTGGGGCATGTGAGGGGGCAGGGGCGGAGCGTGTGAGGGGTCAGGGGCGGGGCATAAGGGGAGGGGGCGGGGCATAAGGGGAGGGCGGGCGTGTGAGGGGCAGGGGCGAGGTGTGTGAGGGGCAGGGGGCAGGCTGTGTGGGGGAGCAAGGGGTGGGGCATGTGAGGGGGCAGGGGCGGGGTGTGGGGGAGCAAGGGGCAGGGCGTGTGAAGGGGCAGGGGTGGGGCGTGTGGGGTCAGGGGCGGGGCGTGGGGGGGGCGGGGCGTGTGAGGGGCAGGGGGTGGGGCATGTGAGGGGCAGGGGCGGGGCGGGAGGGGTCAGGGCGGGGCATAGGGAGGGGCGGAGCATGAGGGGAGGGGCGGGGCTGTGAGGGGGCAGGGGGGGGTGTGGGGGAGCAAGGGGCGGGGCTGTGAGGAGCAGGGGCGGGCGGTGGGGGAGGGGCGGGCGTGTGAGGGGCTAAGGGCGAGGTATGTGAGGGGGTCCTGCAGGCTGTTTGCAGACTGGCGGCTTCTCAGAGCTGGGCTTCTCCCCTGCTCTTCGTGTATTCAGCAGATACTGTTTGACTTGATTTTTGTATCTTGTGGCTGTGTCGCAGCAGCTTATTGTGACTTTACTTTGCATTTTCTTGATTACCAATCAGTCGGACGCATTTTCATATTTATAAGGTGATGGGGTCTTGTGAGTGTCTCTGAGGGACTCTGCCCCCTGTCCAGGGGCGGCCGAGGGCAGGCCTGCACACGTGCGGGTCACTACTCTGGGCCGAGCTGCGCCAAGCCTCTCGGGTGCGGCTTCTTTTAATTGTTAGGAATCTGCTTCAATGTGAGCGCTTCAGTAAACAGATTGGTCAATTATTTCATTGGGGTTTGCCCTTTTGGCTTGCTAAAATAGTTCTCTTCATATTTTCTGGTAGGACTGTTGGCGGCGGCCCCTGAGCCCTGTAGCCCCAGACAGCACTGGTGCGAGTGCCCAGAGATGAGGGTTCCCCGGCTTCTCGTCAGCGTGGACGCCGGGTTTTCTTCCCAGGCTCTCGCGGCGCCCCGTTTTTGCCCCTCAGTGCTAGCACTGAGCTCTCCTGAGCTGGGGTCTGCCGTGGGCCCCTTCCTCACACAGCTGTCCTGGGCGCCGCAGTCTCCATCCTCACCTCCCCGAGGAAGCTCTTGCTCTGAGGCACCGCCGCCTGTTCGCTCTCGAGATCCGACCGGTCCCCCGTGCATTTCCCGCGCTTGGGAACCGGCCCCTAGGACCTCTGGCCACCGCAGTGCCCTGCTGCGCTGCTCAGGGCCGGCTGCTCGCCAGCGCTCCAGAGCAGGCTCGCAATTTACTCAGATTCCCTTTAATGAACCTCAATCACTTTCTTGAATTCTCCCCCAAATGCGGGCATCACTCTGAGTGAAATCCAGAAAGTTCTTGTTTTGTTGGTGCCTAGAAACGCAGTTTTGACGCTTGGTTTTTGTTCAGAGGTCTTGGTAGGGGGTCACATTAACTCAGCGACCCCTCCCCACATGTGCACATACATTCTCCTGCACACTCACACACTCTCACAGGCGTGTACACACTCACACATGCTTGCTCACACACACTCTGACACGCTTGTACACATTCTTTCACACAAACTCACATGTGTGTATACATTATTTCACCTGCTCACACACTCTCACATGTGTGTACAGTTTTCCACACACATGCTCATACATGTATTTGTACACATTCTTTCACACACATGCTCTCACAATATGTGTACACATTCTTTCACTCATGCTCACACTCATTTACATGTGTGTTCACATTCTTTCATGTACACATGTTCACATACTCACACATGTGCTCTGGCCACACAGGAGCCGATATGCCACCACCCTCTGTGCCCTGCCCAGTTGCCCTGTCCCTCTTGCGTGGCCCTTGCCCCCCATTATTGTGGTCTTGCTCCCCTCCCTCAGGTGCAGGCTGAGTCCACTGTGTGGGTGGAGCTGTGTGTGCCATCCCTTCTCGCCCCCACCCACAGAGACTGTGTGTGTGTGTGTGTGTGTGTGTGTGTGTGTGTGTGTGCACTCATTTTCCTGAGCGCCCTGCTCAGAGACAGCAGTGCCGTGGGCTCAGGCGGAGTCAGGGAGACCTTCCCATCTCCAGGACAGGAGGGGACCACCCCGCCTGCCTTCATCTCGCTGCAGCCTGTCCCAGCTGTCTCAGCTGCCTTTAGGGACCAATGCTATTAAGACGGGACCCAGCTAGTTTGGTAATTTCCGAGTTTAAGGTCAACCAATTAGCAGCCTTAATTGTATCTTAATTACCCCTTTCCCAGCAGCGTTGAGCACTGTACTGACTCCTGTCAGCCTGGAGGCCAGAGGAAACGCCTCGAGGCTCAGCCCTGTCCGCAGCCGGCCACTGGGCCCCTGGACACTACCCCCTCCCCCTCCCCTCCATCCTCTCTCCCTTTCCCTCTTTGTCTCTCTCTTTCTTTTCTTTCTTTCTTTTCTTTCTTTTCTTTCTTTTCTTTCTTTCTTTTTCTTTCTTTCTTTCTTTCTTTCTTTCTTTCTTCTCTTTCTTTCTTTCTTTCTTTCTTTCTTTCTTTCTTTCTTTCTTTTCTTTCTCTCTCTCTTTCCTTCTCCTTCCTTTCCTTCCTTCCTTCCTTCCTTCCTTCCTTCCTTCCTTCCTTCCTTCCTTCCTTCCTTCCTTCCTTCCTTCCTTCCTTCCTTCCTTCCTTCCTTCCTCCTTCCTTCCTTCTCTCTCTCTCTTTCTCTCTCTCTCTCTTCTTTCCTGTTTTCAGGTCATACCCAGCAGCACTCAGGGGTTACTCCTGGCTCTGTGCTCAGAGATCAATCCTGTGTTGCTCAGGAACCATAGGGGTGCTGGGAATTGAGCCCAGTGGGCTGTGTGCAAGGCCAGCGCCCTCCCTGCTGCACTGACGCCCTGGCTCTCCCCCTTCCTCTTTCTCCTTTTCTCTCCTCTCTTTCTCTGTTTTCTCCCTCTTCTTCTCCCCCTCTCTCTTTCTCCCTCCTCTCTTTCCCTCTCTCCCCCTCGCCCTCCAGCAGCGGACTGCCTGCGCCTGGTGCTTTTCTCTTTTCCTTCTTGGCTGAGCTCAAGCATTGCCCCAGAGTGAGTTTCTGTCCTCACCCACCTTGTCACTCTGGGTCCCTGAGCTCGGCCTCCCTGCCCTTTGTCGCCCACATGCCAGGGCTGCCCCTGTGGCTCTTGTGGGAGCATTGTCCCCACTGTCCAGCCCTCCCGTCCAGGGGCCACATCTGTACACAGACAGGCAGGGCTGAGGTCTCAGAGGAGACGGTGCTTCTGCAGGGCCCACACTGGACGTGGGGACAGCGCTGGACACCAGTGGCGCCCAGGAGAATTCCCCCAACTGGGCCACGAGAGGAAACCGTGGCCCATGAAGGCCACTGACCGTGTCCTGGGACAGAGACGACCCCACACTGCCCTGTTCTGCAGTCTCCACGACCCGGTCTGAGGCAGCAGCTGGAATTGAGTGGATGCCGCACTCATTTGCGAGGCCGGCAATGGAGGAGCAGTTTCTAATAAAAATCACCGCCTGCCGCCAGGCCCCTGCTCTATTTTTTAACCTTCTTCCACTTTCCCAGGTCCCACCTGACTTCTTCCTGCTGGGTGACTCACCCCGACCCTCCCTCCAGCAGACCCTGTGTCGCTCCCAGCTCTGCCCCCCACCAGCACAGGGACCCAGCCAGCCCCCACACGAGGCCACCCCCAGCACCCTGTGTGCAGCGCGGGCCCTCCCCAGATCTACCCCCACCTCCGCGAGGCTCTCTTGTGCTCTGGAATTTTCTGCTGAGCTGCCCACCTCCCACTGACCTCAGTAGCCTCTGTGGCCCCTCCCAGTTACCCATAACCCCCATGCCACCAAGTCCGTGTCCTGGCAGCAAAGTCCGGACTGATGGACACGGGCTTGAGCCAAGTCCAACGTAGCCACTGGCTCCTGGGGAACTGCATGAATGAGGTGCAGGATGTAGAAATAGCTGGGGACAGGGGCGGGTCTGGGCAGGCCCCCAGGTGCTCTTCGATGACCCACCCCCTTGCTGTCTTCCCAAAGCGGGGAGAGACCAGACTCTGGGGGGTGTGCGGGCCGCCCCCCCCTCCTTTCTCTTCTGCCCGATTGTGTCCACGCCTGCTTCCGTGGGCCCTGGGGTTTGGGGGTTTGGTCTGTGCATGCTCAGGGATGTCCAGCGGTCCCTTACGCTTATCTCTTATTCTGTTTCTGCTGGAGCAACCACGCTGGCCTGTGGAGCTAGTGGACACCTGGGACACTCTTGCTCTGACCTTACCCTCATACTGGCCTGTGTACCTGATCAAGGGGTGTCTGATGCGCGTGTTGGGGCCCTCCCAGTGCTGGGTGTTGTGGGAAGGGCCGCAGTTCTGGGAAGGTGGGAGGGAGCCAGGAGAGACGCTGAGAGAGGGAGGAGGGTCTGGGGTGCAGTCTGGGCACCAGGACGCAGGCTCGAGAGACGAGGGTGGGGCAGGCCAGGCCCGGCCAATAGGTGCTGCCCTGGGCTCGGTCTTGGCAGTGGGGCGGGAGCAGAGTGGTTGCCTGGATCAGGGTCCACCCAGGAAAGCAGGTGCAAAGAAGTGTGGGTGGAGGACCTTTGGGAGTGACACCTGAGACTTGATGGGGTGGCTGGTGAGGGGCGGCTGTTGGTTCTCAGGGGCACCCATTTGCTGAGAAAGCTGCCTCCTACCTCAGGAGACAGCCCCTCTCCCTGCTGACCCAAGGGTGATCCTCCCTGATCCTGGCATCACTCGGGTCACCCTTGCTGCCCCTCTCGTCCCTGGTTTGGGTCCTATGCCCCTTATGCCCGTGCCTGCCCACCCCAGGGCAGCCCCACTGCGGAGAGCCCCGCAGGCCCTGGCATCCCCTAGCCCCAAGTGTTGCTGGCTCCTCTGCCATAGCAGTGTTGTGTGTGAGCCACTCCGGTCACCCCGTCCTTCCCTGGACTCCTGGGAACTGGCCATAGGGCCCACGATGCAGCAGCTTCAAAGAGCTCTGGAGCCCAGCGCGAGGCTGTTTTGGGCCCCGGGCCTTCGAGTGAGTGGTGGGAGTGGGGGGGTTTACATCGGCTGGTTCCTCTGCAGTTGGTGCTGGGGAGCCCGAGAAGTCTGGTAGCCGGTGGGGTCCCCTTCCAGTTACCGTCGGACGAGAGCTGTGCTCCCACGGCCGGGGACCTGAGTCCTGGAGGAAGGGGCAGCTGAGGGCCCTTCCGGCAGCCGAGGCCACACCCCTGCGACCGAAGCCACACCCCCTGCGACCTAAGCCACACCCCTGCGACCGGAGCCACACCCCTTTTTTGTTTCTTTTTTTCCCCTTTTCTTTTTTTTTTTTTTTTTAAATATTTTATTACACCGCCATGTGATATACAATTACAAAGATGTTCATGTTTGGGTTTCCGTCATACAGTGTTCCAGCACCCATCCCTCCACCAGTGCCCATTTCCCAACACCAATGTCCCCACTTCCCTCCCCCTCCCCCCAGCCCGCCTCTATGGCAAATTCTTTATCTCTTCTCTTACACATTGTGGATTGCAATACATACATTCAGAGATCATCATGTATATCTTTTTTCCTATATTCAATGCTCAGTTCTAGACTGGTATTATCATTTTTGACAAATATTAGCACACTGTTCTCTTCTCTGTCCTACCCAACCACTGATTCCCACATGTTTGTGGAAGATTCCACCATTTTTTTTTATTGAAAGATGCTAGGTAGAGCTTTGGTTCTACAGTGTTCCAACACGCACCCTCCGCCCAAACCCATCTCCCATCACCAATGACCCCACCTCCCTCCCCGCTCCCGCACCTCAACCACTTGGCGAGTTCTGTATGTCATTTCTTTCCTCTTTATATCTCCTTCCCAACAAACTTTCCTGCTCTTCGTTGACTGCAATGCATTAAAAGACATTACTGTTTCACTATTTTAGTGGGACCTGCGGCCGCTTGCGCGCGCACCTGGGCTCGAACTGGCTTTGCTCTGTTGATCTGGTCTGAGGCCGTTTCGCAGCGTCCGGACAGCAAACATGGTGGCTAGTGTGGTGGGCGAGTCACATCTGGCTGCTTCCGGGACCCCTCAGAGGCGACGGGCCCACTCCCAAAACCCATCTGCCCTCCTCGGGGTTCCATGGTCAGCTAGGCCCGGCGCAGGCCGAGCGCCAGCCTCCCCAGCCTTCCGTGAGGCCCTGTGCTGGCCCGTGGGCAGCTCGCCGGCAGGGCCACCAGGTCCGACAAGATGGAGGGGGGAAGGGACGACCACGCCTCCACTGACGACTTCCCCGGTGATTCCCGCCTCTTGGAGCCGCCTACCTGGGCTCGAACTGGCTTTGCTCTGTTGATCTGGTCTGAGGCCGTTTCGCAGCGTCCGGACAGCAAACATGGTGGCTAGTGTGGTGGGCGAGTCACATCTGGCTGCTTCCGGGACCCCTCAGAGGCGGCGGGCCCCTCCCAAAACCCATCTGCCCTCCTCGGGGTTCCATGGTCAGCTAGGCCCGGCGCAGGCCGGAGCGCCAGCCTCCCCAGCCTTCCGTGAGGGCCCTGTGCTGGCCCGTGGGCAGCTCGCCCGGCAGGGGCCACCAGGTCCGACAAGATCTTTTTTTTCCCCTTTTCGCGGGAGTTAAAAACAAACACCCACATCCTCCCACCCAAATTCACATTTTGTCACTTTTGCTCCAGAGTTTTCAATATAGAGGAAATGAATAATTCAGATGGGGCGGGGCCCTCCCCTGCCGCCCTCCAGTCCCCCAGCGCTGAGCGTGTGAATGGCAGCGCCAGGCAGGGCTCATGTGGACTTCTCTCGGCTGCCCCGTCCTTCTCCAGCCTGGCCTGGCCTCTGCTGTCCCAGACGCCACAGTCGCCCTTACTGTGGGCCACAGATTCCGCAGGTGTCTGTGTGTGCCAGTACAGGCTCGGGCTCAGCACCCAGGAGAAGGCACGGAGCTTCTCAACTAGACTATCGGGGCCTCGTGGGTGGGGTCCCTGGGAGGGAAGGCAGCCAGGAAAGATGGAGCCAGCCACGTCTCCACTCTGTAGAAACTGAGTCAGGGACAGACGCCCCTGATGGTGGTTGGCAGCAGAGGGTCCCGGCTGGCCACGGGGGTCAGATGTCACGATGAGGATGCAGAAATCCGACCACCCCAAATCCGCCAGCCCTGCCTTGCCGCCCCCCAGCACCGCCTCTCCCCAGCTCCAGCCCTCAAGGCTCCAGTCCGCAAAACTGTCTTTTGGTTCTGCTGTTTCTGGAAGGTTCCGTGACTGAGACCCCGCAGGTGGGGACGTGCAGGCTCTCCCAAGAGGGTGCAGCGGGAGCCAGGTGCCGCTGAGGCCGACTTCCCGCACAGGGGCCGCGGGGTGCTGGCGGGTGTCCAGACTCCGTGATTGCAATCAGCGTCCCCACACAGCTGCCTGCGCCGGGAAGCCGCTTTTCCTGGAAAATCACCCGCAGGCCTCGGGGCCGTGTAGGGGCGACATCGCACATCTCAGGAAAACACCAGACTCCCCAAGCGGCTGCTGCTCACTTTGTGGTCCCCAGACAGGGACATGCAGCTGCCCCACGTCTCATGGGCCACAGTGGATGCGAGTCCTGATGTGCGCACACACCCACATACACGCATCTGTGCCTGTCCCACAGAGCTGCCTGTTGGCGAGGTAGACTCTGCTTGTTCTTGGTTTTCACTAATGTTTTCCCACTGGAAAATATTTTCTTAGGCTGCTTCCATTAGTTCTCAGGGTTGTCTCATGGTTCTGTGCTCAGGGATCATTCATTAGTGCTCAGGGATCATTCATTAGTGCTCAGGGCTAACTACTGGCTCTGTGCTCAGGGGATCATCTGCGGTGCTAAAACCAATCAGCCACACACCAGGTAAATACTTGACCCACTGTCTTGTTGCTCCAAGCCCCCTCTGGAAGTTTTTATCTGCTATCGGTCACCAGCGCATTTTCTTAGATGAAATGCTCAGATCTCGTCCATCTCTCTCAGTCTACCCATTCTTTCTTATGAAATGGCTCTCGTGCTGGCTTGTTCTGGCTCTAATCCCTGCGGTGGATGGATTGCCCATACGATAAACCATACGGAGTAATTAGCAGCTCTCGCCTCCATGAAGGTATCTCTATGTCTTCTTCATAGTGTCTTTGCAGGAAAAGGGTCTGTACAGATGGAATCCAGTATTTTTCCCCCAGGTTCTGTGTTTTGGTCTCCCAGTAAGGACAAATGCCTCCTGAAGGGTCTACGCAGCGAGGAAGACGCTCCCATGACTCTGCCTCGCTTGGTGGCTCTCTTGGGTTGGGGTGTGCAGTGTGTAACGAGCCTTCACAAGGCAGAGCTGTTCTTAGCTCAGAGGCTTGATTCCGGGCCTGAGCTGCAGTAGCCCCCAGCCTGCTCCTGGACTCGCGAGGAGGCCAGGCCGGGACCGCGTGGCTCTCTCCAGCTTTCCTCTCAGTTCTGGGGCCTGCCAGAGTTTCTTCCCATGGAGAATGTGTGGGTGAGCCGACTCAGGGCTTCACCCTGTTCACCTTCGCTGCAGCAACGGCCCTTCTCGGCCAAGGCAGCTGCTCTGGCACCTGACTGCTGTGTGGGTCTGTTTCTGGGTCTTCTTCTGCCCTCCTGGCCAGTGCCTCATCCCCTCCAGCCATAGAGTCCGGCAAGATGATGGACACACACACGGGCTCTGGGGTGAGAGGCACCAGGTCTCCTTTGAGTCATGGCTGTCAGCAAAAGTCGGGCCGGGGCCACGTGGGGTGCTGCCCTGCTGTGGGGGTGTCTAGGGTTTTCAAGGTGCCTCAAATGTCCCGTCAGTATTGTGGGATGCCAAATGCTTTACAGGGGCAGGGATGGGCAGTGCACACACCTGCATCCCAAAAGCTTTTATTTTATTTTATTTTTTTTTGCTTTTTGGGTCACACCCGGCGATGCTCAGGGGTTTCTCCTGGCTCTGCACTCAGGAATTACTCGGGGACCATATGGGATGCTGGGGATGGAACCCAGGCCGGCACAGGCTGGCCGCGTGCAAGGCAAACACCCTACCCGCTGGGCTATCGCTCCAGCCCCCCAAAAGCTTTTAAATGGCCCCACTTGTGTTCATGAAACAGTCTTTGCCCAACTCAATGTGTAAATAGAAACGTTTTGCACGGATTGTATGTCAACGAAACACACTTGCCCTAAGCTGTGGCCAGTGACACATCTTACATCCCACCCTGGAACTCACCGGCCAGGGCACCTGAGCCCGTTGGCCGCAGCCCATGCTGGTTCTCATGGAACTCACCTGGCCAACACCTAGAGCCCCTCGGCCATAGTCCATGTGCTGCTCTCTTGCGGGCGGCCTAGCTGACGCATTCTCCCCACGCACCCACACAGAGCCCTTTTCAGTGTATGCAAGCAGCTACAAGCAACAGTGACTGACCCACACACGCACATTTTTATTTCGCCTGGCTTTCTAATGAGAATTCAGAATGGGTGGGCAGCGCTCAGCGACGCATTTCCTGCACAAAGTAAAGCAGCATAAACAAAAGCATGGAACACCCCAGAGATGCCCCCACGCATGGGCCCTGGGTATTTCCGTGTTGAATTATGATAAGGAATTTGTTTTGCCATAGTCACACCCTTCATTTCTATTTATGTTTTGAGTAGGCCGTTATATGTATTTGTGTGTGTGTGTGTGTGTGTGTGTGTGTGTTTTGGAGCCATACCAGTGGTGCTCAGGGGTTACTCCTGGCTCTGTGATCAGGGATCACTTCTGGCAGTGCTTGAGGGACCATATGGGGTTCTGGGGATTGAACCCGGGTCCTCCTTGTGAAAGGCAATGTATTCCTGCTGTTGTATCTCTCTGGCCCCATATTGATTGTCTGAGAAGCTATGGGCTGGCCTGGCGGCTACTGTGAGTCTCATGCTGGAGTAAAGGGTGAGATGCGGAGTCTTCGATGAGAAGACTTGCTAAATCTGCCTGAAAGTGGAATTTCTAAGACCAGGGATGGCCACATCTTCTGGAGGCAGGATGCAGTCTCTGTCTGCGGTACTGAAACGTGGCTTGCTCCAGTGACCTTGTGACCCCTTCTGGTCCCAGCTTAGGCGAGGTGGGCACAGCAACACACCCTGGTTCACTGTGCATTTTCCTGCCTGAGGCAACTTTATGATCTCTCCCTGCTGTTGGCCTCTAAGAAGCTCGGATGAAGTAAAGTTCACGCCCTTCGTTCACTCTCCTATATTATTTACTTGATTCTCCCGGATTGGTTAAAAAAAGTTTATATATTCCAAACACTGGAGCTTTGCTATATGTACGAAAAATCAATTCTTCTCCTGCAGTTGAATTTCTTTTTATTATACCTGAGATGGGGGTTTTGGTGCCAACGTTTCTGGCTCTTGGAGTCACATTCATCGTTCTCTGACTTAGGTGTCATCCACGCTGAGTCTTGTCTAGGAAAATTATTTCTATTTCTTGGGTTATAATAAAAAACATCCTGTGATTCTTTGGAGAGGTTCTAAGGACTTTTAAGACCTCTCCTTTGTGTCTTTAATCATGTGGAATTCATTCTATTGAGTAGGGTGAGGAGGAAATCTAATTAACATTTGTTTCCTGGTGGAAAATCCCCACATTAAGCCGTCACCCTTCCTTTGCTGGTCAGGAAGGCGAGGGCGATAATTCATTGGAATTCAGAGCTCCAAGCCATTCCGTGTCAGGGCTCTTCTGTTTTGTGAATTTCTGAATGTTATTGATCCTGTTGCAGTCAGGTTTTATTTACCCTGATTTTATAATATTTTTTTACTTCTAGTCTTTACCCTCCATCTCCTGCTTAAATTTGTTTTTTTTTTTAATAGCTCTTTGACTGTTGGCTCTCCCTATCAATTCTGGAATTGTTTTGCCAGCTTTGGAGATGCCCTCGAAAGCAGAGTCGGGTTGTTATTGGCATAGCACTGGGCTTATTAATTAATTAATCTGGAGAGATTGTTGTCTTCATGATGCTAACTTCTGCCATGCATCAAAGTCTCTTCAACTATTTAGCTCTTATTATGTCCTGTTACATTGTAATTCGTGATCTTCTCCATCAAATCTTTTGCATCTTATGTTCATTCCTAGGTAACTGTGTCCTTGTTGCTGTCGCACATGGATTTTCTCCCTATTATATTTCTAATTTGCTACTTTGTGGAACATAAGAATACTATTGATTTCTAACTGCTGATTCTTCATTCAGTTGCTCGTGTCTGTCTCTGTCCCCATCTCCAGGCCCTCGCTGATTTCTTTCTTCAGCTCTCATCTTTGTGCACACTTTCCCGGACAATCATGCAATTTGCAAATCGCCACAGAGCGACTCCTCCCATTGTCCACCGAGCTCCTGCCCCACAACACAGATGTGGGAGTGGAGCTGCCTGGTGTGTCCTGACGGGGAAGCTCGTGTCCGAGCTCGGACCTGGGTGGACCAGCTGCTCGTTCACCATCAATTTCTCAAAGTCAATCTCACACGATGTTAATATTGCTCAGAGAGAGACTTGCTGTGATTAATATTCTCTACTTTCCCCTTAGTCTTTCTGTGCACATACATGTGAATCCCACCTAGATCCCAACGTTCCAATATTTCGTGGTATGCCCATGTTATTATATCCCACTGCTATCAGAAACTTCTTTCTCATTTTGGTTTGCTTTTACTTGTTTCTATCTTTCCTTGCCTGCTGTTGCGCTGGTAACTTTCTCTTTGGCAATGATGAATCTTGCTTGTAAAATGTCCATGGTTGCTGAAAAATAGAATGCACAGGAAGAACAGAAAAAATTCAAGAAATTCCAGAGACATTCAGAGGTTTCTTATATCTCAGTGTGGAAAATCGAGAAGTTCCTGGGCCCGGCTGTATATACCCTGCGGGACTCATTTCTGGCCAGGGGTTGGGTTTTTGCTTCTATTTCTGAGCTAAAGAGAGGGATATTTAGAGTTTGAAGCGAATATGTTCACAAACATGCCATGAATCAAAGCGCTCTTTTTTTCTCTCCAGTTTTATTTTTCTTAGAGGGATGATGTTGGGCCACACTCAGTAATGTTCGGGGCTGATTCCCAGCTCTGTGCTCAGGGGTCGCTCCTGGAGTTGTTCAGGGGACCATGTGGGGTGCCGGGGATCGAACTGGGGTCAATCACATTGTTTCCCAAGTTTGAATCCTGCCTCCTGTTAGGGGAGTGTTCTGGGTGAACTGGGTGAGTCAATGGCTATGGGTGCTGTTGGACAGCTGTGGGTGCTGTCAGGGAACTATGGGTGCTGTAGGGATGGCTGTGGGTGCTGTCAGGATGGTTGTGGGTGTTGTTGGGACGGCTGTGGGTGTTGTTGGGACGGCTGTGGGTGCTGTCATCTGGGACGGCTGTGGGTACTGTCATTGAGGAGGCCAAGGCCTTTCAGTCTATGCTGTCCAGTGGTCAGCGGGTCGGGAGAGGATCATCAGCATCGTCTGCAGCTCCCCCCTCCCAGAGCAGATTTCTGCAGTGCCCCCACGGTGTCTGCAAACGTGTCTTCATCTCGCTCTGCCTTAGTACTTTCTCGCTGACCTTTTACAATCTCACTAAAATAGAGCGTATGGGAGGCATCCCATCAGAGGGCAGCTGGGCTGGAAACATCATCGGTGCACAGAGCACGGGCACTGTTGGGAACCGGAGCTACCAGGGCTTGAGGTTCCGGGCGTGGCCACAGTGGGGGGGCCCAGCAGCGAGCAGCAAGGCACAGCCCCAGGAACAGGCCCATGGCAGCAGCTCAGAGCCCTGTCCTGCTGCTCATATGCAGCCGCAGGAGGCAGAGCCAAGGGACAGTGGCGTGGGCACGTGGGGACCCTGGGCAGGACGTGTGGTCTCTCTTCATACCTGGGCTGGCTGAGACCTTGGAGCTATAGAAACGGGAGAGGAAGGCAGGGTAGGACCCAGGCTCAGAGTAAGCCATGGTAAGTGATGGGCATCTGAAGGACAGACCATGGACACGGCCATCTCTGGGGCAGAACGTGGATGCTACTATTGGTCATTCTGGCTGAGACCTGCGGCAGCCCTTGCAAACACTTTAGGCCTATGTGCCCGATCCAGAAACCAGGGCAGAGGAGTCCCTGAAGCAAGCAGACTCCCCATTCAGAGTCCAGGCTGCTGGCACTGCCCACCATGCCCAGAGGTGCCAGTGCGCCCCCTCCCTGCCGGCCCCCACTGCTGATGGGGGCAGAGGAGCCCAGCAGAGGTGAGGCCGTTCCATTGTGGCAAGGAACAATACAAATGTGGGACTTAATTTGAAACAAGATGTGGCTGGGATTTAATTTCACTGGCAGGTTAATGCGTTTCCCCCCTGATTTCAGCCTTGGGTGCACGCATTCACCGTGCCGGCCGCCCTTTCACGCCGCCACCTCAATTATTAACGAGATTTTGGGGCTGCAGGCACGGGCCGTGCCCTTCTGTAGGATGACAATCTCCCGGGTGCGTGCTGCACCCTGGTGTCCACCGGCACTCCTAGAAGGGGGCCTGCAACCCTCCACCCTGCCAACACAGCTCCTTCATCCAGGGGACCCTGAGCAGGGTAGGAGGAGAATGACAGTCCCCATGATCTGCCTATAACCTCTCTGGTCACAGCAGGGAGATTGTCCTCAGAGCCCTGTTGCAGATGGTGATGCACGGTGAGAGGCAAAGGCCAGAGGGTGGTGTGGGCCTTGGGTCCTCTTCCTCCAGGAAGTTCTCTGGGCTGCTAAGCCCATGCACTCCCTCTTCCCAGCCCTGCCACACAGCCCAGAAGTGGGTGACACTTTCTGTGTGTCCTCACACCCGTCCATCTCTTCCCCTGACCCCTCAGGCTCCATTCGGGGTCAGTATACAGAGACAGGATCTTACCAGAGCTTCCTGCTGGGGAGACGAGATGGTCAGATAGTCCAGGTTCTGCAGGGAAGGTCCCCCTGGATCAGTGTGGGCACATGACCGAATGGGATGGCTCTCCTGGGGGTGAGGGCCCAGGGCCCAACAATCTGGGAGAGGGGAGAGCGGGGCCAGCCTTGGGGGCCTGGGAGGGGTGACCCCAAGCAGGGAGCCTGGGTCCCAACATGGGAGGGGCACATCTGGGAGAGCCCCCTGCAGGGTTCAATGCATCCCTGTCCTGCGCTGGCCGTTTAGCCCCCTGCAGAGTCTACTGTAGCCTGCCCTGTGCTGGCCATTTAACCCCCTGCAGAGTCCACTACAGCCCTGCTATGCACTGGCCAGTCTCAGCACTCAGCCATGAGAGTCAGCCGGACCCTGGTATCTGGCAGAAGAATAAGGACCGTTACCAGGCTGCAGTGCTCATGGAAGGTGGCAGCGTCTCGGCACTGGGGTGTGCTGAGTGACTCCTCCCTGGTGTGTCTCAGCTTGGGGTCACTCTGGGCACCCACTCCCCACCTCCCCGCCCCTTTCCAGCCAGGATAAAGCAGTCAGAAGTGCCAGAACGAGAGGGGCAGGGCTGGGGCCACAGCACAGGGAGCCCCTGCTTCGTCCTCCCCCGAGGGTGCTCCCTCCCACCCACAGCCAGGTGTCCTGGCTGCCCTGTGACCCCAAGCTGCCTTGTGGTGACTTTTCCTTCCTCCCTCATCCTGACGCCATGTATGCCGCCCCTCTGGTCACTGCGGAAGGGACTGATGGTCCTAGGGTGGACACTGGGAGTGTGGGGCCTCTGGGCCCTGCAGGAAGCAGACATGGCCCCTTCGGCTGCTGTGGGCTGTGGGCCAGGGCAGGCTCGGGGAGGTGGCTGTGCCCATGTGCCAGCCTGTCAAACACCAGAAGGATACCAGAGGCTAAATTCTTTTCCAGATCCAAAGCAAAGAACGCCTCCCTCTCTCTCTTTCTCTCCCTCTCTCTCTTTCTCTCCCTCTCTCTCCCTCTTCCCTTCTTCCTCTCTCCCTCTCCCCTTCTCTCTCCCTCTTCCCTCTTCCTCTCTCTCCCTCTTCCCCTCTTTCTCTCCCTCTCTCTCCCTCTTCCCCTCTTCCTCGCTCTCCCTCTCCCCCTTTCTCTCTCTCTCTCTCTTTCTCTCTCTGTCTCCCTCTCTCTCCCTTGCTCCCCCCTCCTCTCTCTGTCTCTCTCCCCGCCTCTTTTCCCTTTCTGTCTCTCCTCTGTCTCTCTCTCTCTGTCTCCCTCTGTCTCCTCTCTCTCTCTCTCTCTCTCTCTGCTCCCCTCCCTCACTGTCTTCTTCACTCAGGTCACCTACAGCATTTGGCAAGACTGCCAGGACTCTGGTGCCCGACCACAGCTTGAGTGAAAGGCACACCGGGGCTGTGTGGAGCTGTTCAGAAGTGAATGCAGTCGGTGCATACTAATATTCCACAGCAAAGCCTAACTTGGAACGCATTTAGCCACAACAGAAAATGCAAAATGTTGAGTAAATTTTAGCTTCAGAGTTTACAGAACGAAAAGCAGAGCAATAGGCCAGGACGAGGCTGGGAAGACGCAGTCGGGGCTGTGTGCAGCCCTGGGCCCCCTCCCCAGCATGGCCCCAAACCCGAGACGATTAAAAAGAAACCGGAGGGAGAATAATAGAGCAGACGTTTAAAGCAGAAGACAAAGCAGATCAAACAAAGGTTCAGGCTTGTTGCTGCTGCTTTAGAGACCAGTAAACTAGAACAAGGGGGAGCTCAGAGACGCAGAGACAGGGAAGGAATCGCTCTGAGTCACCCCTTGCCAGGGAATATGAGAACTGAGACAAAATGGCCAATCACACAGAAACAAAAGAGAAAACCTTTGCATCAGTAAAAAAGATAAGACAAACGTCTGCTGGCGAGGCCTAAACTCACAGAATCAGCAAAATAAGTGTTTGGCACTCAGGGCCCACGCCCGGTTCTTCAGGGGACAAATCCTGGGCGGTGTGAGCAAACACAGGGCGCGATGCAAACCCACACAGAGCTGAGCAGCGGGCAGTGGGCAGCAAACAGAGAAGGGGCGCACAGCTGCTGGGCCTGAGCCCTGCTGGGCTGATACTCAGCGCCTGCCCCCCTCTGCTCCCCGGGCACAGCAGCACGGCCAGACCAAGGGGGTGCCTCCCCCCGAGGCTGATGACCCCAGCACGAGAGTCCTCCCAGACTGCTCCTTGGCACTGTTCCTGCAGGTGTCCGCGTCCCCCGGTTCTCTGGCCGTGGGGCAGTGACAGGCAGGACCCTTGCAGGCCAGCGGTCCAGGCCTGGGGTGTCACCCCCTCCAGCCTTCTGCCCTGACCCCACTGCCACAGGGGTAATTGCCATCGGGGTGAGACCCTGTGATCCTACAAGACAGGAGCACAGAGAAGGGGACACAGGAGAGTCTTGGGGTCTGCACGCCAGGAAGGCCCTTGGGAACCCAAATCCACTTCCTCTGTGGCCCTGGGCATGCAGCCCCCTGCTAGGGACTGTCCCTGTTGGCCGGGTCCACAGCTAGGGACTGTCCCTGTTGGCCGGGTCTCCTGAGCTCAGCACTGTATGAACAAGCAGCCGGGCCAGAGCCAGTGGCAGAGTCACCACTGCCAGGAGGGTCCTTTTGGGGGCTGCATTTTCACATGAGATGCCCAGAGCACTTCACTGTTACCCCAGCTGCACACACATGCTCACACAAGCACACACCACACAGACATGCAGATGCACTCACATGTGTGCACACACATATAGACACACATGTACCTACACACTCATGTTTGCACATGCTCACATGTGTGCTCACAGGCATGCACACTAATGCATACATACCCACATATATGTGCATGCTCATTCACACATAACACACACTTGCAGGTGTGCATGGACCCACACTCACGTATATACACACTTATGCACACTCACATAGGTACACACACAGCCACACTGACATGGGTGCACACTTGTGCCTGCTCACACACATATTTTTTGTGCTCACATCCACACATGCACACATGTGAATGCTCACATTTTCCCCAAGATGTGAACTCCTACACTCACACTGCTTGACCTTGATCCCTGTGTGACATGTGTGTGGCACTGTGGAAGCTCCATCCAGCTGCAGTGAGCCGGCCTGCAGGGTGGGGCAGCCTAGGTCCAGCATTGTATGGGAGCCTGAGGTGGTCTCACAGGGTGGGCTGAACTGTGTTTGCAGCCCCGTGGCCTCTCAGCTCGGGAAGGGGGACGTTGTCCAGAAGGGTCTGGACGTCTTCTCAGGGCTCAGCAAATGTCCCCCAAGTGTCCACATAGTAGCCTGACCTAAGGTGAAGTCCTGGGAGTCTAGGAAAGTTCTGGAAGGGGCATGACCTTTGACCCAGGCTGGGTTCAGGGTCAAGCCAGGTTACCTCTTCAGGTTCCTTGGTGCAGGAAAGCTTCCTTGTGCCAGAGGTGTGAGACCAGGCACCCCCACACAGCCGGGTCCCCAAAGGGGCCTCCAGGGCCTCAGCCCCAGCACATGCAGTGCCCAGAGCCGGAGGCCAGCTCTGAATCCTCCCATGGGCCTCAGGCAGCGGCTCAGCCTCCCAACCCCCAGGCAGTGGCTCCCACCCCAAGATCATGGTGCCACTGCACAAGGTGAGTTCCCAATGCCCGCGGCTGGCTGCCAAGGAGGGCGCGCTGCAGAGGCTGGAGGAAACTGGTCCCATGCAGTGGAGGAGCAGGGGCAGTCCTGAGCCCTGGGCCCTCAGGCTCCCCCGTACCAAGGCCAGGATGTTCCTCAGAGAGTCAGGAGGGGCACAGCTCAGGGCACCTGCGATGAGAGTGAGGCTCCCCCCCAGCTCACCTTCCTGCAGCCGCTGCCCTCTGCTCCAGCTGCCCCCTGGCCGGCCGGGTGGTCACCTGCAAACAGGGACAGATGTTCCCGCCGGCCACGCTTAATCGAGTCTCCACTGGCTGGAGGCATCTCCTCTCTTGGGGATCGTTAAAAACCATTTTTTCTTCTGTGTTAAAAACCATTTTTTTTCCTATGAGGGGCCAATTTCCAGCCCCTCATAGCAGCTATAATACCCACCTAATCACATGATGGAGGAGGCCAGCAGAGGGTCAGTCCAGGGGTGGGAGCCAGGGCTCTCTCTGCAGCAGGAGCCTCTCTCTCTCTCTGGGGCCAGCGGGTCCTGCTGGGCTGGACTGAGCAAGCAGGAGGACTTAAGGAGGTGATGGATCCCCTTCACTGATCCACAGGGAGCAGACAGCAGGGAGGGGTGCCGCCACCTGGGCAGGGCAGATAGCCCCTGCTGGAGGGGTAAATGGCCAGAAAGACTGACCCCACAGGGCTCCAGGCTCCTACCCTCAGCTCCTGGCCTCACTGCTCCAAGGCTGTGATGCTGTGAGACGTCCAGACACCAAGACCCAGGACTCTCTACCCACTCTTAGGACAACACCTACCTACCGACCAGAGCCAGCAGGCAGGAGCAGGGGAAGGAGCCACGGCCAGTGTGGGCGGGCCAGGTCACAGCGGAGGGACCTCTGTGGGTAGGGTCATTGTGCTGCAAGGGTCAGCATGAGCTGGGTTAGGGCAGAGCCAATGTCAGGATAACAGTGCTGTGGGTCAGTAGTAGGGAAAGATCGAAGGGGCCAGCAGCAGGAGGTCAGTTAGAAGAGGGCCTGGTGGTAGGAAGCAGCATTTACAGAGGCTGGTGCAGTGCAGTGGACCTGGTACTGGGCGCCTCAGAGCTGACCCTGGGTGAAGGCTGAGGCTGCAGTGAGAATAAACCTGGGCAGCAGATAGAGGTCAGCACTGCCCCCTGCCCCCAGCAAGCCTGGAGTGTCCTGAGCAGCAACAAGGGCCTCCCGCCACAAGGCCCAGGCCACCTGGGGGCCCAGGCCCAGTTTCCTGCTAGGCAACCTGGTCTGGCCCAACATGCAGACAAGTCCCAGCTTCTGTCCATCCAGAGCAGGTCTGCCCGGGCTCCTGATGGTGGCTGAGAGAGGCCCCGGGCGTCATCACCTCTGCTGCCCTGAAAAGTTCTTCCAGAAGCCTGAGCCCGGTACACCAGAGCTCAGGAGGGTCACGGTGGTGGTGACAGGGACAGTGGCCCTGGTAAGGGAGCATGCCCAGGGCTGGGCTCTCTTCATTGGCTCCCATTGCAGTGCATGACAGAGGCCGGCAGGCTCACTGGGTCAGTCACTGCTGGAATTCGAGTATCTCCCTCCAGCCAGGCTTTCGCCGCTCCTAGATCAGCCTGACCTTCGCTGCTGCAAGGCGCATGTTTGGTGCCTCATGCTGCAATATGCAGTCAGCTGTGACGTCTGCAGGTAGTGTGTGTTGCTGGATCCATGGAGTTTAGGTGTCGACAGCAGAGAATGTTGAGAAAAAACAGCCCTTCAGGGGCCAGTGTCTGCCCGGAAGAGTACTGTGGCTCACAAGCAGCTGTCCTCCAGTGAAGACCCGACTCATAGCCTCGAACAAACACCACCCACAGGGAGCACCTCACCACTGATTGGAAGAAACGACACAGTAATGGCTCAAAAACCTTCAAAGAGCTTCTAACCCTAATCCTGAGCTTAAACGAACCCTAACCTTAAACCTAATCCCAACCTAACCATAACACTATCGGCTCCAAACACCTTCAATAGCCTCTAACCCTAGCACTAGCCCAACTCTGAACCTGTGGCCACACTCCCAAACACGACTTCCAGAACCTGCCCCACACTCTCTAACCCTAACCCCATACCCTATCCTAAAGCCTAGCCCTAACCCTAACCCTCTCACCCTAACCCTAACTCTCGCCCTACACAAGCAGCTGACATGTGTGTCTGCTCATGTTGCTGGCCTGCTGGAACACGCGTCCTCCTGTGGACAGCCCCCAGCTTCCGCTTCCTGGCACTGCCCTGGGTCAGCCCTTCCTCCCCAGAGCCCTCAGTGGGGGGGGTCCCCTCTGCCCCTGAACCATTCCCAGCCTCTGCACTGTGCTCCAGAAGGCTTATGCAGCACAGAACCCAGCTCCTGTCGGCCAGCCGCGCCTGGGGACAGGCACAGTCTGCTGCGGTCCCTGAGCTCACACCAGCCTCTCCGGGCTGTCCCTCCCCCCAGTGCCTGCTCTGTTCCACCTGTGCTGGACTGCCAGCTGCTGTCCAGGCCAGGACGCCTGCACCCCCTGCTTCCCGGGGGGCCCCGTGCTTGTCACTAGGAGCCCTGAGCCTGCTGCTTTCCTGCCCAGAGAAGTAATTTTAAATCCATTAAAGCAAACCTCAGACCCTGCCAGCTGAGTCTGGAGTGAATCGGAGAGATGAGGTGAGACCAGGCATGGATCGTGAGGTCCCAGGGTCCTCCTGCCAGGGTGGGCATGAGTGCAGCAACCCGGCCTGGGGCACTGGCCTCAGGTGCTGGCTTCAGGCCTGGCCACACTGTTGCTAAGCCTGGGCACAGCTGCTCTCTGCATGGTGAGATGGGGAGCCTTGCTCACGGGGGAGCCTCGCCGACCCCCCCTGGACTTCTCTGCCCCAACCCAGGCTCCAGCCTCTGCAAAAGGCTCAGGACCCAGCTGGGTCAGCCTCGTGGGTCAGCCTCGTGGGGTGCTTCAGTGACCTGAGGCCAGGTCTGTGGGCAGGGCCAAGCCCCAACATCCCGAGACCCTCCATGAGGTTGGTGCCCTCACGCCAACACCCTCACTGACCCCAGCCCCGTGCTTTGGGCCCATTTGCAGCTGGCTCCTCTCCCACGCCTGCTCAGAGTCCCCATAGATGCCCTCTTCCCCCACCAACCGCCGGCTACCCAGACCTCCCGAAGCAGGGACCCTCCTCACCTCCCTGCTCCTCAGACCTCCCACCTGCCCAACAGTGGCCCCAAGACCTCAGCGAGCTCCCACTCCCACAGGTTCCAGTGAGCAGCTGTCCCTCCGACTCGCCCCCTTGGTCTGAGCAGCACTGGCACCTCAGGGCACTGCCACCGATGCCAGCTCACTGCAGGAGCCCAGGGAAGTGCAGAGCCAGCACACCTGGGGCAGGTGGGGGAAGCCGCATGCCCGTGGGGGGCATCTGGACCCAGAAAAGTAGGGGACAGGGAGCCTTTGAGAGTTGCTTTTATCTTTTTCATAACCATTTTAAAAATTACTAAGTCAATATTTGTTTGCTGCAGAACACTTGGGGAACAAGGAATAGCTGGGAAGAAATTCTCTGTAGTCGCACAGTGCGGGAGGCGCTCACAGAATCAAGGACAGATCCCTGATCGCATGTGTGCCAACACACGCATACACAAGACCACACACGTGAACACATTACATAGACATGCACACACCAACACATGCATACACAAGGCACCACACACACTCACACACATCACATGGGCAAGTACACACACATACACACACACTCACACACAAAGACCACATAAATGAACACAGCTGCCTCTCAGACACAGCCTCCTACAGGGGCAAGCTATCCTCCGCTGGGGTGGCCCCGCCCACAGGCCCAGGCCCCCTCCCCAGGCTCATTGGCCCCACCCAAACATCGCCCACAGGCCTTGTGCCCTGCACCCTCTTAGTCTCAGGTTTTGTTCAACCCTAACCACTCCCCAGCCTCAGAGGGGGCCATGGGGTCATTCCCACAAGCTCCCAGTCAGTGGGGACTGACGGCCTGGGGCCAAGCAGGGCGGTGCTGGGTGGGAGTGAGCTGTGGAGGGGCTGGCTCGCATCAGCGCCCCAGGCCAGGAGTCTTTGGGTCAGAGTGCTGAGTCCCCGGGGACAGCTGGCCTCAGCCTGCTTTGTGTTTGCAGATTAGGGGTTGGTGGTGCCCAGGCCCCCATGGTCCCGGGCATGGCTATGGCCCATACACCCCCCGCGCCTGCTACTGAGTCTCCTCGTTTGTGGTGAGAACACAGAACCTTCACCCAGTGGGACATGCCCCAAAGGCACCTGGTTCACGCCCCGTGGTCCAGGAAACCACAGGTTCACGCACATGTGGGTCAGGAAACCACCGGTTCATGAGCATGTGGGTCAGGAAATGGCGGACACAGCCTTGCAGCCAGCGACTGGGCACAGCCCCAGTCCTGACCCCTGAGGACTTGGGGAGACCCAGAGGGCATCGGGGGACCCTCTCTCCTCTGAGGGGCCTGGGAACACTTAAATGTATGCACCCCTGACACCTGGGGCTTAGGAGCTGCGTCTTCAGGGACCATGGTCATGAGTGGTTTCTGCTCAACCGCCGGCACCTTCTGCACCCTGCCCCATGCGTGGGTTCATGCTCTCAGTGGGGACAAAAGTAGCCAAGGGGACAGGACCCTCTCCTGGAGGTGGAGCCAGGGCCCCGCCCACTGGACAGACTAAATCTCGCACCCAACTGGCCCCTTGTTCATGGCCATCCACTTCTCTTCTCCCCACCTCTGGTGAAAGAGGGCTGATACCCTCCCTGGCAGGTTTGGGGTGCCTGTGCACCCTCAGGCATCCAAATAACCCCAGGACCTTGCCAGAGCCCCCCGGGGCACTCCTTTCTCCCTCAATGCTGCAGGACCCTCTGGGTGTGGGGGTCGGGCCTGGTCACAGCAGCCCTGTCGGAGCCCTAGGAGCCGCCTCCATGCTGCCCCCCAGGCCCGTCCTGGGGAGTCTCCCGGTCCTCGCCACCTGCCTGCACCCTGCCTTGTTGGGAGCATTTGCGGAGATTTGCTAACTGCTTCCCCCTCTTCCTCACACTCCCAGGGGCGCGGCCGTATTTTAGACTCTAACTGCTTATTTTGGCTGTCTGTGCATTCCCTTTTGGAAGCAGCCTGTCTTTTTATTTTATGGATATAATATGCCCTCGAACATCTCTGCTGGCGTTAATTGGAGTCTTTTTCCCTTTCTTTCACGTAATTGGCCGTTTCCTTTCCTCTTCCTTGTCCCGCTCAACGCCCGCCCTGCGCCTGCTTCCTGAGCCCCAGAAAGACGCAGGTGTGGTTCCTGATCTCGGGCCCTGTTCAGCGCCCTGGAGAGTGGCTCTGCACGAAGGTCTTGGGAGGGGGAGATGGTGGGTATCACAGTCTCTCTAGGGTGGGGGTCTGGAGCCCCATAGAATAGAGAATGTGTCCTGGGGTCCGTCAGGATGGAGAGTGTGTCCTGGGTTCCATGAGGATGGAGAGTGTTTCCTGGGGTCCGTCAGGATGGAGAATGTGTCTGGGGTCCGTCAGGATGGAGAGTGTGTCCTGGGGGCCGTCAGGATGGAGAATGTGTCCTGGGGGCCGTCAGGATGGAGAGTGTGTCCTGGGGTCCGTCAGGATGGAGAGTGTGTCCTGGGGTCTGTCAGGATGGAGAGTGTGTCCTGGGGTCCGTCAGGATGGAGAGTGTGT
The DNA here is from genome assembly GCA_021461705.1 of Cryptotis parvus. Classification (NCBI taxonomy): domain Eukaryota; kingdom Metazoa; phylum Chordata; class Mammalia; order Eulipotyphla; family Soricidae; genus Cryptotis; species Cryptotis parvus. The sequence continues at coordinate 284,736 of JAJIBD010000783.1, read as the reverse complement.
CCTGGGGTCTGTCAGGATGGAGAGTGTGTCCTGGGGTCCGTCAGGATGGAGAGTGTGTCCTGGGGTCTGTCAGGATGGAGTGTGTCCTGCGGTCTGTCAGGATGGAGAGTGTGTCCTGGGGTCCAGTCAGGATGGAGAGTGTGTCCAGGGGGTCTGTCAGGATGGAGAGTGTGTCCTGGGGTCTGTCAGGATGGAGAGTGTGTCCTGGGGTCTGTCAGGATGGAGAGTGTGTCCAGGGGGTCTGTCAGGATGGAGAGTGTGTCCTGGGGTCTGTCAGGATGGAGAGTGTGTCCTGGGGTCTGTCAGGATGGGAGTGTGTCCTGCGGTCTGTCAGGATGGAGAGTGTGTCCTGCGGTCTGTCAGGATGGAGAGTGTGTCCTGGGGTCCATCAGGATGGAGAGTGTGTCCTGGGGTCCATCAGGATGGAGAGTGTGTCCTGCGGTCTGTCAGGATGGAGAGTGTGTCCTGCGGTCTGTCAGGATGGAGAGTGTGTCCTGGGGGCCGTCAGGATGGAGAGTGTGTCCTGGGGTCTGTCAGGATGGAGAGTGTGTCCTGGGGGCCATCAGGATGGAGAGTGTGTCCTGGGGTCCGTCAGGATGGAGAGTGTGTCCTGGGGTCTGTCAGGATGGAGAGTGTGTCCTGGGGGTCTGTCAGGATGGAGAGTGTGTCCTGGGGTCTGTCAGGATGGAGAGTGTGTCCTGGGGGCCGTCAGGATGGAGAGTGTGTCCTGGGGTCTGTCAGGATGGAGAGTGTGTCCTGGGGTCTGTCAGGATGGAGAGTGTGTCCTGGGGGCCGTCAGGATGGAGAGTGTGTCCTGCGGTCTGTCAGGATGGAGAGTGTGTCCTGGGGTCCATCAGGATGGAGAGTGTGTCCTGGGGTCCAGCTTATTCTGCCTTCCCTGCTGGTGTCTGGTGTCAGTTCCAAGCCCTGGATGGGGGCTGCAGGGGCATCTACCATTGTCTCTGCTGGGCTCTGAGCCAGGACTGGGGCTGGACAGGTGATGAATGGGTAGGACCCTGAGGCCGGGGTCAGGCCCTGCATCCCGTGGGGTGGCACAGCTCTCCTGGCATGTACTGAGTCATTGGCAGGAAGATTCAAACGCCAACCTGAATGCCAAGTGCGTCTCTTTACCTGGCACATGAAGAGGATGGATAAATATCAGCAATTGTTATCCCAGTTGGAGAAGTGATTTCCCAGAGATGGTGCAGCCAGGCCCTTCTGGGCAAGCCTGCCAAGGAGAAGGATCTGGTCCCCAGCACCCTGCCTGGCCTCTACACAAGCCAAGTCCTGCATCCTCATCTCCCTAGGAAGAGCAGGTCTCACACCCCTGATGAGAACCAGGCACGACCTCGCTCCAAGGTCAAAGTCAGAGGGTAGGCTCAGACCGGGGTCCCTAGGACAGAAAGGGGTCCCTCTGCCAGGACACTGCTAGGATTCCCTCTGGGGTGCTGCTGACCCAGGGCACCTTGGCTGGTCCTGAAGGCCTGGCTTCAGAGTCTTGGGAGGGGCTGCTGCCCAGCAGGTAAAGACGGGCTTCCCTTGTGGGAGGGGATGTGGGCACCTTCTGGAATGGGTGGTGGGTCAGGCAGGACGGCAGGATGGCAGGACGCCCTGCCCTTGGTCTCATTGTGTTGGAGGGTCACTCTCTGTCTCTGCCCTGTCAGGAAACCCCTGAGAACCTTGGAGCCAGCAGGTGCTACAGGACCGTGGGACCTGCTCAGGCACTCCATGCCCCCGAGTCTGCGCCCATGGATGCTCCCACGTGGTTCCATGTAAATGTGGTCAGGTGGCCTCCACGGCCCAAGTTCACTGTGTGCTGGAGAAGCGTCAGAACCCACAGAGACGGCATCTTTGGCTCACATATTCTCTGCCTCTCTGCAGGGCTAACTGGATCCCCTCATCACTCACAAGCTCCTGGAGCTGTGGGACACAGCTGATGTTTGAAAACATCCTAGCCACGCAGCCACCACTGAAAGCCACATGGATGGAACCATCCCCAGTTGCCCAGAGTCTCAAGGCCACATTCTGCTGATGGGGGGAAGCAAGGGGAAATCTGCCTCTTCCTGAAGGTCATGGCTGCAAAGCAGGAATACAGGGCTGGGACCCCAATTCCTAGGACTGGGGGTGCCAGTCCTCACCCACTACCCCTCGGGGCTGGGACCCTGGGCTAGTTCCTGTCCACTCTGGAGCCCCAAACACTGTCAAAGTGCAGCCAGCACCTGGCTGGGGTCAGCAGGCAAGTGCCCCCACCCTTCAGCCCTCTGGTGAGGCCCTGCAGGACACCCCTTTGAACTCCCCTTTCCTAAGGGGAGTCAGGAGCAAAGCGAGGAGCGGGGGAGGAACCACAAGAGCCAGCCTCTATGCCACGGGATCCGGTGACCTTGAGAGATGCCCAGTGACCTTGGGGACTCAGTTTCCATCGGTCTGTCCCTCCGCGAGACTCTCCAGCCGCTAGGGTGCCCCCAGACTCCCAGAGGGGCTTGTGCGGAGCAGCCGCGTGCCTGTCTGTCTCTCCATACTTCAGGCCTGCTGAGAGTCGGACAGGGGAGCAGCTGGGGGGGGGGGATGGTCTTGTATCTGAAGCAGGTGAGTGGGGATTCTGGAGAGGAATTGGGCCCCTCCGGTGCACCCTCTGCTGTGTTCAGTCGCTCACGGGCACAGTGACCCTGACTGTCTCCCCTCTGTGCTGTGCTCGTGTGGGCCAGATCTGAGTGGGGAGAAATAGCTCAGCCAGCTCAGGGCCCCTCCCAGGGCACAGCATCCAGGCCCGACTCCTCATCGAGGGCCCACTGCAGCCCCACACCAGGAGATGTGGTCATCATTCAGGAGAAGGCGCTGCCCCTGGGGCCTGCTTTGTTGGCCCAAGGCCCGGTCCTGCTTCTCAAAACCCAGTGAGAAGTGTGGGGCGCCCCTGAGGCTCGGTGCAGAGTTGGTTCTTAGGGAGCTGCTGCGAGATTCTCGGTGAGATGCTCTGCGCTTTCCCACACTGGAGAAGCAGCTGTTTCCTGAAACACGAGCATCAAGAATTGATAGAAGCAGCAGAGGGGGAGTGCGGGCGGTTCCGTGGCAAGAAAGCTCAGGGTTTTCTAGAAGAAACGATTCTCATGGTGTTTTCTAGGATGAAGGATTCTCTGATGGGGAGGAGAAAGCCACAGCAATGGACAGAAAGTGGGGTTTGAGCTGGGGTGAGGTGGGGTTGCTCTGTGCATGGGCTCATGCAGGCCCCCGGGATGGCTTGTTTCTGTCAGTCAGTGGTTTATAACTCTGCGGTCCCTGGGAGCGGGCGTGCAATGAGCACCAGTGTGAACCCGGGGGCCTTGGTAATAGCTGGTGCCTGGTAAAAATAGCCCCTGTCACACATCAGGACTTAATCTGCTTGGTCCCAGCAGAGCAATGGCTGGTGTGGCCGAGTCCTGAGCCCTCCCCGGCGCCAGCACCACAGATGGGCTGCCTGAAGCAGACTCCTCTTGCTCCCGGCTTGGAGGTGTGAGGCCACGAGGGCTTTCAGAGGACAGGCGGAAGATGAGTAATGGGCCAGGGCTGCCCTTTTCACCTGCAATCATGAAGGAGTAAGAGGGTCCAGAGCTCCCCTCCCAGCCTTAAAATAAAACAGAAAACAGCATAAATCACTGGAATGACCCTCTACAGAGAGCAAGCCTGCAGGACTGTGGTCCCCGGGGAAGGAGCAGATGAGGTGAGCCGGGCAGTCATGTGGGATCCAACCTGGTCAGCAGCCCTAGACGAGGAACCATGCAGAGTCTGGAGACTCTTTTAAGGTGAGTGGACAGAGACCAGAGTCCAGGAGGGCTAGTGCCCAGCACCTTCTGGGCCGAGGAGCACACAGTGGCACCCTGCAGAGAAGCAGTTCTAGAAGCTGCCTGGGTGTGTGCATGGGCAGGAGGGTAAGGTGAGGCCCAGAGCACACCAGGGCCAGGTGGGTAAACTGAGGCTCAGAGCACACCAGGACCAGGCAGATAACCTGAGGCCAGAGCACAGCAGGGCCAGGCAGATAAACTGAGGCTCAGAGTGCACACCAGGGCCAGGTGGGTGAGCTGAGCCACAGAACACACCAGGGTGTGACTTTGTCTGAGGCCCCTTAAACCCATGCACTGAAGAATGTGTGGCCTCGACATTCGCCCTGAAGTGAGGGATGACCCAGACATGCCCCAAAGGGCTCCAAATAAGAACCCAAGCGATCTGCTGGCAGGGTGTTTTTGCCAAAAGAAATCTAAACTCTGCGTGGGGAGCACGCAGGGATGAGACTCACAGCTCGGAGTTTCATGTTTCAAGTGAGTATTCGAAGAAATAAGGAAATTTAACTGAACCCAAGAGGAAAACCAGCTCTGTGCAATTGTCGGCACTGGCAGACTGGTCAGGGAACCCTCAGGGGCCTGGAATGTGTCTCGGCGCAGGGCTGTGCAAGATGGGGAGTCCGGAGGGGAGAAATGGAGGCTATAGGCGGGTCTGGTAGAGGCTGGAGCAACAGCACGGGGGGGAGGGTATTTCCCTCCACATGGCCGACTTGGTTCAATCCTCAGCATCCCATATGGTCCCCTGAGCACCGCCCGGAGTAATTTCTGAGTGCAGAACCAGGAGTAACCCCTGAGCATCACCAGGTGTAACACTGAAAAAAAATTTAAAAAAAAGTGTCTGGTAGAAGGAGGCTCCAGAGAAGAGCAACACAGTCGGTCAGAAATGCAAGTCACCAGATGGTTCCCGGCTTCCCTCGGTGAGAGACGGCGGTGCTGTAACCTGACCATCAAAACCAGGTGTGCTCACACACTGTGGCACAACAGCTTGTTAGAGACCCAGGAATCTGAGCACACAGCGATAAGTAAAATGTGGGGTCAAACAGAGATCAAGAGTCTCAAAGGATGAATGTTCTCAGAGACACAGAAGGGGGATGCCGTGGCTGCACACACTAACAGAGCCCCAAGGCAGCGACGCCACAGAAAAGATGTGGGGGAATGACAGTGACTGGTTCCAAGCTTCAGTCCTGGGAACCAGAACAAGGCCCAGAATCCAGAAACACACACACACATACACAGACACGTACACAGACACACGCTCACATACACACATGCGCACTCACATATACACACACTCATACACACATATACACACATGCAATCACACACGGACACACACAACACACACTCACACACATTTGTGAGACAGTACAGCAGAAGCATGTTCTCACAAGAGTAAGACCTGCGCCTGCACAGGACATTCTTGGGGCCAGGACCAAGTCGGCCTAATGGGGTCTAACTGATGAAAAGGGGGAAGACCATGGCAAGGCTGACAGCCCTCAGCATGCTTAAACCTGTCGTGCTGACTTGGCAGAATCCTAACGGCATTATTTGCGCCTGTACCTCTGCTCTGCTTTGGACATGATAAAGAATGTGGGTATGTATCCTGAAGACTGAGTGCAAAAAAGGTACAAAAAAAAGTGTATTAAGACAAAAATGGGGCCTTTGAGTCTCTCTGGCTCAGAGTCCTCAGTGCTCCTTAAGCGCTGAGCTAATAAACTTTTCTTTTATCTACATTTTTGTTTCTGAGAGTCTGTATTGCTTGATTGTCTAGCGACATTCACACACACACACGCACACACACACAGCAGCAACAGCAGCAATGCCATCACAAAGATACAGGAAAATCTCCACATTGACCTGGGAGCAAGACGGCCGACTTAGAGTCATAATTTATGCACGCTAGGAGACAATAGAACAGCCACCTTCAAGAACTGAAAACCATGTCACTTTAGAATCCGGCTTGTGTAAGAATTCCATGTGCAGAAGAAAAAAAGAACAAAGAAAAGGCAGAACAGATAGAAACTCATTGCAAGTTAGTCTATCTCAATTCAATTATAAAGAGAATTAGATCAAGTGCAAAGAATAAAAAATCCCCAAATAAAAGACAGTTAGGCCAGGTAGAAAGACAAGATTTGTGACGGTCCTTCTTATAAGAAACCAATTTCAAATATAAAGGTAGATATGATCTACAAAAGAAGCTTTGCTAGCCAACCGCTGAGGAAAGTAGCAGAAGCTCTGTTCATGCCGGGAAAGCAGCAGACTTGCAGAAAGAGTAGTGAAGGTGAAAAACAGGCTGGGGGACAGTGGGAAGGCACCGGCCCTGCACGCAGCCAACCCGGGTCCCATCCCAGCACCCATATGGTTCCCCAAGCGCTGCCGGGAGTGATCCCTGAGTGCAGAGCCTGAAGTAAACTCTGAGCACAGCTGGTGTGACCCAAAAACAAAACACGAAAACCAAATAAAAAGAGAGGATGTTTTGTGGTAATGTAGGACTAGATTCATCAAGAATATGTGGCAAGCCTAGATGTGTATGTTCTGAATAATAGTGCTAACCTTTAGGAAAAATGGTAAAGCAAATAAAAATGCATCAGAAAGACAGCACGCTGTGGCTGATGGGTTTATTCTGGTGCTCGGTTGGATTAATACGCATAAGAATTTATGTGAAAATCAATTAAGTAATTTTGCCACACTATTTGAACAGAGGGGGAAAGAGAGAATTTTCTAAGATGATACAGAAAAATAACATTTGATGGCAGGAGTTAACAGCATTCACGACAAAAGCTCTTATAGACTAGACACAGAAATAGGCTTCCTGTGCTTGGGGACAGTGACACAGTCAGGTGGGGACAGTGAGGCATGGCCAAGGTGGGGACAGTGAGGCATGGCCAAGGTGGGGACAGTGAGGCATGGCCAAGGTGGGGACAGTGAGGCATGGCCAAGGTGGGGACAGTGAGGCATGGCCAAGGTGGGGGACAGTGAGGCATGGCCAAGGTGGGGACAGTGAGGCATGGCCAAGGTGGGGACAGTGAGGCATGGCCAAGGTGGGGACAGTGAGGCATGGCCAAGGTGGGGACAGTGAGGCATGGCCAAGGTGGGGACAGTGAGGCATGGTCAAGGTGGGGACAGTGAGGCATGGCCAAGGTGGGGACAGTGAGGCATGGCCAAGGTGGGGACAGTGAGAGCATGGCCAAGGTGGGGACAGTGAGGCATGGCCAAGGTGGGGACAGTGAGGCATGGCCAAGGTGGGGACAGTGAGACATGGCCAAGGTGGGGACAGTGAGGCATGGCCAAGGTGGGGACAGTGAGGCATGGTCAAGGAGGGGACAGTGAGGCATGGCCAAGGAGGGGACAGTGAGACATGGCCAAGGTGGGGACACACCCTAGTGAGGACGACGCCACAGGCCCAGGGGTGCCCCTCCCACACCCACTCAGATCATTTCCTCATGGTATTTCCTGGCCCCGATCAGCTTAAATGATGAGCAGGAATGAAAGCGTCAGGTGGGAAGGAAGAAGTGACTTTTGCAAGGGGCTGCAGAGCAGAGACTATCTGGATGAACTCCCGAAATCTAAAAGCGAGCGAATGGCCTTAGTAGAGTCGTGGCCTCTGTCACACACGAAGGTGAATGATGCATCCGTGACCAGTATTAGTAATTGGAAACCAAGAGTTGTGAAAAGCCATGCCAAGGGTCAGTGAGAGGATAATGGTGGCCCTTGTCTTGAAAGCATGTGACCTAGCTTGGGTCCCCAGCACCCTAGATGTTCCCTGAGCCCACAGGGAGTGAGCCCTGGGTGCAGAGCCAGGAGTCAGCCCTGAGCACAGCTGGGTGTGGTGCAGAAACAAACAAACAAACAAAAGCAATGACAGTGAAAATAGCATCCCATATGCTGGGACAAATTTAACAAAATATATTCAAGACATACGGATGGAAAACAGACATTTCTGACAGAACTTGGAGGAGACTTAAACAAATGAAAAGGATTAAAGAAGTTGAATCCTTGAGCTGAGATGGGCCACAAGCCCAGGCCAGAAGCCCATTCCTGAGAGTGCAGGAAGCAACCCCACAGCATGGGGCTGGAGAAACCCCCAAAGGAAAACCGGAAAGAAGGGAAGGGGAGGAGAGGAGAGTGGAGGGAAGGGGGGAAGGGAGGGAGGGCAAACAATGGAGATGCCAGTTTTAATTCATCATTTCTCCCAGAGTAGGTCCACAGATTAAACACAATATTTTTTTTTGTTGGAGGTGGGGGAGGTGGTCACACCCGGCAATGCTCAGGGGTTACTCCTAGCTCTGAACTCAGGAATTACTCCTGGCAGTGCTCAGGGGACCATATGGATGCCAGGGATCGAACACAAGTTGGCTGCATGCCAGGCAAGTGCCCTACCTGCTGTAACATTGCTCTGTCCCCCTAAACACAGTTTTACTTAATAAAAAAAATTACACTGAAACTGCCTTGCCGATTCTATAATGTACATGAAAGTTTAGTGAACATACGCCACCACATAACTTTAAATCACTTGATCACTTGATCACTTGATATCCCGTTATTCATCGATTTGCTCGAGCGGGTGCCAGTAATGTTTCCATTTGACCCTATCACGTGCCAGTGTAGCCCAATGGCATCTGTCTGTTTCGGGGATATTGAGAGCTTCTAACTGTTTGTTTAGGGTCCTGATAAGGAAGTCTGACCATCTTGCAGGTGAGTGGCCACGGATTTTTTGACGTCCCATGGGATCCAATCGGTAATGGCTCTAGTCCAACAGTCATCTCCAGATTGCATTATATGACAAGCCCATCTGATTTTCGATATTCTGGCAGATGAGACAGTGTTCTTGATTTTAGAATAGCGACGGAGGCCGGAACTCCAGATTCCCTCTCTCACTTGAGTGAGGTGTGATATTTCAAGCATGGCTCTTTCGATTCCTCTTTGGGAGACCCGAATGGTATTCTCATCCTGCTTTCGTAAGGCCCAGGTCTCTGAGGCGTATGTCAATGCAGGGAGAACGGTGGAGTCAAATACTTCGTTTTACTTTTAAATCAGGCATCAGGGCCATGAGAATATGTAAAGAAATCCCAGAAGTCAGCAACACAAAGCAGACAATTCAATTTAAAACAGACAGAAGAGGGCCGAGCAATGGCACAGCAGGTAGGGGCGTTGCTTTGCACGTGGCTTACCTGGGTTCAATCCCCGGCATTCCATATGGTTCCCGAGCACCTCCAGGGAGTAATTCCTGAGTCCAGAGCCACAAGTAACCCTTGAGCATTGCCAGGTGTGACCCAAAAAAAAATCAAATAAAACAGATAGAAGATTACGTTCTTCCAACAATCGCTGGACAACCGGGAAGCGAGGGGGGAAACGGCTCAGTGCCCTCCTTATCACAGAAGCACAAATCCAGACCACATCACCCAGAATAGGGCTAAGAAGTGTTGGATGCATCGGGTTCAAGCCTCAGACACAGCTGGTGTGGGGCACGGAGGAATCGCGATCACAGTCTAGGGCAACAGCGACAACTGATCACAAACTTGACGTCACCATGTGACTCGATGCTGATTTTGCCTGAGGCGGGCAAGGCACAGTGCGTAGGGCATGTACTTTATTTTATTTTATTTTTGCTTTCGGGTCACACCCGGCGATGCTCAGGGGTTACTCCTGGCTCTGCACTCAGGAATTACTCCTGGCGGTGCTCGGGGACCATATGGGATGCTGGGGATCGAACGCTGGTCGGCACAGGCTGGCCGCGATGCAAGGCAAACGCCTACCCGCTGGGCCATCGCTCCCCTACCTGCTGGGCTATCGCCCGGCTCTTTATTTTTATAAGTATTTTATTATACCGCCGTGAGATATACAATTACAAAGATATACAATTACAAAGTTCATATTTGGGTTTTGGTCATACAGTGTTCCAGCACGCATCCCTCCACCAGTGCCCATCTCCCACCACCAATGTCCCGGTTGCCTCCCCTCTCCCCAGCCCGCCTCCATGGCAGGTTCTTTATTTCTTTCCCTTTCTCTCTATCTCTTTCTCTTTTCCTTCCCTTCCAGATTGCGGATTACAGAGCATACATTAAAGGGTTGTCACGTGTATCTTTTTGCCTGTATTGAATGCTCAGTTCTAGGTTGGTATTAAGGGCATGTACTTTAAATGTGTCTACCCAGGCAATCTCTGGCATCCCATGTAGTCCCCAAACCCACCACAAATGATCCCTGAGCACAGAGTCAGGTGTAAGGCCTGACCAACATCAGGTTTCCCAAAAAATTGGGGACTCAAGCAATAGTACACCAGATAGATGTTTGCCTTGCATGAGGCCGACCTTGGTTCTATCCCCAGAACCCCATATGGTGCCCCCTAAGTACCACCAGGAATTCAGGATTCCTGAGTGCAGAGCCAGGAGTAACCCCTGAGCATCACTGGGTGTGACCCAAAAAAGCAAAGAAAATAAAATAAAGCCCCAAAGCATCGAAAACTCACATGCCCGTGGATGGAATGAGCAGGGCGAGGCCGGCCTGTCAGTGGCTGCTGAAGAATCGTGAGGGGAGTGACACGCCCACGTGGGCCACAGTCCGGGCCTTGGCACCCTGTGGCATCAAACTCCTGGGTACGGTGTACTGCAAACTAGCACAAAGACGGCAAATTCACAGGGAAATAAAGTGTGTTAGTGATTTCCAGGGACAGGGAGAGGAGCGGAGAATGAATCCAGCGTTTCTTCAGGGAGTGATGAAAATTTTCTAAGATTAGATTGTGGTGCCTGTTGTACAATTCTGTAAATATACTAAAAACCACTAAATTGTGTTTTTTAAGAGTGCGGTTTATGGCATGTGAATTATATCTGAATAAAGCTGCTGTAAAAAAAAAAAGAGAGAGAGAGAATGGATAAACAAATTCTAGCATATTCATGCTATGGAAATATTACTTAACAATAAAAATGAAGCCTCCACTGCTCTGCGTAACTCCCTGGGTGACCTGGAAAGCAGGGCTGGAGCCAGGCACAGGGCTCGTGGGTCTTGCAGAAGCAGCTGGCAAGGGGTGCAGGGCGATGGAGGGGCGTGGGCAGGCAGGGCAGGACTGGGAGGGGCGGGTAGGACCCAGGGCACCTTTTGTGGTGATGGAAACTCCATCGCGACAGTGCCGGCAGCCACACAGTGAATGACTCTTTCAGGTGTGTCGACTGCTCTGTCTAGGGGAGACCTGCACTCCTCACAGTTACTGTGGTGTGGGGAGCCCCTGTGGGGTGGGTATTTGCAGTCCACCAACACTTAGCCCAGGAAGCATGGAAGCACGGCTCTGATTGCAAACAACGGTCTGTGGCCTCTTGCTGCCGGCCACTCCACAGGCTTGGGCAGCCTCCTGGAGAAAGACGGCATCGAGAGAGAGTGCACAGGGTCACTCACACATTCACATTCACGGGCACACGCACTCACACACACACGTCACACACTCAACACACTTATACGCACACAGACACACTCACAGGCACAACAAACACACTAACACACATGCATACACTCACACACACCATACACTGGATGAGTGTGTGTATGCATACACTCATGAGCACACACCGCACTTGCATGTACACACACTCATACACATGCACACACATACATACACATACACTCACACACTTACAGGCACACACTCTTCCACGCTACAGCTCAGGTTGGGTCCGGCTCAGTCCACTCCTCCACCTCTCTGCCAAACCACCCACCCACACACACACACACACACACACACACACACACACACACACACACACACACACACACACACACACACACACACAAACCCTGCCCTTGCATCTTCCCGGGAAATGGGGCGACGGGCGCTTGGCTGCCTGTCTGCCTGCCCAGGGCCACTGTCCAGGGCAGACCTGCCCATCCTCCCCCACCTGGCGGGCACACTGCGGCTGTCTTCCTCACACAGCACAGCCCATGCCAGGCCCTGTTCCGCACCCTGGGAGTCAGTGTCTGCGGTGGGCTCGGGCCCGTGTGCTTTGCTGCCGATGTTGCTGTCAGTGTCCGCAACTCCGCCTGGCCCCTGTATTGCGGCCATAGTCCCTGTCCCTGACCCCAGGGTCGCTGTTCTCGCTGGCGCTGTTGACTTTGCCACTGTCATGGCGGCTGCTCTGTGGTGACCACGGTTGCTCTGTGGCTGGGGCAGGTTCTTTGTCACTGTGACTGTTGTTGCTACTCTTGTTTCTTTCATTTCCGCTGTTGTCGTGTGACTTTTGCTCTGCCCGCCCCTTCATGCTCTGTCAATGTTGTCATTAGTGCTGTTGCTGCATTGTTGTTGCTGTGACTGTTGCTGCTGTTGTTGTCGGTGGCCGCTGGCAGCTGTCCCCCTGCGGAAGGTCGCACCCTCCTCTGGTCTTTGCTTCACTATGGACGCCGCCTTGGCTCACTCAGGCTGAGAGGATACTTCCCTCCTCTCCTCTTAATGAGGAAAATATAAGTTAATGGGCTTGCAAATGAGCGCTGGGGCCGTTACGGGGGTGAGACGGCAGCTCCACTCCACGGCACTCGGCGCGGGCAGGTCTTTAATAAGGAAGATGGAGAGGGGCTCGCGGCCCCGCGCAGCTGCCAGGGGGCCGGAAAGCCGTCAACCAGGCCTCGCTTTAGGATTGAACTTTTCGCCCCTCTCCAGCGGCTATTAAATATCTCCGAGGAAATTACTCCGAGGAAAGGTGTTTAGCTTTCATGGACGCCCCAGCTCCTGTGTGCCCACAGCTGCTCGGGGCCTGTAGGAGGCGTTCAGGAGGCAGGCGGGCACTGGGCCCTCTGCCAGCGGCACTTCTGGGGACGTTTCTGGGCCTCTCCGCTCCTGAAGAACGGGAAAACAACAAGAAACGGCACATTTGTGCTCCCTGCGTTTGCCAAGCCCCTCAGCAAGATGATTATTTAATATCAAGGCCATTCCCAGAGCGGCCCCTTGCCCAGTTAGCAGATCTGCAAACCAAGATTTGGGGGGGGACAAACCAGTGGGGTGCAATGCCGAGGCTAGGGCCGTTGCTATGGTCCCCATTTTCTCTAAAAGGCACAGAATTGTGCCAACCATGGCCCCAGGACCCAGGTCCATGTGTGCCCAGCATGGCACCGGCTCCAATGGCTGATGGACTTGTGAGCCGCAGTTGGGGTATGATTCCCCTTAACGAGGTGAAAACCTCGCCAGGTCCTGCAGGAAGCAGAGAGATGGCGTGAAGAGCTGGAACTTGACCCTCGCAGGTTCTTGCTCTGATCAAAAGCACCTGGGAGCGTCTTTCTGGTAAACAGTCGCAGCACATGGAGTGGGGGTGAAGCACTTGGATTCAATGTGGCTGCTCGAGTTCCTGAGTCCATGTGGCGATCACGGAGTCCCCGAGTTCACATGGCGATCACGGAGTCCCCGAGTCCACATGGTGACCATGGAGTCCCCAAGCCCACGTGGTGGCCACGGAGTCCCCAAGCCCACGTGGTGGTCACGGAGTCCCTGAGTCCACGTGGTGGTCACGGAGTCCCTGGAGTTCACGTGGCGACCATGAAGTCCCCGGAGTTCACGTGGTGACCATGAAGTTCCCGAGTCCACGTGGTGGTCACAGAGATCCCAAGTCCACGTGGTGGTCACGGAGTCCCCGAGTCCACGTGGTGGCCACGGAGTCCCCAAGTTCACGTGGTGGCCACGGAGTCCCCAAGCCCCCGTGGTGGTCACGGAGTCCCTGAGTCCACATGGCGGTCACGGAGTCCCTGAGTCCACGTGGCGGTCACGGAGTCCCCGAGTCCACGTGGTGGTCACGGAGTCCCCGAGTCCACGTGGTGGTCACGGAGTCCCCGAGTCCACGTGGCGGTCACGGAGTCCCCGAGTTCACATGGTGGTCACGGAGTCCCCAAGTCCACGTGGTGGTCACGGAGTCCCCGAGTTCACGTGGTGGTCACAGAGTCCCCAAGTCCACGTGGTGGTCACAGAGTCCCTGAGTCCAAGTGGTGGTTATGGAATCCCTGAGTACACGGTGGTGGTCACGGAGTCCCTGAGGTCATAGTCACCACCATGATGGTAGTTCACGGAGTCCCCAGTACAGTCACAGTGGAAAGGCCCGAGACTGCGGTTCTCTAAGGAACTGAGCAAAGGAAAGGCCTGAACTGCGTATTCTGGGAAACGGCAGCTCACGGAGCTGGAGCTTGGGGTCCAGAAGACACATCAGCTCTGATATCCAGAAGCACTGGACAGATGTGGCAGGAGGAGGGTAAGGGACTATCCAGAGCCTCGGCCCCTCCTCAGGGCCCCAGCAGGTGTCTGCTCCTAAATGTGTCTGCTAGTGAAGGGGAACTGCAGGCCTCAGCTGGAGGCCCCTCGGCAAAGACCCCTGACCAGCACCTCACCCACCTCGTGCATGGCCGCATAGTTGGTGTCTCAGTCATGCACGAGTGAGGCCGCTCCATGGTGCTCGGGCATGGTCAGCTCCGACAGGGCCAGAGAGAAGCAAAAAAGAAGCAGAAGAAAAGCACCCAACAAGCAGTGACCGCAGAGAAGGTGACTGGGAGCCACGCTCTGCTCCAGGCCCCAGAGCTCAGAGCACAAGAGAAGCAATAACTCAATGGTACACTCTCAGGATTCTGTGAAAAAATCTTCACAGAAGGCAAGGAAAGGGCAGACAATGAAAATGATCAGAAAGGGGCATCATAAGGACGCCAGCCTCGCCAGCGTGGCCTGCGGAGCTGGGAGATAAGGGATCCCTGAATGTTTACAGAGAAATAATTTATTTACTTAGTTTGGCTTGGGGTCATACCCGGTGATACTCAGGTTACTCCTGGCCCTACATTTAGAATTATTCCTGGTGGTACTTGGGGGACCCTTTGGGATGCCGGGGATTGAACTAGAGTTGGTCACATGCAGGGTAAATGCCCACCCAGCTACACTACGACCATTCTGGCCCCCTGAAAATGAGTTTTAAACAAGGATTTCAGACCCCTGCCTACTCAAAGTGAATGTGATGAGGAAACAGAGTTTCTTCAGGGTTTCTGTGATTTTCTGTGCAGCCACGCCTGGAGCCTGTGCTTCATGGGCCTTGGGAGTGGGATTGGTAGGGAGGGAAGCCAGGTTCAGGGAGTCCTGGGGCGGGGACAGGGGGCTTGGACAGTCCCGCCCTGGTATCAGGAGGCACAAACAGGCTCAGGAATGACTTCATGTGGGGCCAGCGCCATAGTACAACAGGGAGGACATTTGCCTTGCATGTGGCCAACCCAGGTTCGATCCCAGGCATTCCATAATGTTCCTTGAGCAGCACCAGGAGTAATTCCTGAGTACAGATCTAGGAATGACCCCTGAGCATTGCCTGGTGTGCCCCAAAAAGCAGCAAAAATAAATGAATGAATGGACAGACCGAATGAATGAATGAATGAACGAGCGGACAAACAAAGCGAATGAACGAACAAACGAATGAACGAATGAATGAATGAATGAACAAACGAATGAATGAATGAACGAACAAACAAATGAATGAATGAATGGACAAACGAATGAATGAATGAGCGAATGAATGAACGAACGAACGAATGAATGAATGAACGAACGAACGAACGAACGAACGAACGAATGAATGAATGAATGAATGAATGAATGAAAAACGGATAGACTGGCCTCGTGCACTTGCTGCTGCCTGCAGGAGCTGAGCCCAGGCAGGTACACGAGGCAACAGCATCACCTGCTCATCATCAGCTCTAGGGTGCACAAAGTGTCCGCAAAAGGTCACAGAATCATTGCAGGCCTGAGGCTCCGTGGCTGCTGTCCCACTGAGAGCTGTGTCATTTGTTCAGCTCCACAGGTGCCCCAAGTGGCGATGACCAGCTCAGCTCACATGGAGATAGAGGGGCAGTAGCCCATCCTGCAGGGATGCAAGCAAGGCCAAGAGCCGGAGCACACACAGGAGAGAGGTTCAGGGGCGATGGCTGAGCTTGGGGTCAGGGATGGCTGAGCTTTTTGGGGAGAACTGGCTGAGCTTGGGTGGGGGGGACAGACAGTCATCAGCCTTGAGCTGGCCATGTTCCCAGTCTGTTGAAGAAGCCAGCAAAGAAGCCAATAGTGGCCAGGCCCCTTCCTACACAGATGGAGTTGGGTGGGAGCAACTTTCCCACCCTGCTCCCCAGCCTGAGGCCCGGGGCCATCTGTGTGATGCCTGACTGCATGCGAGGCCTCCTGCTTGCTCCATACAGTCCAGACAGAAACCTTTGTTCTCAGGGCTCAGCCTTTTCCATACTGGCCCCCCAAGTCCTGTGCCCTCTGTCCTGTACCCTCTGTCCTGTGCCCTCTGTCCTGTGCCCTCTGTCCTGTGCCCTCTGTCCTATGCCCTCTGTCCTGTGCCCTCTGTCCTGTGCCCTCTGTCCTGTGCCCTCTGTCCTATGCCCTCTGTCCTGTGCTCTTTGTCATGTGCCCTCTGTCCTGTGCCCTCTGTCCTGTGCCCTCTCTGTCCTGTGCCCTCTCTGTCCTGTGCCCTCTCTGTCCTGTGCCCTCTGTCCCTGTGCCCTCTCTGTCCTATGCCCTCTGTCCTGTGCCCTCTGTCCTATGCCCTCTGTCCTGTGCCCTCTGTCCTGTGCCCTCTGTCCTGTGCCCTCTTGTCCTTGCCCTTGTCCTGGCCCTCGGGTTCTCCCTTGTTTGCCCTCTCTGTCCTATGCCCTCTCTGGCTTCTGTTGCCCCCCCATCCGGGGTTGCCACTCAGTACCTGCAGGGGACAGAGCCCAGGAGACCTACAGGAACTGAGAAACCCTCATCTAGACAGTGCGAGGGGGACCCCCCCCCAGTCAGCAAGGACTCAGGGCTGGGCCAGCAATGTCAGGGAGAATCTTCCCGGGGGGGGCCTTCTGTTTTTATCTAAAGGCTGGGCAAATGGGGGGAGAGTGAAACAGCGCAACGCTTTGGGGCCAAGAACAGAGGGAGCGACGGGCCTCCCTTGGCTTTGAATGACCCATGCCAGGTCCCAGAGCCACAAGGAACCAGCCAGCTGTGCCAGAGCCCCCAGGACCGACAGTGGTTGGGAGAGTCGCCCCGGTGGGGAGGGACAGGAGAGGAGGGGGCCGGGGGAACCCACAGCAGGAGCAGGAGCTTTGCTGGCTCCTGGCTGGGATGGGTGCATGCGTGTGCATGTGTGCACAATTGTCTGTGTGTGTTTGCATGTATGTGCTTGGGAGTGTGTGCATATGTGAGCGTGCATAACGTGGGGTGGGGGTAGGGCAGGCAGGCAGTCCTGGACTCTGGAGAGTTCCTCCTATTACAGGGGACTAGTTGGGGGTGGGTGGCGGGTGTGTGGGCAGGCGGCAGCTCCAGGTGAGGCTAACCTGTGCTCAGGCATGTGAAGGGTGGCAGCTGTTGACGCATCTGAGTGTGAGACGCTAATGCAGGCGTGAGGGGGATGGCAGCTGTTAGTGGCATCTGAGTGCCACAGAGGCAGCTGACCATCCCGGCAGCATATGCTAAAGGCAACTGGCAGCAATGAACCGATTTCTCCCCACTGCGCCGGCATTAACGGAAACAGCTTCAGTCCTGGGCTGGCGTCCAATGCAGGTCCAGGCGTGCAGGTGAGACCAGGCAGCTGCTGGAACCATGTCATTTCATGGCTCTCTGGTTACTGTTCCTTGACCCGGGTATTTGGTGACCCCACAGGAGCGCATCTGAGGGGGGAAAGTCTTCCCCAAGACCCATAAAGACAGGTCTGGAAATACTCAGCAAGGCTTTGAGAAGGTTACAGGGGTGGGCATGAGCGACACTGGGCAGAGGAGGACCAGCAGGGGTGAGGAAGGAGGGCGGGTGGGTGTGGACTGATCAAGACGCCCCAGCAGACACCGGGAAGGGTGAGGTGACCTCAACCAAGGCGATCGGGCTCTGAATGTCAGGACAGAGAATCCATCCCGCCCGGCTTCTCATCCACTGATACCCAAGAGGCAGCATGGGGCGAGGCTTGGCGGGGAGACCAGGTGGGACAGATGGCGCCATCTGGGGACCGTCGCCGTCCAGGCAAGTGACGGGTGCTCCAGGTCTAAATCGGGGCAATGGCCCTGCCATAGAGACAGAGCTTGGCAGGGGCGAGCGAGAGACCAGGCTCAGACCGAAATAGAACCTGACTTGGATAGTCTTGAGTATGAGTGGGGGCTGCCGGGTGTGGGGAGTGAGGGGGTTGGCATGCGTGTGGTCCAACACACAGGAGCGAAGTTGTTCAAGGTCAAGCCTAGAGCATGGCAGCTCCACGCTGGAACGCCTTGGCCCGCCGAGTGGCCACGAGAGCATCGCATCTCCCCGCCGGGCACATCCCCAGCTCTCCGTCTCGCTGTGTCCCCATACCAGCCTGATTAGGGTGTTGGGTGCTGGGGCCTTATTCATTACTGCCTGACATCTCCAAAGGACAGAGCCTCCAGCCAAGGCTACAGCCCAGGCTTATAAATTAGTCAATTTAGTTCTATTCCAGCTGGAGAAGCAGCTTCCCTCAGCCTCTCAAGTTGGACAAGGAAGAAGAAAAGCTCTCCCAGCCTGGAGGAGACCAGTAGCCACAAAATAAAATTAAAATAACCGTTTTAAGGTCATCTCTGTGTCTTTCTTTGCAAATCTAGGGTGCTTCCCTTCACCCCCCACACACATTGTATTGTTCTGAGATTTAAAAGGACACTAGTGACCAGGAACCCAATCCTCTTAGGGGAACGTCACAAATGACCCAGAGGAACAGGCAAGCATGAGCTGCTCAACTAATGTGTCACAGGACAGTGCAGTGGACTCACTGCCTGGGCGAGGGGCAGGGCGGCGCTCTTAGACCTGGCTCCACGCCGGGTACGCCAGAAGATACTGCCTTTCTCTTTTTTCTTCTTTTTTTTTAATTTTAGGCTTTTGGGGCCACACCTGGTGATGGTCAGCGGTTACTCCTGGTAGTGCTCGGGGACCCTATGGGATGCCGACTATCAAACCCATGTTGGCTGCAAGGCAAATGTCCTCCCCGCTTGGCTATTGCTCTGGCTCTTCGAGCAGAGAGTCTCAACAGAACATCTTGTCTGTTCAAGGAGGTGATTATTATCCATTCTTTCACCTTAGCAAAAAGGACATTGAGATACAGGAAGTTAAGGAACTTGCCTTCTGAATGACTTGGTTTACAAAGTTAGGATTTACCCCAGGCATGCTTTGGGGATGGAAATTTGGGGGGGGATTTTATGCCTCCTAGAGCTGCAGAACAAAGCAAAGTCCTACTGAGAAAGCTGCCAAGGGGGAGATTTCTGGAATCACAGATGCTGATTCTCTAGTGTAACCTGGAGCTGGGCGCATGGGGGTGGGGGCAGCGGGCGGGGGCGCATGGGGTCGGGGAAGGGGCTAGTGCGGGTGACCGGTGGAACCGTGGCATCTCCGCATGCCTCACCAGCCCTCAAAGGCTCAGCCCGCAGCCGCCCTTTTCCCTGGTTCCGGCAGCTGCAGCTCCGCGCTCATTTCCTCCCTTTGTGAGCCGGGATGGAAGTGGGAGAGCGGGGCGGGGGCGGGGGCTGACAGCGGCCTTCGGGAAAGGCGAGTTCCTGAGCTGCTGGAATTTGGGATCAGGGACGCGGCCGCCGCCTCCCTGTCTCTAGTGCGGACGCGCACCGCTCCTTGGCCGGGTGCTCATGGCTCTGCGGGGTGTGTTCACGCGCGGGGGTGTGCTGGAGAGGTGCGGGGGCAGAGCCACACACAGCTGCTGAGCCGCACTCAGCAAGGCCTGTGCGCCACCCGGCTCCGGCTCGGCGTCCTGGACGCGGCAGGGGAGTAACAGGAGCCTTCAGCACCGCGGACAGGGCCTCCGGCCGCCTGACAGCTCCTGTGGGTGTGCGGCCCCTACGAAACCAGGCAACGCAGAGGGAGACCCTGGGCTTTGTCTGCTGCCGGGAACTTGAGGGAGATTGGTTCCAATGACCGGCAAACTCCATCTTCTAAACATTCAGCCGGCTCCAAGATGCGTCTGCCTTGCGGAGCGGGACGCCCTCGTTGGCATCAGCAGCTCTGCACCCCTTACATTCCCCACTCAGGTATAGCTGCCCTCAGCGGCCTCAAGTGAGGTCCTTCCGTCCTCGGGCCTGACAAAGCTTCTGCAGATGGACAGCCACAGGGGGACAGTGTGACTGTCGTGTTCGCAGGAACTGGCCCAGAGGTCTCGGCCTAGGCGCAGGGAAGCTGGGATAGGGCCGAGTCAGCCCCTGGTCTGGTGAGCTCCGCGAAGGCAGAGGTGAAAACACTCGGGGCTGGCTGGAGTCTTGTTCTTGGAGGTTTGTCTTGACTTCAGGAAACCACTTTCAGAGGTTCGTCCTGAAGCCTGAAGACCTGTCTGGTCTCTCCTCTCGTGTAAAAGGTTTCAAGGGCCCTTGGGGGCTGTGGGGTCAAGTGAAATCACTGCAGTAAGATGCTCAGAGTTCTTCAGAGACTGACCCAGCCCACCGCGCCAGCGCTTAGATTCAGCGGCAGGAAATCTGGGCCTGTCCCCACAGACCTCGGTGGCTCAGGGTCTCAGCCTCGTCCCGCTGGGCCCCGGCGGCTGAGTCACCACCTCGCTCCCCTTGGAAGAGCCTCTCCCGCCCCTGTTTGCACACAGCTTTGTTCTCCCTGTGATTATCATGCGTCACACCCCACTCTAATGACCCAGGCGCATTAGCTCCTTCCAAACTCAGCTGTGAGCCCCTCCAGGGCAGGGATGCCCGCTGATTCATTGCCACCCCTGCCGGGGTGAAGATGCCAGCACTCCTGGAAACTCCCGGGGGGTCGGGAGCCCAGAGAACTGGCTCATGAGGGGCTCGAGTGACCCAGGACACTGGCCGCCATGAGTCTCTGGAGCCCACAGAGGACTCTGGACTCAGGGCCAAGGTCAGGAGCTCTAGGTGTTAGCTGAGAGACCGTCTCCTGTGTCCTGACATTCTGGCTCTAGGCATGGCGGATGCACTTTGGGGACACCCACGGAGCGAGGCGGTCAGCTCTAGGGCACCTACACAGAAGGTGGCCCTCTACCCCGCTGCAGCTCTGTCTTGCCCAGGGCATGGGGAGTCTGTGAGGAGAGAGAGCTTCAGTTGCAGCCAAGAGTCATCCATTAATTCTGTAAAGTTCCACCACAGGCTCCCTACGATGCAGCCAACGGGTATGAACCGAGCAGATAGGGTGTCGCTGTTGCCCCCTCTGAGTTGGTGCTTCACTGTGGTGCTCCACTGTGGCCACAGGGGGACACTGCAGGCAGGCACCGGGGAGTCTAGTTCCTCCCAGGACAGAGAAGCCCCATGGCAAAGGGCCCAGGGCTCGGGGCTCAGGCCTTAGTGCTCAGCGCTCAGTGCTTTGGGCTCAGTGCTCAGGGGCTCAGTGCTCAGGGTTCAGGTCAGCCCTGGGATCTGAGTTCCAGATATCTCCCTGGTTACTCTGAGCGGACGCCCTGTGTCCCTGACCTTCTGCCACCAATTGTGTTACCTCCATCACTTCTTAGAGCAGCTAAAGAGAAGCATGGCTGGGGCCGGGGCTGGAGGAAGGGGCTGTGCTCATTCACCCCAGCCCTGCAGTACTGCCCCAGCGGCTGCGGAATGTCACGCCTTCCTGCCCTGCAGCATCGTGACAAGCCTCTCTGCTAATGGGTGTGCGATTTGGGGAGATAATGCGGAATCTGTTCCCCCATTAGGGCTGGTGTGCTCCCAATGGGAGGACGGGCTGCTGAGGAGTGCCAGGCCCGCGGCTGGCATCCACAGAGTCTGGAGCCTGGCTCAGCCTGTCCCTGGCCAGCTCCCATCTCCAACGATGCTGTGGAGAGTGAGAAGTGGAATCTGGGGCCAAGAGTGGCGTCTGGGCCAGGCTGTGCCCGCCTGTAGTCCCCGCGGGCAGGCACGAATGGTGGCGTCGGGGCCAGGCCGTGCCCTCGCAGGGTCCTGCCCTCTCCCGGCACTGCTTGGGTCACCTTCCTGTCACCTGCACCTTTGGCTGCTGGGCCTCGAGTTGGGAACAGGAAGAAGCTCTTCTTTCCTTCGGGGTGTCTAGCATACAACACAGCTGATGAAGATGAAGGGGCTCTGGCCCAGACCCCACGAGCGCCCCCAGCACCTGCCTGCACCTGCCACATGGCCGGGACTGTCTAAAAGCGGGCACCGGAGTCTCGGCCAGGCACACCACAGCCCTCTCACCATCTGGGTCATCTGAAGCAGGAACAGAACACCCCCAACCTCACTCCCAGCTCCAAACAAGAGAGCCCCCGGTGAGATCGTCACTTCACAACCTCGGGCACACGCGTCGCGGGACACGCTGCTGCCCAGCGCCCAGCGGCCATCTTAGAGGAATTTGAGTTTCCTTTAGCCTCAAGCTCCTTGGGGAAGGCATCAGCCCCCGGAGAGATTCTGGCCCCTCAGACTGACATCTCACAGACTCACCTACCACCTACCACCCTGCTCCCCACCAGCCGGCGCGCAGACCACCTCAGCCGGCCTCTAGGCTCCCTCTACACAGCCAAACTTGGGTTGGTCTCGGGGACACAGACCCAGGGAAGCATAAAGGGGCGGCAAGGCCGGGCCCCAGTTCTGCCAACGAGGATGATTCAAGCGGCTTTTGGGGCTCATTTGAATCCCGAATGACTGATGTATTTTCCATGGTGCTTTATTAATCAGCCCCAGATGAAGCACAATTTGCAAATTTCCTGTGGCAGCTATTAAACATTTTCTCCTACGTAAGTAAATGAAAGGGATTTACTAATTCCGGCAGACACCTCGAGAATCGGGAATGGGGCGGGTTCCCCAACCCAGCGGGCGGAGCCCACGCAGCCGCCTCCATGGAGGTGTCGGCAACTGGGCCCGGCCAGTGCCCCATCAATACTGAGTCACTAGCACAGGCCAGGACTCCCGGAAGTGGGCAGTGGTGTCCTAGATGGAGGGAGGGGTCACCAATGAGAGACTTGGGGAAGCTGGACCCAGATCCCACTGTGTCAGGGCGCCCTGGGTGGGCAGTCCCCAGACTCACAGATGGGGGGTGCAGCAAGCGTCCCGCTTCCCTCTGAGCATGCCCAGTGAGGACGTGCCCCAGGGTCACCGGGTGCTACAATGACACCTGGGACCTGCCTAACCCAGGGACCCTGTTTGTCACCAGGACTCGTGAGATGCCCTATCCCAGGTCCCTGAGTCCTGTGATGCCACATGGGCCTGGAATCTTCTGCCAACCTGGCCTGGAAGGAGCCCCCCTACCCCACGGAGGCCAGGCAGAAGGAAAGGGTGTGCCCTGGTCCCAGACCCC
This sequence comes from Cryptotis parvus, assembly GCA_021461705.1. Classification (NCBI taxonomy): domain Eukaryota; kingdom Metazoa; phylum Chordata; class Mammalia; order Eulipotyphla; family Soricidae; genus Cryptotis; species Cryptotis parvus. The sequence continues at coordinate 261,720 of JAJIBD010000783.1, read as the reverse complement.
ATGCCCTCTGACCTGCTGGCCTCCCTCTCCAGCCCCATGTGCCATCTAGAGTCCTGGGAGGGGGTCCAGGAAGGCCCATGCGGGGTTAGGAGGGACCTGGAGGGTCCCAGTTGGGTCCCAGGCAGGGCTGAGGGTCCTGTCTGCTGTTGGAGGTCCCAGGAGGGGTTGGAACAGGCTTGTCCAGGTCCGAAGGGTCCTGTCTGGGTCTGGGGCAGCTCAGCATGAGGCTGGAACAGACAAATGTCCCAGGGCCCTGAAGAGGGACCAGGGAAGGACAGTGAGGCAGGAAGCCTGCAGGACACTCCTGATAGAACGTTCTGAAGGCTGGGGCCGTGTTCTGGGGGGCCACATACTGGGGGGGCCGCATGCTTGAGGGTCACATGTTGGGGGGACAGCGTGCTGGGAGACCCAGTGCTTGGGGGCCACATGCTGGCAGGCTGCATGTTGGGGCTGCATGCTTGGTGGTCGCGAGCTGGGGGGTCGCGTGCTGCCCCCTTTCTGCTTGGGAACTTCCTTCCATTTGCTGCAGGTTGGTCCAAATCCATTCTGTGACTTTGGGGTCACAGGTGCAGTTTCCAAGCGGCCCGTGGGTGGCTGGGCATTGCTCTCATCTGTGGGTACAGCTGTGCTGTGAGGGGAACAAGTCCCTCATCCCACCCACTCCCTGTCCCAACCCAGCCACACCTGGCCTTGGCCTGTCCAGGGCCCCCACTCTAGTCTTGGATGGCCACAGGACACGGGCAGAGCCACGTCCTGGGGAACACGGGCAGAGCCACGTCCCAGGGACATGAGCAGCGCCACAACACCCGGCCCTTCCTCGGTCTCTGTCCACTGACCACGAGAGCCCCAACCCTGCACTGGTCCCTGAGCTGTGACCCAGAGCCCCGAGCATGGCTGTCCAGCAGGAGGGGCAGGTAGTGTGGACCTGTGGGGTGAGGTCGTCTGAGAGCAGAGTCCAGGGGGCTGAGAAGACAAAGACGTGTGTGTCCTGCTGCAACAAGGGCCCTGGAGAAGCTGACCTGAAACCTTCCAGACGGCCGGAGCTTCTCCTGCTTTTTGCATCCAGGAAGCGGACTTCCGGAGAGCTATTCAGGCCGAGCATCTGCAGAGGCCGGGAGGTTGGGCGGCACTGTCCACCTCAACAGCCCGCTGCTGCCCCTGCAGACGCTGCACTCAGGCCCATCACTCACCACCGCTAAAACCTGCTCCCGGGGCCCCACAAAGTCCAAGCACCTCCCGGAAGCCGCCCACTGCCCCCGGACCTCCCCCCTTCGCTCGTCTCAGCCCTCAACCCTCCTCCCCCACGGGTGCTGCCATCCCACAGCTCCCTGTGGAAGGAGGGTCCTGCAGCCCCTGTGGAATGGGGGCCTCCGTCCCCTGTGAAAGGGGTCCAGCAGGAACCAGGCCCTACTTAAGGGCTTCCGAGGCGGCTCTGAGGCCAGCAGCAGACAGGGTGATGGAAGCTGCCCCGCTATTGGAGGGGTCTGCACTGCTGCCTGCCTTCCCCTCCGCCCCATGTGCAGCCCATACCAGGGATGGTGGACAATGTGGCATCCACACATAGGTGGCGTCCACACACAGGTGGCGTCCACACACAGGTGGCGTCCACACATTAGGTGGTGTCCACACACAGGTGGCATCCACACACAGGTGGCGTCCACACGCCAGGTGGCGTCCACACACAGGTGGCGTCCACACACAGGTGGCGTCCACACGCGGGTGGTGTCCACACACAGGTGGCATCCACACATAGGTGGCGTCCACACACAGGTGGCGTCCACGCGGGTGGCGTCCACACATAGGTGGTGTCCACACACAGGTGGCGTCCACAGACAGGTGGTGTCCACACGCAGGTGGCATCCACACTCAGGTGGGGTCCACACACAGGGCCTGGATCAGGCGTGTCCTTGCACGCTATGTGCAGTGGCCCCAGAAGGGTCAGGCTGGGGTGCACATTGACAGGTCTGGTCAGGGCTTAGCCACTCAAGGCTACAAGGGACACTGGTCAGGCCTGTGGCTGGGGCCAGCGCAGGGCCTCAGAGACGGGACATTCCAGCAGCAAGTGGGGTGGCCCTGGGGGGCCTGTGCTCACATAGGGCGCGCATACCCTGCCGTGTGCAGACCACTGAGAGATGCGGCGGCCTTGTCCTCCCACACTGCCGCTGCCCAGGGGCCCGGAGCAGAGCAGGAGCCCACCTTACCCCCGACCTGTGGGCAGAGCCCTGGTTCCTCACTTTGAGCAGCCCCTGGGGTGCCCTTCCCTGGGCACCAGCCCTGCCTCATGCAGACTGGCTCAGCCTATGCTCTCGTCCATTGGTATGCCCAGCCTGGACCTGTCTAGCTCCTCCTGGGCCCCACTGTGGACCCCACTTCCTTCTACCCTAGGAAGCAAGAGACTAGGGGACCCACAGAAAGTGCCTCAGTGAAGAAACCCCAAGTGCCACCCCGCCCCTACTGGCTATGCCAGTGTTCAGGGCGCTGGCAGAACAGGGCCACAGCCCCCGGGAGGTAGTGATGATGCCGGGAACCGCCCAGCTCTGTCCTCGCACACCACCAATGGCCCAGAATGGAGGCTGGGAGGATAAAATTAGAGTCTACCTCATTGCAAACACAAATAAACCCAGATGGATCAAAGACCCAAATGCGAGATGCGAAATGTGTTTAAAAAAAGCACCGGGGATGTTTGTGTTGCGTCGGGTGGGGGCACTGCCACAAACACACACAGACGCCACAACAGAGCAGCCAACAGCAATGTGGGCAGAACTGAGGCCGCCATGCCTGGTCAGGATTCTGGGGACAGGCCCGCAGTGCAGGGACTGGGCTGGTACCGGGCACCGCGAGCCGCAGACCCTGCGGGGGGAACACAGGCCTGTGGGCTGTGCTCACACTCCGGTACCTCTCGCCAGAGCTGCCTGGGGCAGTGGGGAGTCCACGCCCCTGAGACCCATGAACTGCTCCCAGGCGTGCTGGGCAGGGGCTACCTAAGACAGCAGTGGCTGCACAGGCTCTGCCCCACCGGAGAGGGGAGTGGACAGCGTGTTCCCCCGGCCACCAACCCCACTCAGAAGTGCTACAGAGATGTGGGGTCCTGAGGCTGCAGCCGCCCGCCCGGCAGATGGGCACAGCAGCCTCCGGGCAGCCCTCACAGTCGTCTCTTTATTCTTAAAAAATGCCCCCAAGACTCCAGAGCCTGCAGAGCATCTGTGGGTGCTGGGGTCTGGGGTGACCGCCCCTGCCCGAGGGGCCCCAACAGGACCAACAGCCTGGCTGCTGACAGGCTCCCGCTGTGCACTGCCCTCCGGGTCAGGGGCTCGGGCCGCCCCCGGTTCTTTTCTTTTTTTTTCGTTCCACAATTGGGGGGGGGTTGGATCTGGTTGCGCGCGGTCGGCGTGGGGCGGAGGGGGGGGGCCGCGCTGGGGGCCCCCGGGTGGGGCCCTCCCCCGCCTGGCCCTCGGGGGTCGCTCTTCTCTCCGGGGAGCCGGTCAGCCTCCCCAGCTTGTTTTATGGCGATGGCCCCGGGCAGCTCCTGGCGGGCGTGTACCCCATTTTCTCTTGCTTTCAGAGGCACGGGAGAGGGAGGGGCAGTCCCTCAACCCCAGCCCAGGGATCCAGGGCAGAAGCAGACAATCCCACAGCCAGGCAGTGATGTGGGTGAAATATGGCCCCTACCCCAGCACCTCCACAGATGGGGGACCCTGCTGTCAGAGGCGGCTGCAGGACACGGGGTGCAGGGGCGGGTCCTGTGAACGCTCACCCCGGAGCTGAGGACAGGAGCGGAGGCACTCGGCAGGCACTCAGCTCAGAGACCAAAGTAGGATGGAGGTTGGTGGGCCAGGGGCCAGGGCTGGGATGCAGGGGGACCCTGGTTTCCAGAGCGGTGTCGACCCCCAAACACCTTGTCCCAGCGCACTGAACCCAGTGACACCCGGAACAGTCAGGGCCACAGGCTGAGCCCTGCCCCTCCCGTTCCTGCCCTTCCCAGCCACGCCCCTCGCCCCACCCCTTCTCAACCCCCGCCCCCTCCACGCCCCGCCCCTTGTCCCGCCATGCCACGCCCCTCCCTTGCCAGCAGGTTGCTCTGAGGTCTTTTGTCCTAGGACTCGGCATGGGGGAGTTGGGATGTCCCCCTCCCACCTCCCCAGTCTTTTCCTGGATGTTGATCTCTGAGTCCTGTGGGAAGCGGCAGCTGGGCTGGGGCCACCTCTGAGACCCTGTTGGGCCTGTGACGTGGCGCGAATGACTCTTGGAGGTGCCTGGTGCTTTGTTAAAATTTTTTAATGTTGATTTTATCGAAAACCCGAAATAGCACAACATATGCTCGGCCCATCTTCACGCTAACTGGAGCCGTGGAGGGGCCCTTGACAGCCCCAGGAGAGCCGCAGGCTGCTGACAGGCGGGAATCCAGCCGCCTCCTGCCAACTCCTGCGGGTGAGGGGAGGGGTGAGGGGAGCGCTGCCAGGGCTCAGGAGTCAGGTGGGGGCTGGGGGCAGGGACTGGCTGGGCTGATGGCTGGGGGCTGCAGGAGTCCTGCTTGGGGGCTGGGGACTGAGGCGGGGAGTGGGGGCTGCAGGGCTGGGCACTGAGGCTGGGGTCTTGGCCCTGGAGAGCTATCCGGAGCCCTGGTGTGTACCTGGGGCACCATCCAGGTTGGAGGTGACAGTGCCCCCTGGAGTGAGTCTGTCTCATGGCCCACCCAGCCTGATGGCCCAGGGCCACTGTCCAGCACCTCCCAGACACAGGCGGATGGGAGTGGACGTGCTAGGCTCTTCCTACCACTGGGCCAGGGCAGCAACCCACGACGGCCTGCCTGGTCCTCAGAGGTGCCCACAGCGAGAGCCCCACCTCACCCGCCAACTGACACAGCGCACCCCACACAGCATACACTCCACACACAACACACAAACCATACACACTACACACAACACATATCTTACACACACCACACCTCACACACACCCAATACACACCTCACACACAACACACACCTCACACATACCTCACAACACACCTCACACCACACACTTCACACCACACACAATACACCTCATAACACACCTCATAACACACAACACACAAAACAGCTCACCAAACACACCTCACCCTCACACAACACACATGCCACACAACACAGCTCACACCACAAACAACTCACATACCGCACCATGCAATACACATCATACACAACACACAAACAGACCACACAGCACATATACCACACACATAAAACACCACACACTCCATACTTTCCGTACACACCACACATAACACACCACACATGATATACACAACACACATGCCATACAAAACAAACACTACACAACATACTATACACAACACATACAACACACCACAAACACACACAATATACACTCCATACACAACACCCCCCCACACACCACAAACACACCACTCAAGACACATATATACACCATGCACACTACATACCACATGCACCCACACACCACACACAACATACATGCCATTCACCCCACACACCACACACATACCACATACCCTTCCTTCTCCCCTTAAAGCAGGGAGAGCTCTCTGGCTCTTTATCTTTCTCCAAATCTCTGTTCTTGTTTCTCTCCATCCCTGACTCTCATCCCTGTGAATGAGTGAGTGAGTGAGTGAATAAGTGAGTGAGTGAGTGAGTGAATGAGTGAGTGAATGAGAGAATGAGAGTGATTGAATGAGTGTGTGAGTGTGTGAGTGAATGAATAGTGTGTGCATGAGTGAGCAAATGAGTGAGCAAATGAGTGAATGTGAGTCGTTGAATGAGTGAATGTGTGAGTGTATGAATGAGTGAGTGAATGAGTGAGTTAGTGAGCGAATTGAGTGAATAAGTGAGTGTATGAATGAGCGAGTGAATGAGTGAGTGAATGAGTGAGTGAGTGTGTGTGTGAATGAATAAGTGTGTGAGTGTGAGTGCATGTGTGAATGAATGTGAGTTGTGTGAGTGAGTGCTTGTGTGAATGAATAAGTGTGTGAGTGCTTGAGTGAATGAGTGTGTGCATACGTGAATGAATGTGTGAGTGTGTGAGTGCGTGTGTGAATGAATGTGTGAGTGCTCGCGCAATGACTGCCACGTGGCCAAGTGGCAACGTGGCGACTGCCTGCCTGTGGGCCAGTTCTCAGGGGTCCCGGCCCTTTCCATTAAAGCCTATAACAGACAAGACCTGCCTTGGCCTCCGGCCCCAGCTCCGGAGCCCCACTCGCCTCCCTAAAGCCCAACTGTGGGCTCAGCAGTGATCCCAGAACTGTCCCCGTCCACACAGGCTGCCAGCACCGTCACGGGGGTGTGGACAGTGGGATCTGGGGTCCTGCCCTTCGCGGATGCGTGGGAGTCGCTCAGAGCTGAGCTTTTCACAGCCTGCTTTAGGGTCTTTACACCTCGTCTATTAGCGCCCTTCTCCCGCCTCCAGGTTCTGGTCGCCTGCAGGAAACAGCTGCTGGAGCTTCTCCCCTGAGCCTGCAAATCCCTGGCGCGCGGCACAGCCCCGGTTGGAGCAGCTGTGCTCAGCGCCCGCGCCTGCAGCTCATCAAAGCCCCTCAAAGGGAAGATTAGCAGCAGCCCCCCCAGCCCCGCGTGGCCACTGCAGCCCCACCGCAGACTCGGGATTCGGGACGTGGACTCCGAGCAGGCGGCTTTCAGAAGCATGGACTCATCAAATCTCCCCAATCAGCTTAGAGCTGGGATTGTCCGGATGCATCTTTTCAGCAGCTTAGGCTCTTAGAAGTCACCTCGAGTTTTATTCTGATTAAGTTTGGGGTAAAATAAATAAATCGAATCTCGGATACTGCCTCCAGGAGACTTCTTCACTCCAGGGTTGGGCGGGTGGCATCTGGAGGCCCCAGAAACCACATCATCTGGACCACAGGGAGGAGGAGCCGCAGCCCTGAGCCCCCTAAAGCTCAGGCCCGCCCCCGCAGTTGTCCTAGCCCGACTATGGGTGGGTCACTTCCTGTCTCAGGGTCCCAATGGTGGGTCTCATGCTGCTGCCCTGCCGGTCTGGAGTCCTGAGTGTCAGACATCAGTAGTCACCGGTCAGGGCCCTGAGTGCCCACCATCCACAGATATCTGGTAAGGGCCCTGAGTGCCCATTGTCCATGGTGATCTGGTGCAGGGCCCCTACACATGCTCTACATTCCATCCCTGTCTTCAGTCACCAGAACTGATCCAGAAGGAGTGCTGGGTGGGGTGCAGTGATGGCAGCCCCCCAGACCAGAGCTAACCATGTGCTGTGAGTAGCCTTTCCAGATAACCTTACCTAAAACACTGCTGAGTGTGGCCCCAAAGCAAAGCAAAGCTGCCCCACATGCACACCACACATCAGATGGGGACGTGTAACTGCAGACTCCCCACACACCCCTTTGGGACACAAGGCCGTCTCCTGCTCAGCTCAGTCTCGGCTCCCACTGCCCCTGCCAAGGCCCTGCCTGGCCCTCTGCCCCTTCTCTATCCCACCGTTCATGATTCATACGGCCTATCCCTCTGCACTCAGATTCTATAGCCTGTCCACGGGTTATTTTCTCTCATGGCTTGTTTTCAAGGCCACAGGCCTGGCACCAATTCTTCCCACTACTGACACCTCCCAAATGCTCAGCAAATTCCAGCACAGATGCAATGCACGGATGAGTGTGGGAACAAAACTATGAATGAGCTCATGCAAAAATGAGCCAACGAGTGAAAGATGGAGCCAATGAGTGAGTAATAGAGCCAATGGGTGAGCGATGTAACCAATAGTTGAGTGATGGAGCCAATGGGTGAGCGATGGAGCCAATGAGTGGCGATGGAGCCAATGAATGAGAGTTGGAACCAACAAGTGAGTGATGGAACCCATGAGTGAATGATGGAGGCAGTGATGAATGATGGAACCGATGAGTGAATCATGGAGCCAATGGATGAGTGCTGGAGCCAATGAATGAATTATGGAGCCAATGAATGAATTATGGAGCCAATATGATGGAACCAATGAGAGAACAATGGAACCAATAAGCAAGTGATGGAATGATTTAGTTAATAATTAATGAGGAAAATGAATGAATGATGGAGCCAATGAGTGTACTATGGGGGCAATGAGTGAGTGATGGAGCCAATGGGTGAGCAATGGAGCCAATGGGTGAGCAACGGAGCCAATAAGTGAGTGATGCAGCCAATGGGTGAGTGATGGAGTCAATGGGTGAGTGATGGAGCCAATGGGTGAGTGATAGAGCCAATGAGTGAGTGATACAGTCAATGGGTGAGTGATGGAGTCAGTGGGTGAGTGATGGAGTCAATGGGTGAGTTATGGAGCCAATGAGTGAGAATGGAGCTAGTGGGCAAATAAGTGCTTCAAAGGCCATAGCGTCTGTCTCTGAGGAGCAACTTGTGATCATTTAGTAGGTATGGGAAAGGAGGAGGCATTGTTGGGGAGCTGCGGGGGCTGCTTTGTTGGAAGGAGGAGGGAGGGGTCAAAGTCTTGCCTACTGGGAAGCGCAGTTGGGGGTCAGCTTATGCTACTAGGAGGTTGGCAGCTCCCAGGGCCAGGGAGAGGTGGCGGCCCAGAACTTGCCGTGGGACAGAGAGAGCAGGGAAATGGTCTCCAGACACACCAACAGTGAGAGACTGGAGACCTTGACAGGCTCAAACCTATCGTACTGGTGATGCACTCTGCACAACCGTCTGCTCACACAGCCCAGAAGGCGCCAGCCACTATCAGGAGAAGGAGCTGCCGGAAATCCGATCCAGAGACAAAAGAAGCTTGTAGGTGAGGCAGAGAGAACACAGTAGAGGAAAAATCGATTATTTTAGATTCATAAAAGTGAAAAATTATATTATGTCAAAATGAATGCTCACCAAAATGAAAACCAATGTACTGTTCCAAGCAATTAAAAATATGTATCAGAAGCAGATAAATTTAGGTTTGCAATGATGTTTCCCTTTAATTTATCCATCTGAGAGGATAGTCCCTCAAATTGAGGGGAAAAAACACGCATTGGACACAAAGATGTCATTTGTGACATTCGCCATAATAGGAAAATATTGGAGATGGTGTGAGCGTTCAAGCACAGATGCAAAGTCATATAAGCAGGACTAATCCGCACTGTAGAAAATCAATAACAATCAATCCCAGAAGAATCCCACAACAAAGAGAGCGCTCAGGGGCTGGCAGGAAACACAGGAAGGGTCTGAGACCACCGGTGCGGGACTGACCCCAACATCCGGGCGTCTGGGGGAGGTGCCCCCCTCAAATTCTGATACGATTTTAAATGAACCCCAAGTGATCCCCTGTTCTTAGCCATCCCCCAACAACCCCTGTTCTTTAGGGAGGAGAAGCCGGGCCACTGGGAGTGGCCACTCTTGGGGACACAGTTTCACTGGGAGCCATCCACTATCCACATGGACACCAAGATCTCGACCGTGGCGTCCCCCGTGGGTGCAGAAGGGGGCCCACTCCGCACCAGGCCCAGGCAGCACAGATGCCCGTTCTAGCAGCGTGGTAGACGGGTAAAGGGCAGTGAGGCCTTGGGGAGCAGGGCAGGAGCTCAGAGTCCACTCCTCAGGCTGCCACTGCTACCCACCATGAGGGCAGAAGACGGCAGGACCTCCCTACAGGCTTAGGGCACGGGCCCGGCCTCGCTGCTCCCAGCAGCCGCTCAGGCAAGGACAATGGCCATAGGCACACTCACTCCACAGACACCTGCACACGCCCCATGCACACTCGCCCACACTTGCATTTGCACGCACTCAAACCCACACTTACACCTGCAGACACTTACCCCCACACTTATGCCTGCACACTCACCCCACACTTATGCCTATACACACTCACCCCCACACACCTGCACACTCACCCCCCCACTTATACCTACATACACTCACCCTACACTTACCCCTGCACACACTCAACCCCACACCTATACCTGCACACACTCACCCCCACACTTACACTTGCACACACTCACCCCCACTTACACCTACATACACTCACCCTACACTTACCCCTGCACACACTCACCCCTACACTTACACCTACACACACTCACCCCCCACACTTACATATGTACACACTCACCCTACACTTACCCCTGCACACACTCACCCCCCACACTTACACCTACACACACTCACCCCACACTTACACCTGCACACACTAACCCCCCACTTACCCCTGCACACACTAACCCTCCACTTACACCTGCACACACAGTACACATGTGTACCCTCATGCATGCTCACTCCCACACACAAGCATCACACACCCTGCAAGCATGCACACACTTATGTGTACTCTCCAAGCACACAACACAAGCTCACATGTGCTCACACTTGCTGCATACTCAGTGCCCACATGTACACGTGTACTCTCTCCTGATCACACAGCAGCACACACTCTCACGTGTGCACACAAGGGGCATAGTCATGTCCATGTGTCCTCCTCTGGCACGAGCATGTACACTGACACATGCACCTGCACCATACACCCATGTACACACTGGTACAGGTGCCCACACATGATGCACACACACATGCTCACAGTCACCAGGTCCCCTTCCTGTCCCTCACTCCCACAGCCATGAGGGGGCAGTGGACTCCGGCTCTGCCCTCCATGGGGCAGGGGGCTGCATGGGGGTCCTGGAGGGGCTCTGACAGTTCCCATTGCTCACTGCAAATAACCACGGGACCCCTCATTCCTTTTGCAAACTAATTTTCCTTGGCTGCTCCTATTTTTTTTCCTTTCAACAATTAGTTGCTGAAGAGGCTGATTTTAAATCAAGAAAATGAGACTCCAGGACTGCAGAGTGGACAGAGGCATCAGCCCCGGGGGCCTAGCACCTACCCAGAGCTCCCTTGGTGGTGTCAGGTGCAGCCGACCTCACCTGACCATGTCCCGGACCCCTGCTAGGGGTGAGGGGCCCAGACCCAGGAAGGATAAAGGCTAAGAATGAGGAAGATCACAGGGAAGGGCCCCTGCAACTGGGGCTGTCTTCGGACAGAGGGGGCCTGGGGCATGTGGAAGGAGATCAGAAACCCACAGTGGAGAGAGGGGAAGGGGCTCAGTGGGGAGTGAAGTGAGGGCACCCCCTCCCTCTCTCAGAACACACAGCCCAGCCCTCCAGGGGCGCTGTGCCTCCAGGTGCACATCAGCTGCGGCAGCTCCCGTCTCCATTGGGTAGATGCCCGGGGCAAAAGCCGATCTCCACCTGGATGGCTGCTCAGGAGACCTGAGGGGGACCCCAAGTTGGGGCAAGATCCCCTGGTGCAGAGGAGAGCCAAGGGCAATGGGAGTCAGTAACAGCTGATGCCTGGCTGGTGGGTTTGCCGTAATGTAGCTCTGACCAGCTGTAGCTCTGTCTGACTGTAACTCTGGCTGTAACGGACAGCTATAGTTCTGCATGGCTATAGCTGTCTGACTGTAACTGTCTGGCTGTAACTGAAGGCTGTAGCTCTGCATGGCTATAGCTGTCTGGCTGTAACTCTGGCTTAGTTCTGACAGGCTGTCGCTCTATTCAGCTATACCTGTCTGGCTGTAGCTCTATCATGCTGAAACTGTCAGGCTATAGTTATGTCCAGCTATAACTCTGTCCAGCTGTAACTATCCAGGTGTAACTCTGCCCAGGTGTAGCTGTCTGGCTGTAGCTCTGTCTGGCTGTAGCTCTGTCCAGTTGTAGCCTTACTGTAACTGGGCTGAATGCTCCTGCTCTGTCGGAATTACACCAGAAGGAGTGTCTGTGGTTTTCAGAGGCTGAGTTTGGGGCAGTGATGGTGGCCTAGATGAGGCTCAGGTGAACCCCACACCTGCCAAGCAGGACAGGCGTTGCCTGCAGACAGCGCTTCTCCTGGGTGACTGGGAGTGGACCCCCCAAGTGGAAACAACAACCCTGAGAGACGGTGTGGGGGCTGTGCACGGGGAAACTCTGGGCAGGGCTCAAGCGCTAGACCCTGGAGACCCCAAGGGCATCAGGACCCTGCAGCCTGCTACTGTGTACGAGCAGAGCAGGGCAGGGACCAGACCACAGAGACAGGCCTGAGGTCCACCACGCACCTCACACCTGCCCTGACCTCAGAGCAGACTCAGCCCCAAAAACTAACCCCTGCCCCCCACCAGTCTCCCCAGCACACCCCACGCTTCCATACCACACTGGCCCCACCCCCAATCCCACAGCACAGAGGCTGGGGTGCCCGTGAGGTGGGTCAGGGGCCAGGGCCGAGACAGGGTGTCAGAAGCTGCAGCTTCCTGCCGGAGGTCGGGGATCACTCCCCACTTCTCACCTGCACCCTCTGCCGCCATCCAGGGTAGAAGGAGGCAGGGGCCAAGGGCGTGAGTATGGCCAAACCGTGCCCCAGAACAGCAGGCACCTCCTGCATACAGCCCTCACGGTCCACCTGAGAGGGCGGGGGCTGGGTGGGACCCTGGCAGTGGGCAGGGCAGGTGGGCACTGCTTGACAAAAGCCAGTGACTCCCCACTGCCCACCTCCCCTCCCCCCATTGAGGGCCACTCAGACCCCAGGATCAATACGCACCTCCCCCAGCCCACCCGGCTCTGCAGATCCCCTGCGAGGCAGCTGTGGACACCCCCCTCTAGCTGCCCTGTCCAGCTGCTCCTCATCCTTCACTCTGTCTCGGAAATGTCGGGGGCCCCCCTGCGCTCCCGTCCCTTATCTGCCGCTATTGCAAGCCTGCGGGGGGATTTTGCCGCGGGACTAATCCTTGTTCTCTGCGTCCTCGCAAGGTGCGGCCTGACTTGATGTCCCAATTTTCTCTCGCTCCTAATTAAATGGGAGGGTGGGGGCAGAATTAAAGGCGATTGCCAGGGGTGCAGCCCTCCCCGGCTCCCAGCTCCTGCTCACGCCTGCCCAGCTGCAGAGCAGAGATAGGGGCGGCTGGTGAATGGGTCTCACCCGCCGGCATTTGGAGGCTGCTCTGCGGCCCAAGACAGGGGGCCTCCCAGGCCAAGTGGGGGCTGCGGGTGGGGGAGCTGGGGCCACTGCCCAGACAGGTGTGTGGGGGGGAACGGGAGGGTCTGGAGTTGGGCCCCACCCAGGACCCAACCCCCAGCCGGTCCCCAGCACAACCAGGACACCCACACATGTGGGGCCGGGGAGCACCTCCAGGGGCAGCTAGAGGACCCCCCAGCTCTCAGAGGCTTTGTGAGGAGGAGCCATGCCAGGGAGAGGGAGCAGATGTTGGTGCAGGGGGACAGGGTGGGGCCGGCAGGGGAGCCCACAGCATGGGGGCAAGGAATGTTAGGCATTCCTGCCTGTCAGAGGCCAGGAAGCAGGGGCCAGCGGGGCTGGGACCCGGCGCAGGGGCTGATGTGAGGGGATCCTGAGAGCCACAGCCCAGCCATGCCCCATCTGCCCCCGGGCTGTGGGCAAGTCCCAGAGCCAACCCCATGCTAGACCCAGTGCTCTGGCTCGGGGGACACAGACTGGTTTCCATAGAAACCCGAAGCTGTGCCAGGGCCTGGGAGAGGGCACAGAGCAGGGTCTGGGCACAGCTGCCAAGTCTCGTGCCATCCCGATGCCCGAGTGATCTTAATCCCCAAGTGCCTCCCCCACCCCTGTCCCCGGGTTTGTCCGCAGAGACTGGGGTTTCCTCCTCCGCTCCGGGAAAGGGCTCAGGTTAACCCCTTTCATCTGCACTATATACTTTGGCCACACTCGGCCTCAGTTTCCCCAGCTCCACCCTGCTGCCCGCCCGCCTGCCCACTGGGTGGGTTCCTCTGCTCTGCTCATTCAGCTCCGGCTCTGAGAGAGAGAGGGATTAGACTCACCCGTGCGTGTCTATCACAGCCTCAGCTGTGCCCGTTGCAGGAGGCGGCCGTGGGGGAGGAGGGCTCCGATGGGGGACTGAGGTGCCCGTGGCCAGCACCAGGTACCTACAGGGAGGGTGGCCGACAGCAAGGCGGCCCTGGTTGGACATAAGGGCGGCTGCACTCTGACAGACTTTGGGGCCCCTGTCACTGCACTGTGACCCCTCTTTGTGGGGCTGAGGTGGTCTGTCTCGTCCTGTTTGCAGCCTGACTCCACCTGCATGGCAGCAGGAAAGAACGTTGTGGGAGGTAGTTGGGCCCCAAGAAAGGCCTCTTCAGGTGCGGCTGCTGTGGGCAAGGCGTGTGGCACAAAACTGAGGCGAAAGGAGGAGAAAGCAGGCCAGAGAGACCACCGAGGGCTGTCACAGACACAGGGGTCCCAGAGGGGCAGCAGAGGGGCAGGCACAGGGAGCAGGTGGGAGGCAGGGAATGAAGCAGACAGCAGGAATCATAGAAAGCAGTGTGTGGTGAGGTGGGCGTGAGACCCTGGGTCACACCGCGGAGGGAGACCGAATGCACAGGGGACCGTGGAGGAGCCGGGGGTTGGAGGGTAGAAGGAACAGGGGCGGGCCATGGTGGCACAGGGGAGGAGGCCAGCAACATCAATCCTGAGTGAATAACCAAGAACCCAGGATATGTGTGTGAGACGTAAGGGCTGTGCCATCTGCAGCTCTTGTCTATGGTTTACAGTCATAGGCGATGCCTGAGTGAGCCACAGTCTCTGTAGTCATGGGCGATGCCTGAGTGAGCCACAGTCTATAGTCATAGGCGATGCCTGAGTGAGCCACAGTCTCTGTAGTCATGGACGATGCCTGAGTGAGCCACAGTCTCTAGTCATAGACGATGCCTGAGTGAGCCACAGTCTCTGTAGTCATGGGCGATGCCTGAGTGAGCCACAGTCTCTATAGTCATAGACGATGCCTGAGTGAGCCACAGTCTCTGTAGTCATGGACGATGCCTGGGTGAGCCACAGTTTCTGTAGTCATGGACGATGCCTGAGTGAGCCACAGTCTCTAGTCATAGACGATGCCTGAGTGAGCCACAGTCTCTGTAGTCATGGACGATGCCTGGGTGAGCCACAGTCTATAGTCATAGATGATGCCTGAGTGAGCCACAGTCTCTGTAGTCATGGACGATGCCTGAGTGAGCCACAGTCTCTATAGAAATAGATGATGCCTGAGTGAGCCACAGTCTCTATAGTCATAGACGATGCCTGAGTGAGCCACAGTCTATAGTCATAGATGATGCCTGGGTGAGCCACGTCTCTAGTCATAGACGATGCCTGAGTGAGCCACAGTCTCTGTAGTCATGGACGATGCCTGAGTGAGCCACGGTCTATAGTCATAGACGATGCCTGAGTGAGCCACAGTCTCTGTAGTCATGGACGATGCCTGAGTGAGCCACAGTCTCTATAGTCATAGGCGATGCCTGAGTGAGCCACAGTCTCTGTAGTCATAGATGATGCCTGAGTGAGCCACAGTCTCTATAGACATGGACTATGCCTGAGTGAGCCACAGTCTCTATAGTCATAGATGATGCCTGGAGTGAGCCACAATCTCTATAGTCATAGGCGATGCCTGAGTGAGCCACAGTCTCTATAGCCATGAACAATGCCTGGTGAGCCACAGTCTCTATAGTCATGGACGATGCCTGAGTGAGCCACAGTCTCTATAGACATGGACGATGCCTGAGTGAGACACAGTCTCTGTAGTCATGGACGATGCCTGGTGAGCCACAGTCTCTATAGACATGGGCGATGCCTGAGTGAGACACAGTCTCTGTAGTCATGGACGATGCCTGGAGTGAGCCACAATCTCTATAGTCATGGACGATGCCTGGGTGAGCCACAGTCTCTATAGTCATGGACGATGCCTGAGTGAGCCACAGTCTCTATAGTCATAGGCGATGCCTGAGTGAGCCACAGTCTATAGTCATAGATGATGCCTGAGTGAGCCACAGTCTCTAGTCATGGACGATGCCTGAGTGAGCCACAGTCTCTGTAGTCATGGGCGATGCCTGAGTGAGCCACAGTCTATAGTCATGGGCGATGCCTGAGTGAGCCACAGTCTCTGTAGTCATGGACGATGCCTGGGTGAGCCACAGTCTCTATAGTCATAGACGATGCCTGAGTGAGCCACAGTCTCTGTAGTCATAGATGATGCCTGGGTGAGCCACAGTCTCTATAGACATGGACTATGCCTGAGTGAGCCACAGTCTCTATAGTCATGGATGATGCCTGAGTGAGCCACAATCTCTATAGTCATGGACGATGCCTGAGTGAGCCACAGTCTCTATAGCCATGAGCGATGCCTGAGTGAGCCACAGTCTCTATAGTCATGGACGATGCCTGAGTGAGCCACAGTCTCTATAGTCATGGACGATGCCTGAGTGACCCACAGTCTCTATAGTCATAGGCGATGCCTGGGTGAGCCACAGTCTCTGTAGTCATGGACGATGCCTGAGTGAGCCACAATCTCTATAGTCATAGGCGATGCCTGAGTGAGACATGTCTCTGTAGTCATGGGCGATGCCTGAGTGAGCCACAGTCTCTATAGTCATGGATGATGCCTGGGTGAGCCACAGTCTCTATAGTCATGGGCGATGCCTGAGTGAGCCACAGTCTCTATAGTCATGGATGATGCCTGGATGAGCCACAGTCTCTATAGACATGGACGATGCCTGAGTGAGCCACAGTCTCTATAGTCATGGACGATGCCTGAGTGAGCCACAGTCTCTGTAGTCATGGACGATGCCTGGGGTGAGACACAGTCTCTGTAGTCATGAGCGATGCCTGAGTGAGCCACAGTCTCTGTAGTCATGGACGATGCCTGAGTGAGCCACAATCTCTATAGTCATAGGCGATGCCTGAGTGAGACACAGTCTCTGTAGTCATAGACAATGCCTGGATGAGCCACAATCTCTATAGTCATGGACGATGCCTGGGTGAGCCACAGTCTCTATAGTCATGGACGATGCCTAAGTGAGCCACAGTCTCTGTAGTCATGGATGATGCCTGGAGTGAGCCACAGTCTCTGTAGTCATGGACGATGCCTGAGTGAGCCACAGTCTCTGTAGTCATGGACGATGCCTGAGTGAGCCACAGTCTCTGTAGTCATGGGCGATGCCTGAGTGAGCCACAGTCTCTGTAGTCATGGACGATGCCTGAGTAAGCCACAGTCTCTGTAGTCATGGACGATGCCTGAGTGAGCCACAGTCTCTATAGTCATGGACGATGCCTGAGTGAGCCACGGTCTCTATAGACATGGACGATGCCTGAGGTGAGCCATGGTCTCTATAGTCATGGACGATGCCTGAGTGAGCCACAGTCTCTGTAGTCATGGACGATGCCTGAGTGAGCCACAGTCTCTGTAGTCATGGACGATGCCTGAGTGAGCCACAGTCTCTATAGTCATGGGCGATGCCTGAGTGAGACACAGTCTCTGTATTCATGGACGATGCCTGAGTGAGCCATAGTCTCTGTAGTCATGGACGATGCCTGAGTGAGCCACAGTCTCTATAGTCATGGACGATGCCTGAGTGAGCCACATTCTCTGTAGTCATGGACGATGCCTGAGTGAGCCACGGTCTCTATAGTCATGGACGATGCCTGAGTGAGACACAGTCTCTATAGTCATAGACGATGCCTGGGTGAGACACAGTCTCTATAGACATGGGCGATGCCTGAGTGAGACACAGTCTCTGTAGTCATGGACGATGCCTGAGTGAGCCACAGTCTCTAGTCATAGACGATGCCTGAGTGAGGCCACGGTCTCTATAGTCATGGACGATGCCTGGGTGAGCCACAGTCTCTGTAGTCATGGACGATGCCTGAGTGAGCCACAGTCTCTATAGACATGGGCGATGCCTGAGTGAGACACAGTCTCTGTAGTCATGCGATGCCTGAGTGAGCCACAATCTCTATAGTCATGGGCGATGCCTGGGTGAGCCACAGTCTCTATAGTCATGGACGATGCCTGAGTGAGCCACAGTCTCTATAGTCATAGGCGATGCCTGAGTGAGCCACAGTCTCTGTAGTCATGGGCGATGCCTGAGTGAGCCACAGTCTCTGTAGTCATGGACGATGCCTGAGTGAGCCACAGTCTCTGTAGTCATGGACGATGCCTGAGTGAGCCACAGTCTCTATAGTCATGGGCGATGCCTGAGTGAGCCACAGTCTATAGTCATAGGCGATGCCTGAGTGAGCCACAATCTCTATAGTCATGGACGATGCCTGAGTGAGCCACAGTCTCTATAGTCATGGATGATGCCTGAGTGAGACACAGTCTCTGTAGTCATAGACTGAGCCTTCGTGGTCAACTACCAAGCCTGACAGGAACTGCAGGGATGGCAGGGGGAAAGTTGGTGGTTTTTATGTGGGCACTGAACAACGGCACCACAGTGTCAACATGCTGTACCCACATCCCCAAAACTGTCACTTAAAAGATTTGTCGATTGGAAAAGCCGATCCTGTCCTTCCTGGGGATCGGCGGGCCTGTCAGGCGCCCTCTATACCGATGAAGCTGCCAGCCAGCCAGCAAGGGGGGCGCTGTCCTCCTCAGCTTTCGAGTGGAGTCTCTCTTGGTGCCTACGAGGGTGTGGGGGGCTCGTTCCCCAGTGCTCTTCTGCGGGGGCCTGCATGTCCCGAGGCTGCTTCTGCGATGCCTCGGCCCCTCCCCCCCCGGCTGTGCCTTTTCTTGTTTTCTGTTTTCTGATGCTGAGCTGTAACAGCTGCTCAGATATTCTGCGTCGAGGCTTTTTGTCAGATACACAATTTGCACATGATTTCTTCCAGCCGGTGGCTTTTTATTTTTATTCTTTTTAACAGTATCTCCAAAAACGCCGGTCTGCACTATCTCGATCCAGTCCGGCTTATTCTTGAATCATGGTTTGGGGTTTTATAGCGAAATGCTCTTGCTTACCCCAAGGCCCCAAAGGCACTGTCCTTAGACATCTCCCGGCCTCGCCTCATCGCGAGGTTTGTGACATGAGCTGGGTCTCTGCTGGGCCAGACCCCTCCACTCCCGTCTTGGGCCGAGTCCCTGCTGCCATGCGTGAGCCGTGCTGGGCTGAAGCCACAGTTTCTTCCAAGTCTTTGTCTGTTTGGGTCCTGGGGTAACATCAGCCCCATGGTATCAATTGGGGTTCGGCTTATTTGGGGGCCGGGCTCCGCAGGCTGTCCAGTTCCTGTGGGGGGCTCCCAGACACACTGGGACCCCCCCACGAACTCAGGGCTCCCTGGCCCTCCCTCAAATGACCAAACCTGTATCATCTGTCAACATTTCTCTTCTTTGAAAGTGTCCTCCTTTACTCTAAATGACATTCATTTATTTATTCTTGGTTTGGGGCCAGCCCCGGCGGTGCTCAGGGCTTACGATGGCTCTGTGCTCAGGGATCTCTCCAGACAGTGCTCAGGGGACCATGTGGCATGTTGGGGATCAAACCCGGGTTGGCAGCTCACATGACAAGTGCCCTCCCCTCTGTATGGTGGCTCTGGCCTCCCTCAGGCAACTTTCCCGGTTCCCACCTGCACCCCAGCAGCCCTGGGGAGTCCCCGCCCTCCTGACCCCAGGCTCTCATCCTGACCAAATCCATCTTGTTCAAGTTCAGACATTTCATCCGTCCCCTCCCCACGCCATGTTCATTGATTTTCTCTATTGTTCTTCGAAGTTTCTTCTGCTTTACTGACAGCCCAATTGTGGCCCCTCTTGCAAATTCTTTCATTTGTGCGGGGAGACCCTGGTAGTGCTCAGGGCTGACTCCTGCTCTGTGCTCAAGGGGTCCCCCCAGGCCGCCTCAGGGAGCAGGTGCCAACAGGATCAGAGCTGGAGATGGGGGGTTAAGACCCTCCTGGCTCATGGCTGGAGGCGTTATTGCTACAGTATATTCCTAAATTCTGGTCCAGCAGCTACCAAAGCCAGATATTCTGCCTTTTCACCTTATCTCCCTTTCTGTGTCCCCTCTGACCCCTGTGGATTTTGTGTCTACTTAATTCTCGAATATTTGTGGGTACTTTACCTAGCTTTCCATTATTACTTTGCCATTTCATTCTATGTGGTCAGAGAGCATATCTCCCATGGCTAAATGCTTGTAAACGTATTGTGGATTGTTTTACAAAGCAGAATACGAGCTGGCCTGATCGATGCTTCCACAGAATAGCGCATGTTCCGTTGCTCTGAATGACAATTCAGTCAAGGCGACTGATAACGTTATTAAGCTCCTGCAAATTTTGCTGTCGTCTTGCTCTGTTGGAGAGAGACACAGAGAGAAACAGAGAGAAAAAGAGACAGCGACAGACAGAGAGAAAGAAAGAGGGACAGAGACAGAGAGAAGGAGAGAGACTGACAGAGAGAAAAGGGGACAGAGAGAGAGAGAGAGAGAGAGAGAGAGAGAGAAGTCTCTGGAATAACTCATGAACTTTTCTACTGGTCCTTTCGTCTGTTTTTTTTCTTCCTGCGTTTTGAAGTTATGTTATTTGGTGAATAAACATTAGGATTCTATCCCCTTGCTGACTTGGCCCTTTCATCATTTTGAAATAACTTTCTTTATTCCTGGCAATACATTTTTTTCTCTGAAATCTAGTTTATCTCATATTAATATAGTCCCTTCAACTTTCATTTTTCGTTTTTAATTAACAGAACGGCTTTACAGGGAGGGAATGGAGCAGGAAGTCAGAAGGCGCCCAGCAGCTCCTGCCTGCAGCGGTGCGCTGCCACCCGGCATCACAGCTGTGTGCGTGTGTGTATATGTGTGCATGTGTGTGTGCGTGTGCATGTATGTGAGCTTGTGTATATGTGCATGTGTGTGCCGTGTGTGCGTGTGTGAGCACTGTGTGTGTTTGTGTGTGCATGTGTGCATGCATGTGCATGTTTGTGAGCTTGTGTGTATGTGCATGTGTTTGCGCATGTGTGCATGTGTGTGCTTGTGTATGTTTGTGCATGTGTGTGCATGTGTGTGCATGTTTGTGAGCATGTATGTGCAAATGTTTGTGTGTGCATTGTGTGTATGTGTGTGCATGTGTGTGAGCATGTGTGTGAGCATGTGTATATGCATGTGTGTACACGTTTGTGCCTCTGTGTGTGGCACAGTGCACATGTGCTCTGTAGACTTGGACCTGTCTGTGGCACTCGGTGCCACCCTCGTTAAGTGTGACTCCACTGAGACGGCACAGAGCGCTCCTGTCTCCATGGCCCCACCCCACTGAGGGGCAGAGTTTCATGCCTGGTGGCTAAGCAGTGGGTTTTAAATATCCTTATATTTAAGGCTCTGGAGTGATAGCACAGCAGGAGGACGCTTGCCTTGCACAGCAGACCCAGGTTCAATGCCCGGCATCCCACATGGTTCCCCTGAGCCTGCCACGAGCACAGAGGCAAGAGTAAGCCCTGAGCACTGCAGGGTGTGGTCCCAAAACAAAACCCAATAGATCAACAGAACTCTATTTGGGCCACCACGAGGGAGCCTCTCGCTGACTCGGCCTCCCCAGGCACTCCTGGGGACGGCCCTTCCGTCACATCCCCGACCTGCCCGGCCGCTCGCCTGGTCAGTCTCAGGGACTGGTGCTGCCTGGGGGGTCTGTGTCACTTCCCAGTGCCCGGGAGCCTCTGAGAGTCCGTGGCTCAGGCTGGCAGACTGTTCCCAGGATGCCGAGGGTCCCAGAACTGCCCTTCCACAGCCCTTGTTTGGCCCAGAAACGGGCAGTTTGGTCCCACAGTCCCGGGCATAGGAGCTGCCTCTCCTCGCAGGCTTGTCTCCTGTCCTGTCCCCGGTGGCCAGACTTGCAGCTCCCCACATGCCTGACTCCTGTTCAACCTCCCTCACACACATCAGCCCAGACCGTCCAGGAGTGGCCGCAGTCCCTCTCCCTGTCCCTCCCAGGCAGCCCCTGTTCTCTCTCACCACCCCTGGCCAGGCTGAGACCCTTTACCTCCCCCCCTCCGGCCCCAGACAGACTCACTCGGCTGCCTGGAAGCAGGAAACGCATTGAGGTTTGCAGGCTGGAGTCAAGCTGGGCTCTTTTCTGTCTGGCTCTCTTCCTCCTCCCCTCTCCTCCCCTCCCCTCCCCTCCCATCCCCTCTCCTCCCCTCCCTCTCCTCCCCTCCATCCCCTCTTCTCCCCTCCCCTCTCCTCCTCCTCTTCTCCCCTCCCTCCCATCCCCTCTTCTCCCCTCCCTCTCTCTCCCCTCCTCTCCTCTCCTCTTCCCTCCTCTCCTCCTCTCCTCTTCCCTCCTCTCTCTCTCCTCTCCCCTCCTCTCTCCTCCCTCCTCTCCTCTCCCTCCTCTCCTCTCCTCTCCCTCTCCCTCTCCTCTCCCTCTCCCTCTCCCTCTCCTTCTCCCTCTCCCACCCCTCCCTCTCTCTCTCCTCTCTTTCCCTCTCGCTCTCTCTTTCCATCTGTCTGTCTCTATCTATCTTTCCATCTCTCTCTCTCTCTCTTCTGTCTCTTCTATCTCCTTTCTCTCTCTCATTTCCAGGTCCTTCTTCCTGGAACCCCAGCACAGAGGAGCAGATGCAGATCCAGTCCTGTGTCTGGAGCACTCAGAGGAGCTGGCAGTGAGACTCCTCCCACTCCACGGCCTCACGGTCTCCCACACCCAGGGTCCCTCCCCCCTCCATCTGGGTTTGCTCATTTGCTTCTCCATTAGTAGGTAGCTGATGGGGCACAGGGGGCCAGTATCCAGCAAGAGGCTGGCCTGATCCAGCAGCTGTGGAGGCACCTGTGAGATCTAGGATACAGTGCTCCAGCCCTCAGGACACAGTGCTCCAGCCCTCAGGATACAGTGCTCCAGCCCTCAGGACACAGTGCTCCAGCCCTCAGGATACAGTGCTCCAGCCCTCAGGATACAGTGCTCCAGCCCTCAGGATACAGTGCTCCAGCCCTCCAGGATACAGTGCTCCAGCCCTCAGGACACAGTGCTCCAGCCCTCAGGATACAGTGCTCCAGCCCTCAGGATACAGTGCTCCAGCCCTTAGGACACAGTGCTCCAGCCCTCAGGATACAGTGCTCTAGCCCTCAGGATACAGTGTTCCAGCCCTCAGGATACAGTGCTCCAGCCCTTAGGACACAGTGTTCCAGCCCTCAGGACACAGTGCTCCAGCCCTCAGGACACAGTGCTCCAGCCCTCAGGACACAGTGCTCCAGCCCTCAGGACACAGTGCTCCAGCCCTCAGGATACAGTGCTCCAGCCCTCAGGACACAGTGCTCCAGCCCTCAGGACACAGTGCTCCAGCCCTCAGGATACAGTGCTCCAGCCCTCAGGGATACAGTGCTCCAGCCCTCAGGACACAGTGCTCCAGCCCTCAGGACACAGTGTTCCAGCCCTCAGGACACAGTGCTCCAGCCCTTAGGATACAGTGCTCCAGCCCTCAGGACACAGTGCTCCAGCCCTCAGGACACAGTGCTCCAGCCCTCATGCCCAGCAGCCCTGAGACTGGAGTAAACAAGACACCTTAGGGCAGGCTGGGGTCCCTCCTCTGACCGACGGGCCCCCGGGGACTGTCCCCTAGGGCTGAGTGCATGGTGCTACCAGGGGCTTCATGTGTTCTCTGCTGCTCCAGCACTCTCAGGTGCTGGCCAAGTCCCTGACTGTGCCTGGACCCCAGGGCTGCTGCAGGACAGAAGTTCAGGAGGTGACATGGAGCGAGGCTGATTCCGTGAGGGCCGAGCGCTGAGTGGGACCAGAGGAGCCAGAACATGGAAGGGACGGACGGTGCCCCGGACACGTGCCCGTAGCCCTGGCAGCTGGAGTTATGGCTTTTCCCACTGCCCAGCACAAGCTTCTCTGGCAGATGAGCAGGGCCCCTGCACGGCTACCCCTGGACAGCTCCCCCAGCCCTGCCCAAGGGCCGGCCTCCATCCTTTCGAGGGGCACCCATCTCCAAGTGGACAAGGCAATCAACATGCCAACTGGCCCTTGCAGAATGGCTTTCCAGGAGATACTGGGAAGGGGGCAGTACTGGGCTGTGGGGTGGGGCAACCAGAAGGTCTGGAGGGAGAGGAAGGATCTGTCGGACCAGAGGATGGAGAGGAGGAGGGTGAGGAGAGGAGGGGTGAGAGGGAGGAGGATGGAGAAGAGGGACAGAGAGTGGCAGTTGGGGGGAGGGGTGGAGGGCAGTTGCCAGCAGGGCCCCCGACCAAGCCCTGGCGGGAGCAGAGGGGTGAGGCCAGACTGACACTTGGGAGGGCAGTGGGGAAGGGCAGAGACCGTGCCCGTGTGGGTGGGCAGCCCTGACCTGAGCGCCTCTCGGGCAGGGAAGGAGCAGGCCAGGAGCTCACATCACATGCCCGGGGAGCCCAGGGGAACAGAGGGCGGACAGAGACCAGGGTGTGCCCAAGGCCCGACCTGCGTCCCCCAACCCGGGCTGCCGCCCTCGCCGACCCCTGGGAAGAGCTGGGTTTGGCCAGTGCCTGACACCCCAGGAGCCCGCAGTGCTGCAGCCGCCACATGCCTCGTTAGCAACGGAGGATCGATTCGGGCTAATTGCCGCCTCACTGAGCCTCAGACGAGGCTGCAGGTGGGGGAGGGGCGGAGAGCCCTGCCAGGAGGAGGCTGGTCCTGCGACTGCAGGAAGGCAGCAACCACCCTTCCGAGGCGGCCAGGGCTCAGCAAACTCCCCATATTGTGCCAGGGGGCTGTGCCTGGGCTCCCCACTGCCCCCCCCCACACCCACAGTTAAAGAAGGGACTCCTGAGAAGGGGCTCGAGCGCGTGGGGGTGAGCAGGGTGGGCAGTGAGAGGTGTGTGGGGGGCGGGGGGTGCCGCTCTGAGCCTGGCATGAGGCTCCTGTACCCAGAGGGCAGGGCCTGGTGCTCTGGAAGCTTGAAGTCCAGCCTCCCTGCCCAGGCACGCCAGCACCTCCCGGATGTTGAGAAACCCCCAGCAGAGGACAAGTCTCGAGGGCAGCCCCTGGCCAGCAGGAAGGCAGCAGAGGACGGCGCAGCTGCAGGAATGGGGCCCCCACTGGGGTCCCAGAGGCCAGCCAGACCCACAGGCATGCGGCTGGGGCGGGGTCAGAGTCTCTGTGACCTGGCCCAGGATGACGCCAGCCTCGCTCACTCCAGGCGTGCCACAGGGAGGCAGGGTCTGGGACACTGGCAGGCCCGGGCAGCTGCAGATGGACGGTGGTGAAGGCCCTGGGACACTGGGAGTCAATGAGCACTCAGAAAGGGACACGCAGAGAGCAGGATGGACAGCACTCAGGGTCCTGCCGGCCAGCCCTGCTGGGTCCCCAGCTAACAGGTTTCCTGCCCTGGCGGTGGCTGCCCAGAGGAGCGTGTGCTGTGGACGTGCCCTGACTCCACAGGGCTCCACAGCAGGGTGGAGAAGTCCCACGCCCACGTGTGCCGAGCGCCCGCCATGCTGGAGGGCGGCCAGAGGGGACTCGGTCAGTGCTGGTAGTTGGGTGTCTGCCCCCCCTGCACGGTCTGAGGAGCCAGGGGAGCAGCCGGGCACCCGCTGGTCCTCTGGCTTCTCCCTGATCTGAAAAGCAGCATCTTCACTGCGGGGGTGGGGGAATCCCAGACCTCTCCGTGCCCGGGGCGTCAGCAGCCCGAGGCTCCCTCAGCCCAGAGGGCAGCTTCTTCGGGTTATTTTTAGGCTTCTTGGAAAGCTGAAGCTTTAGGGATGGGGGCGGCTCCCGAGCGCCTCCCCAGGGGCCGCTGCAGGACAAAGGCACAAACTTGCTTCTCTGTGCTCAGCCTGCAGGCTGGCTGCCTGCTGGCTGACCGCGACAGCCCGGCCTCGGCATGGGACGCTGTCCCTGCACTGGCAGCAGGGGTCAGAGGGCACCTCCATCCCTGACAGGCCTTATGCAGGGTCAGGACACTTTGCACTTTGTTGCTATTTCATTTAGTTCTGGTTTTGGGTCACACCCAGCCATGCTCAGGGTTTCTCCTAACTCTGCACTCAGGAATTAACTCCTGGAGGTGCTGGGGGGCCCTATGGGATGCGGGGATCGAACCGGGTGGGCTGCATGCACGGCAAATGCCCCCCCACTGTGCTATTGCTCCAGCCCCAGATATAGTTTTTTTAGCAAGAGGTTCAGGAGTGCCTTAAGCCCTAGAGCAGAGTCACGCTGGCACCAGCAGAGACAAAGGGCTGATTCCAGGAGCCCGTCCCCACTGCAGACACGCTCGCTGTGACGGGCACCGGCTATGGCCCAGCACATCTGTCCTTGCCCAGTGTCCACCCAGGACCAGGACGTGGGCACCAAGACAAGCATGGTGCGGGGCTGCTCCCCAATGGCGGCAAGCCGAGCCGGGCCAGCTAAGGGGCACTGGAGTTTGTGAAGGCCAGTGGAACCCCAGCCCAGGTAGCGGTCAGGGAACAGAGGGGCCCGCAGGGGCTCTGTCTTTCCAGCAGGACGTCGAGAAGCCATCGCAAACTGCCCGGGCCTGTGATCTGTGACACCAGCAGCAACGGGTAGGTCTGGGGGGCATACAGACCCTGCTCCCTGCTCTGTTCTCAGAGGTCCCCAAGCCCTGTGGCTCCCCACGGATCCTTCAAGGGGGCCCGAGGTCCTGGGGTCTCTTTCCTACTGCCACCCACCCCTCAGCTGTGCAGCTCATCAGGGCTGCACACCAGCACCAGCCGCAGGGGCCCTATGGACAGTCTGGGGAGCCCTGGCAGGTCCAGCTAGGACTCTGGGGCTGCAGGACAACTGCCTCCAGGATGGACCCCGAGAGATGCCCCCGGAAAGGCCTGGCACAAGTGGACGGCATGGCCCCGTGCTCACCACAGCGGGCACCCTGCACTCAGCACCTGGTCTCTGGGCCAACCCACACACACGGAAGGGAGACGGTGGGCAGGGGGCTCCCTCGGGGGCCCTGTCAGGACGCCGCCCCGTCCACACTTCCCTGCTGCCTGTCTCCTGTCTCCTGTCTCCCTGCGCCCAGAGCAGCAGGTGACCTGCCCCATCTCACAGAGGTCACCTCAGATCTGGGAGCCGAGCCCAAAGCTCTGTCCCCTCTGGAGTCGCGGCTGGAAGTGTCACTCTGATGCACAGACCCAGACTGAGAATGAAATGTGACATTTCTTGGTGCGCAGGGCTGGGACGGAACCGAGCAGACTTCATAAATATGTAAATCACCGCAGCTTCCAGTGCAGGGAGGCAGCGCCCTGCCGCACCCTCCCGCCTACCCTGGAGGCGGGACCGGATCCCCAGCACAGGGCATGCCTTCCCTGGCACACCCCTGCCCGAGCTCCTGTGGCATCTTAGGACAGGTGGCGGCACAGCAGAGCGGGACAGGCAGCCACGGCTCGGGCCTCGGCCATTTTATGCCCTAGACTGGGATGGAGGGCTGCCCGGAGCACCCCAGGACCACGCCCCACCCCACGCTGCTGAGGGTGAAAATGGACCCTCTGACCTGCACTCACAGCATCACAGCTTGGTCCCCGAACAAAGCTCCCCTGGAGGAAAGGGGGGTTCCGGGGCTCTGAGGAAAGAGCTGGGCCACCTCGAGTCTTCCCCACGCTGTTCTCTGAGCTTAACACAGAAGGCCCGGCTCCCAAGCTCAGCGCTCCTCCTCTTACAGACGGTGTTGGCTGAGGTGGGACGTGGCCCCGCCACCGCGGGCTCCACGTGGGGAACACTCCCTCCAGCAGAGAAACTTCGGGAACCCAGCAACTGGCCTGCAGCCCTGCTGGCAGCCCCGGGGCGCCGCACGCCATCTGGGGAGGCAGACTGTTTCCCCTGCACACTGCTTGGCGTCCCGAGGCTGCCAGGAGCCTGCTCCTGGCCCTGAACCATGCGCCAGCCCCACGTCGGTCTCTGCGGAGGAGTGAGCCGTTTCAAGGGACTGCGCTCCTTGTCAGGCCTGTGGGGGTGTCGAAGAGGTCCAGGTCGCCCGAGAAATGCAAGGCGGGCCACCGGGCTAGAGTTGCGGAAGGCTCCGGCCTGAGCCCGACTGGGCTGCTCAGTCCAGGCGAGCAGCATCGCTCCCAGAGTTAAATGAGATACTGCTTGCAACAGGGGGGTGTGGCGGCAGTGGAGGTTGAGCCCAGGGCGCCTCGGTGTCCTGCAGATCTAACGTGGCTCTGCAGGGTCCTGGGCAGGTGCTGCAAAGAGAAGCGAGCGAGGCCAAAGCTCCAGACCTCTCATTGGCTCTCTCCGGGTCATATGCTTCATCCTCGGCCAATCCCCTGTGGCCGTGGAAATGTGACCCTATGATTGGCTGAGACTTGGGTCACATGATGCTGAATCCGGGAGGTCTGTCAATTTCCCTGCCTGGTGCAGGCTGTGCTGGGGAAGAACAGGAGCAGGTGCCCACTGGTGTCCCGGCGTGCCCAACCTCTGCTCCCCTCCCCACCTCCTCCCCCAGACCTAAGACCTCCCCAGCCCTGTCCCAGGAACCGGAGCGAGGAGCCCTGGGGAGGGCAGCAGCAGAAGGCAGAACAACAGGGCTCCGCGCCCAGAGATGGGTAATCAGGCCCACCACCCATGTCCTTCAGTGTCCAGGTCAGGACCGGCTTCTAGCCTGCGTGCAGGAAACCCGGAACTCTTCCGACAGCGCCACGCTCCGTGGGCTGCAGGCTCCCACCGGAGGCCTCGCTGCCACAGCCCTGGGCGCCCGCCCTGACGCTCCTCCTTGGCCCCTTTGGAATGAGCTGGGGAGCTGAGCCCGCAGGTGGGTGGAGACTGAGTCATTCCCAGGAAAACAGCGCTGGGCTCTCAGCCCCAGAGGAAGCAGCGCGAGCAGGAGCGGGAGGCAGGGAGGAACACCAGCTCAGCGGCAAGCCTGGGGCATCTCCCGGGCCTCAAGGTCACACCTGGCCTGCAGCTGGCGACAGGGAGAGCCTGTTGGCCCATGCCCATAAAGCACCAGTGGGTGCCAGGGGAGCTCCACAGGGACAGGCGGGAAGCCTGGGGCAAGGTGAGGCTGAGGGCACTGCCAGCCCTGCCCGAGGGCCACATTGTTCCCAGTGTGGGGGAACTAAGGGGTCTGAGTCGTGGCTGCTGGTGAGTGGTGCAGATACTCCTCCAAGTCTGACCTCTACCCTCCCACCACATTCCTGAGCCCCATGGGGTGCCCACACACACACACCTGTAACCTGAAGCCATCCCCCCCATTACTTCTAGAGGTCAACGAGGCAGCTCGCCCGCCCAGTGCCCCCTCCTCAGAGAGGCAGCCTGGCAGCCAGGGGACCCAGAAGCACGATGCACCTCCCTGGCAGGCCAAGGAGGGACCCCCACCCCTTCGCCATAGGCCATGAGCTGTGTGAGGCCCCGCAGAGCAGGGATGAACCTGCAGGGCCAGCCTGGAAGGGTGGTGCAGGCTGATGCCCAGTGGGTCCTCAGTGATGGAGCAGGCTGTGGGCAGTGGCCGGATGTCTGCCCACTTTGGCTCTCTGTGTGGCTAGCTGGGCAAGGTGCCACCCTGTACGGTGGCTAGGACAACGGCAAGCCCAGCCCTCTGGCCTCCAGAGCGCCCCCTACCCCACTAGTGCACACACAACCCCCATGCTGCAACCCAAGTGCTCGGACCATGCAGACGGCAGAATCAGGGCAGAGACCACCCACAGTCATGCACCCTGGAGGCAGGCCAGCGGGTCCCTGGGAGCACAGGTGGGTCCCGGGGAGCACAGGTGGGTCCCGGAGCACAGGTGGGTCGGGGAGCACAGGTGGGTCCCGGGGAGCACAGGTGGGTCGGGGAGCACAGGGGGTCCCGGGAGCACGGGTGGGTCCCGGGAGCGGGTGGGTCCCGGGAGCACGGTGGGGTCCCGGGGAGCACAGGTGGGTCCCGGGGGGGCACAGGTGGGTCCCGGGGAGCACAGGTGGGTCTGGCGCTTTCAGAGCTGCCTGAGCGAAGCTTTCTCGGCACCCAGTTGGTCCTGCGCAGCCTTACCACCTTGGGGGTGGCCACACCGATCCACCTGCACTCGAGGCCTCCTCTGCTCTCCAAGCCTCGGCTCTCCCCCAAACCGCCCCACCAGCCCACGCTCCCTCCAGCCGGCACTAGTGAAGCCCTCCCGGAAGAGATAGTCACACTCGTGGCAGAGGAGCCCGGGGTCCTGGACAGGACAGGTGGCTCACGGGGGCTGGGGAGGCTCCACCACCAGGACCTGAACCCCAGTTTGTCACAGCCGCATGAGAAGGGGCTCACACATGGGCAGAGAATTAATCAGACCCCCAGAAGGACAACGGGGGCAGCAGGTGGGTGCAGAGGGAGAGAGTGCCGGGAGAGGTGTAGACCCGAGAGAGCTCTGGGTGGGTCCGTGCAAGGCCTGGAGTAAATACGGGGAGTCAGAAGGGGGTGTCTGGGGCTGCTCCAGCTTCCCGCCTGAGCAAAGGGCTGGGGCCACCAGGAACTCCATTCTGAACCTGTGGGCCAGGTGGGCTGCGCCTCTCCCCCTCCCCGCGATGGTCTCCAAAAGCCCCTGAGCCTGGGCTGGCCAGGCCCCCTATGACGCTGCCCCACACCTGTCCTGCTGGGAAAACCTACTGACTGATCTCCACACAGGCTTTAACAAACCCTCCAGGACAAGGTCCCCAGCTGGGTAGCGGCAGAACCCTTCCTCCGCCTCTGCCCTCTGCCAGCTGCCAGGCCGGCACTGACAGGGAATCAGGCTTGAAAGGCGCTTTGGACACGCCTCTGTCCAGCGGGACCCATCTGGTCTGCAGGGGCTCCACGTGGGAGCAGCCCTGTCCTTGGCCAGCAGGGATGGAACACAGAGACCAGATCGCAGCCAGGATGTGGGCACCCCCACACAAGGTCAAGGCTAGAAACGACGTGGGTACACGTGGGCAGCACAGGGGTTGCACGCCCCTCGCCGCCGCAGAGGCCAGCTGGACAGAGACGGCACTATCAGGGCAGAGGCTGTGGCAGAGTTTCCTCTCATAACGGGCAGCTTCCCGCGCAGACGTCCCCGAACAGGAAAAGCCTTTTCACTCGGAGCCCTTCCGACGCCGGGTGCGCTGGTTCTGGGGACCCGGTACAGCGCTGATGGGAACACCAGCCCCCAGTTTGCACAGAGGCGGGTTTCTGCCGGGACCAGGCTCCGAGCCAGCCGCGGGACCCCAGCGCCCCTGGGTGCCAGAGGCGGTACTGCGACCGGAACCGTAGCCAGGGGCAGCGCCCTGACCCTGCTGCCCGGGCCTTCACCCCTCTGATGTGACCGCACCAACTGTGAAATTGGGGTTAAGCCTGATTGCACCCCAGGGCCTTTCAGAAGGGCTATGTGACCTCCAAATGGCTAAATACGCTTTTGCATTGTGGGACAGCAGGCTGGCAGAGCTGTGGCCAGCCCTGCCCTCCCCGCACCGTTCTCACACCAGGGCATCCGGGACAAAGGGAACCCTGCGACCCCAGCCCGCTCCTCTAGGGAGCTCTCAGGGCTCCGTCCTGGGCGAGACCCACCTCCCCTCCCAGAGACCCCACCCCACCTCCCCTCTCCCCAAGACCCCACCACACCTCTCCCCTCTCCCTGCAGCCCTCACCCTTCTCACGGCCCCCTGGGGACCAGGAACTCCCACTATTGAAACCTCATGGGCCTTGAATGACCCAGAGATTAGAGGAAAGGTCGGGAGGGTGGGGTGCCCAGAGAAGCATTTGCAGGGAGACCAGGTGTTTCTCTCTAAGGGTACTGGACAGGGGAGAAGCACCTCTGAGGCCCCCTCCCAGCTGCCCCCCTCTCGCCTCTGTGTGGGGGTGGGGGTATCAGGGGTCCTGGCAGGGGGTGGGGGCCACAGCCCAGCTGGCACAGAGAGCATCTGTGGGGCCCAGCTCGTGGACCCCGCTGGGAGCTCCCTGGAGCTTTGGCCCAGTAGCTGCCCAGGCCCCCTGGTCCCTGGGGCCCTGAGTTGGGACAGATCAGGCGTCACGGGGCTGTCACAGGGCCTGGCAAGGGTTGGGGGCCCAGGTTGGTTGGACCGGGCAGCATGCCAGGCGTCCCTCAGGGAAGGATGGTGGCAGATGATGGGTGCTGCCCACCCTGCCCTGCCCCACGGTGCCTGGAAGCCCCGTGGCTTCCGAGCATCCGCCAGCCCTGCAGTACATGCCGGCCGCATGTGGCTGTGGGTTTCAAGCCTGCAGAAGGCGCAAGGCTGGCTTCCCTCTGCTCTGTGTTCACTGCTGTGCATGAAGCCTCAGCGGGGGTGTCTCACA
This sequence comes from Cryptotis parvus, assembly GCA_021461705.1. Classification (NCBI taxonomy): domain Eukaryota; kingdom Metazoa; phylum Chordata; class Mammalia; order Eulipotyphla; family Soricidae; genus Cryptotis; species Cryptotis parvus. The sequence continues at coordinate 229,828 of JAJIBD010000783.1, read as the reverse complement.
GGGACCCCCACACTCACTCACTGAGGCCAGCCAGGACCAGAGATAAAGATGGTCATGGGGACTGGTCCAGGGCCCTCTGCCCCTGCCCTGGGCCCTCCAGGACCCCCTCTCCCCCACCCCCTTGCTCCCTTGTCTGAGCAGAGCTCCCATGCTCTGACCTCAGCTTTGGGGGAGCCCCAGAGATCCCAGCACTGTCCCCAAGCCACAGCCCCATCGCGGCCCGAAAGAGGCACCCAGGGAGGCCGTGGGCGCCGTGAGGGGTTGAGCAGGAGTCCTGCTGAGCCCATGTGGCTCCCCACCCCTGCCGTCCCCCAGGGTCGCACTGTCGCCGCAGTGGGGCTGAGACCTCCGTCTCCAGGCCCGAGGGCCCTCTATGCCCACCCCCTCCACAGCACGCACAAGACCCCTCCCCATTTCCAGCCTGGGTTTGCACCCTGGGTCCAGCCCCCTTCCTTGCGGCCCTGGCTGAGGTCCCTATGGAGCTCCCAGAAATGAAGCCCCCTCGAAACAGGGGCGAAGGCGAGTGGGCTGCAGAGAGGGCGTCTGGGCTGTGTCCCTGCTGGGAACGGCCACCGCAGGGAATGAGTAGAGATCTGTGCCCAGACGCCCCCCACGGCCAGGAGGGGCCCCAGGAGTTAAGAATTGGGGTAGCCTTGCCCAGGGTGGGCAGCGGGGGCTGCCTCAGTTGATCTGGACCCATCAGGCAACCTGGGCTGGTGTGGGGGTGAGGTGGCCACAGCCGGGCAACTGGTACTTGGTGTCCCCACGCTGGCCCCCACGCAGGGAGGACTCTTGGCTCAAGGCCCCGAGGGAGAGGGCACCGTGCCCCCAGCCCTTCTCCCACCCATGCCGCCACCGCTGTGGCAGGTCCCCGGGAGACGCGCGGGCGCCCGCGGTTTTAATTTCCCCCGCTGACATTTGGAGTGAGACGTGCGGGGGGCCTGGGCGGTGTGGGGGCTCCTGAATGTCAGCAGGAAGGGCCCCCCATCTCGCAGGCACCGCTCGGGCTGAGCCCCTGCAGGTGAGCCCCCACCCCAGCAGGGAGAAGCAGTGCTTAAGGCCCAGCCTCCTCCCCCTTCCCGGTGGCTAGTGAGGGCCTCTTCACCCTTGCGGGGTCCCTGAAGCTTGGGAGGGTAAGAGCAAGGCAGCCGGGGGTGGGGGCTGTGGGGCCACACCTGGCATCACACCCCCACCAAGCATAGCCCCGGGGGCAGCAGAGGGGGCTCACAGGGACCAGAGACCGCTCAGGACCCTGCCCAGGCCATGTTCCCAGGCAAACGCTCAGGGCCCGGTGGCCGGCACCGCCCTCTGGACAGGGGTTATTGGCCCCCTCAGGGCGGGCGAAGCAGGGTTCATAGAGTCCCAAGCCTGAGTGCTCCTGCGTGGGCCGTCGCCGGAGACAGCTCTGGACAGCTCTCGGGACCCTGGGCCTCGGGCGCGGGGGAACACAACACATCGGGCGCAGGGGACACCACACAGCCAGCGCGGGGACACAACACAGCGGGCACGGGGACACAACACGTCCGGCTCATTGACATTCTCTCTGCGTGCTGGGCGCGGGGGGCGGTACACCGGCGCCTTCAATCTGGAGCCGATCGAGCCGGGCACGGCAGAGGGAACGCAGACTGATTTTAATAACGCTAAAAATAACCGTGTCCACGCGCCGCCGCACGACTCTGCCTGGGAGGGTTCCGGTCTCACCTTCACACGCAGCCCGGGGAGCAGGGCGCTCTGCAGGGAACCTCGCTGGCCTGTGCCCCGGGGTCCCCGGAGAGGGGCCACCTCTCAGGGGCGGGACGAGGTGGAATCAGGGGTGCGGGTCAGGAGGGCGCCCCCGTTTACGTTCACGGAAGGAGCTAGTTGTGCAGCGTCGCTGAGCAGAGGGACTGTGCCAGGACATGTAGGCCACTCGCAGGCTGGCTCTGGGTCCCAGGACCTGAGAGGTCTTTTTGACTCTTCCCAGCAGTCCCAAGAGGCCCAGGCCGCCGGGCACTGGGGAGAAGCCCCTGCTGGCCTTAGACTCTGCGGGGTCAGCCCATGGTGGGGAGCAGGTGTTCTCTCTCCCCTCCCACAGGGCATGGGCCTGTGTCCGGTCACACACACTATGACGCCTGCCCCCTTCCACAGAGACATGACACACCCTTCCCCCTCCTCGTCCCACCCTTCCTTCCCCCTCCCAATTCTCCCCCTCCTCCTCTCCCTCCTCCCCCTCCTCCTCCCAATTCTCCCCTCCTCCCACTCTTCCTCCTACTACTTCCCTCCTCCCATTCCTCCTCCTCCTTCTGTTCCTCCTCCCTTTGTTTTTTTTTTCAGTTTTGTTTTGGGGACACACTCGCGGGGATCACTCTTAGAAGGGCTCAGGGGAAACTTGCAGGGTGTTAGGGACTGACCTGAGCCGGCTGTGCCAGCGGTGTTCAGGGCTGTGCTTCTCTTCAGCCCGTCCTCCTGCCCCATCACCAGCATCACCCGAGTCTCGCCATCACCATCTTCTGCCCCACGGCATTGCTGCCCCCTCAGCAGCACCATCGGCTCCACCACATGGTCCGACACCATCCTCATCACTGTTACCACCCTGTCACATCACTGTCCCCATCACCCTCCCTGTCACATCACTGACCCCATCATCCTACCTGTCACCATCACTGTCCCCATCACCTTCTCCATCACATCACTATCCCCATCACCCTCTCCATCACCATCACTGTCCCAATCACCTTCTCCATCACATCACTGTCCCCATCGCCCTCTCCATCACCATCACTGTCCCAATCACCTTTTCCGTCACATCACTGTCCCCATTACCCTCTCCATCACCATCACTGTCCCCATCACCTTCTCCATCACATCACTGTCCCCATCACCTTCTCCAACACATCACTGTCCCCATCACCCTCTCCATCACCATCACTGTCCCCATCACCCTCTCCAACACATCACTGTCCCCATCACCCTCTCCATCACATCACTGTCCCCATCACCTCTCCGTCACCATCACTGTCCCCATCACCCTCTCCATCACCATCACTGTCCCAATCACCCTCTCCATCACTGTCACTGCCCCCATCACCCTCTCCATCACATCACTGTCCCCATCACCCTCTCCATCACCATCACTGTCTCCATCACCCTCTCCATCACCATCACTGTCCCCATCACCCTCTTCATCACCATCACTGTCCCCATCACCTTCTCCAACACATCACTGTCCCCATCACCCTCTCCATCACATCACTGTCCCCATCACCTCTCCGTCACCATCACTGTCCCCATCACCCTCTCCATCACTGTCACTGCCCCCGGGATGGGCTCAGGCACACACTCCTCTAAGGGCATGGAATGGGCTTGGTCACACACTCAGCACGAGGGGCCCCTGCTGTCTCTCCTGTGCCTTGGCCTGCATCCCAAGTGCCACATCCTGACTAGCCCTGCTATGAGCAAGGTGCAGAGAAACCCACTGGGGACCCAGACAGGACTCGGGGACCCCCACCCCAGGATCCACTCAGAGCTGGTGACACATGCCCCTGGTCCTTTCCCTGATCATAGCCCTCCCAGGACAGGTGCTCACCGGTACCAGCAGCAGCAGGACGAGCCCCAGGCCCAAACCCTTCTGTGGTCCCTCATCTGAGAGGGGGCAGGTGTCAAGGGGCTCTGTAGCACCAGGCTCTGACACATCTGGCTGCCAGGCAGGACCCAGAAATGGAGACAACAGTGACACTAGAAGCCCCACCCCATGGGCACCCCATGCTAAAGCCTGCCCTTTCTTCCAGGCAGCCCTCCTGGACTGCTGCACTCTCTCCTCACGTCTCACACTTGCTGGGTCCCTTCCAGTATCTCTCCCACAGCCCCGGACCCCCCCACATCTCAACACGGAAGGGGGAAGGAAGGAAGGACCATGCACAGCTGCTTGACCACTGCTCACAGCTGGCTAGCTGCAGCTGGCCCCTGAGTCTCTGGAATGTGTGGCCTTGTGCTGTGGCTGTGGTATTGTGGTTGTGGTTGTGGTGTGGTCTGTCTTGGTGCTATGGATGGGCTGAAGCCTTAGGTTGTGGACATTGTGTTGTGCCCATGGGACTCTGGCCTCACCTAGAGCTATCGGCTGTGTGGATTGTTCTGGTCACAGGCCGTGGTCGTCGTGCCATGGTCGTGGTGAGGCCGATCGTGGGCTGAGCCATTCTCATGCTGAGCTGGCGCCGCTGTCCTCGCCGCCCGCACAGCTCTCGCTGCTGCCTTTGGAAATGTCAACTTCTTATCTTGCCAGAATTTTTCCTGACTTGGAGAATTCAATAAGGCGGCTGAGTAACCCTTAAAATCCTAATGAAGCTGCCTCTCTTCAGGCCCGCGGACTCCCACGCGGTCGCTCCTCTCGGTCATCAGGGCCCATGGAGTCCAGCGCTGCTGCCCCTTTCGGTCATCAATCTTCATTCTCACACCAGACCGAACAGCGCACAGGGTCACCCCCACCCCATCCTGGGAACCCCAGCCTCAGGCAGTGGGGGCCCCCTCCCTGAACACTCGAGTGTGGGGACCAGCCTCAAGGCCAGACTGTACCCAACCCCAACCCCGCCTTCCCACACGTGTCCTGCCCACTGCCAGGTCTGCCATCCATCCTCTGCACATGTGCCCGCGGACCAGGACCAGGCTGGGCAGGCAGCGTGCAAGATCCAGCCCCTAGAGGGGGACGGGGAATGCTGTGGCCTGGGGTCCCCTGCCTGGACCCACTCCATGCTCTGGACCCTAGGGCAGACTTGTCCAACCCCTGCCCCAGAAAGCCCAAAGCAATTGCTGGCCCTCGCAAGGCTCCTTAGCTGACCTAACTGGGCGGTGCCACCTAGCGGTGTTGACCCCCCACTGACCTCAGCCCTGACTCAGGCCCTGCTGGGCATTGACAGACAGGGGGACCCCAAGGCTGAGGCAGCGGCACCCCTGCCTGGCTTCAACACGAGTCCTGAGAGGGAAACCGCCCTACGTGCCTTGGCCAACAGTCTGACCCTGCTGGGTTTGGAAAAGGGTTCGGGAGGGACCGCTGGGGCTCTGGGAAGGGGAGGCTTCATCTGAGAAACCAGGCAGGTGGACGGCACACTGCTGAGGACTGGCCAGCTAATGCCCTGTCCCAGACCTCAGCCCCAGACAGCGGCCCTGCTCTGCCTGGAGGTGCCCCGAGCCTGGGGGTCCTGGGCGGCTCCAGTGAGGACCATGCCTGTAGAGGGCAGCCTCCCCCGCACCCACCAACGCCAGAAGTGCCAGCACAGGAGGGGCAGGTCAAGTCAGAAACCGGAGGAGCCCCAAGACGCTGGAGCTGGGGGTGAGGGCGCAAGGGAACCGGCGGGTGCTGTCCCACACACGGGGCTGGGGGTCTCACACATGGGGTGACTCTAAGCAGAACTAGCTCCAGGCACCTATTGGAAAACTCGGATGAAATTCAATCTAGACCCCTCCCCGCTCCATCCTGGGTGTCCCTGGCCCCACCTGAGTGCCCTGCCCCCTTCCCAGTGAGTCTGCGGCTGTGCTGCCAATGCGGGTGCTGGAGAAAGTGTGGAATCGGCCTTGGGGGAGTGCACTCAGGTGAGATTTAATGAGAGGACTGGGGAGAATAAATTCTATTACACAGTTTTATTTCGCAGCCTCCCCTGAGTTGAATAGCAAATGCAGACGTGAGGCGCTGGTTATAAATAGAAAAGATTCCAGGGGAGGCGGGAACTGCCTGCGCCCCACTGCGGGGATGCCAGCTCCCCCTGCACCCCCCCAGTTCCTCAGGCTCCCTCTGGCTCTCCCACCCCCTCCATTCCCCCCTCTCCGCCCCACCCCGGCTTCCTGGGCTCGGCAGTGACTGCAGGAGACAGAAGTGCCCTGAAGCTGGTCCCAAAGCACCAGGCTGCCGGCCTCTGCCCCGCCCCTCCCTGCCCTGGGCCGGAACAGCCCGGACATGCAGGTATGAGGTGCACTGGGCCAGGAGCCTCGGCAGTACGAGGTCACTGCTGGTTCCAGAAGCTTCCCAAGTGACCTAGGCCAAAAAAGGTGAGGGCCTTGAGGTGGCAGCCAGCACCGGAGTCCCAGCGGTGAGGATCTTGAGAGCAGAGGGGCGTGGGGACAGGGGAACAGGCCGGGGCTGTAGGGAGCTGTGCTGGGGTCAGGACAGTGACGCTAAGGTCAGAGCTCTGGGTGCAGACAGGGGACGGGGCGCTGGGCTGAGGCTGGCCTCCCCAGGCTGCCGTGGGGTCACCGCCTTCTTGGCGGGTTTCCTTCACTCCCAGCGCAGCCCAGTCCCGGCGCCTCAGAGCGCCCGCGCCTTGCAGGGGCCTCCCTGGCAGATAAATCACGGGAATTGAGGATGCCGCTGGGTGAGGAGACCTGGGTGATTCAGAAAGCGCCTGCGGCTCCAGCTGTTGGAGCAGTAAAACCAGAAGCACGGCTGGGCTGGGAAAGGCACTTACTCATCCGTAAGCTCCTCCCTCACCAGGCGTGCTCGGGTCAGAGCACAGCGTGGGCGAGAGACAGTCCCACACCCAGAGGCACACTGGGGTGGCCCCCGGCCCCATTGTGACCTTGAGAGGTCACCTTGAGCTGGGACACCCTCCAGGAGGGCCGACTGGGGCCTGGTCTGGTGGTCCCAGCTGAGTCACAGTGGAGGGAGGGTAAAGGGGGGGGAGCCCAACCCCAGCAACTCCCCGTGGTGACCACCATGTCCAGCCATGCACCCTGGGCCACAGGAAACGCAGTGGAGTCAGAGGGACAAGACCCGTGAGAAATGCACCTGGGCCCAGGGGAGGCGCCGAGGAGGCACCAGGAGGGGCCATCCCTAGGGCCAGGGAAGGGGGACTCGGCTGTCTCCAGAGTCTGGCAGGAGGGACACACGTCTGCCACTAGGAAGGAGCAATACCCGGGTCAGGGACTTACCAGTAGTGGGCACTCCAACAGCCTGGGAAGTGGGTCCTGGTTAGGCGCGGCATGGGGGTTTAAGAGCAGGACCCTCTCCCCAGAATTCACACTCAGGCTTGCCGCCCACCTGCTCTGGGCACTTCCTCCTGACATGGGGTGTGAGACCCCCAGAGGTGCCTCCAGGGTTCCACCATAGGGGCTGTCCTGGCCACCAAAGACCTCCTTCTTTGGGACCTGGGGTAGGAACAGATCCCTCACGAGTCCCTCCCACCCCTCAATTTTCACTAGAACAAAGTTGCTAGAAACCTCGCTCCTCGCTGGCCACTCCCCTCTCTGACCACGCCCCTCTCTGGTCACGCCCCTCTCTGGTCACGCCCCTCTCTGGTCACGCCCCCTCTCTGGTCATGCTCCCTCGCTGGGTCTCCCTAGGGCCAGAGGGTTGCGGATACAGCCCCCACTGATGGGTTTATGTCCAAATGGAACCCAAGCGGCATTGCTGAGGGTGGGTCAGCCCTGGGGCTGTGCCCCAGATCGCAGGCCGTCTTCCCCACCGACCCTGAGCAAATGGACTCCATGACCCCTCGGTTTGCGGCAGTTGTCTCCCCACCCCGGGCTCTTCTAGGCCCAGAGGAGAGTGCCCGGAGCAACCCGCGTCCCACAGCCTCAGCACAGGTGTACGCTGAGCAGCTGCGCCACTGCCAGGCACGCCGGGTGCTGCATGCACCCTCTGAGCCTCACAGCCCAGCCCTCTGCCGCCGGAGAAGGTGCCGCCCAGCCCCCACAGGCTCTCTCGCCAACTGCTCTGCATGGCACAGCCCCGTCAAAGCGACCTGAGCAGGGGCGGGGCCCCTCAGCTGTCCCCACACAGCCCACTGGCTCCTGGAGTCAGCTTCAGCTTCAGCGTCAGAACCTTGGGGTGCCTTAGGGGGCTTCTGTCTCCACTCCCCAGAGGGACAGAGCCAGCCCACCACCCCCGAGCACTGCTTGCTGGCGCATGTGAGGAAGGGTCTGGCTCTCGGGTAGTGTCTGGCGGCCTCAGACTGCAGTGCGGGGCGGGGAGTGGTGGCCCTGGAGCCCAGCAGTGCGGGGCGGGGAGTGGTGGCCCTGGAGCCCAGCAGCAGCCCTGAGGTCCTCCCGGAGCACCACCCCCCCACAGCAGCCACTTCCAGGGAGACACCAAAGGGGGCTCTTGAGCTCAGCAGCCAGAGTGTTGATCTCCCTAATAAGCGGCAAACGTTCACATAAGCCTCGGCTGCTTCCCCACGGCTCCCTCCCACAGAGACAGCGCCAGCACAGGGCAGAGATGCAGTGGCTGAGACCACATGCCCCCTGGGGATGCACTGGGGTCCCTGCCAGCCTGCGGGTTCCAGAGAACCTGCCAACCGCCTGGCCTCAGTGCCGGAACAGTCGGGCCGTCAGAGACAGTCACTCCACGCCTAGTCAGGAGACAAGCGGCTCTTGTCACGCTGACCAGGGGACCGAGGGCGCAGGAGCAGGTGGGCAACTGCAGTATGTCCCAGCCCAGATGTGGGGGGTCCCTGTAGGTGTGAGCACAGAGCAGTACCCCCTGAATCTTGGACACATACCCCCTTTATGGAACCTGCCCCAGTGGGCCCAGCTATGTATTGGGGACTGGCCAGGACTGAGGCAGCTCTGGGTGCTCCTGACACAGCAGCCCAGGGCTGTCTGCCCATGGATGGCGCCATCAACACAGTGACACCATCAACACAGCGACACCATCAACACAGTGCTGCCATCAACACAGTGACACCATCAACACAGTGACACCATCAACACAGTGACACCATCAACACAGTGACACCATCAACACAGTGCTGCCATCAACACAGTGACACCATCAACACAGTGACACCATCAACACAGTGACACCATCAACACAGTGACGCCATCAACACAGCGACACCATCAACACACTGGCTCCATCAACACAGTGACACCATCAACACAGTGACACCATCAACACAGCGATACCATCAACACAGTGGCGCCATCAACACAGTGACACCATCAACACAGTGACACCATCAACACAGTGACACCATCAACACAGTGACACCATCAACACACTGGCGCCATCAACACAGTGACACCATCAGCACAGTGACACCATCAACACAGTGACACCATCAACACAGCGACACCATCAACACAGTGACGCCATCAACTACAGGCCATCAACACAGTGACACCATCAACACAGTGACACCATCAGCACAGTGGCGCCATCAACACAGTGACACCATCAACACAGTGCCGCCATCAGCACAGTGCTGCCATCAGCACAGTGACGCCATCAGCACAGTGCCGCCATCAACACAGTGGCGCCATCAACACAGTGCGCCATCAACAGGCGCCATCAACACAGTGACACCATCAACACAGTGACACCATCAACACAGTGGCGCCATCAACATAGTGACACCATCAACACAGTGCCGCCATCAGCACAGTGCCGCCATCAGGACAGTGACACCATCAACACAGTGACACCATCAACACAGTGACACCATCAGCACAGTGACACCATCAGCACAGTGATACTATCAACACAGTGGCGCCATCAGCACAGTGACACCATCAACACAGTGATGCCATCAGCACAGTGACACCATCAACACAGTGATACTATCAACACAGTGGCGCCATCAGCACAGTGACACCATCAACACAGTGGTGCCATCAACACAGTGATGCCATCAACACAGTGACACCATCAACACAGTGACACCATCAGCACAGTGACACCATCAACACAGCGACACCATCAACACAGTGATGCCATCAACACAGTGACACCATCAACACAGTGACACCATCAACACAGTGACACCATCAGTACAGTGACACCATCAACACAGTGACACCATCAACATAGTGACACCATCAGCACAGTGACACCATCAACACAGTGACACCATCAACACACTGGCGCCATCAACACAGTGACACCATCAACACAGTGACACCATCAACACAGTGACACCATCAACACAGCGACACCATCAACACAGTGGCGCCATCAACACAGTGGCGCCATCAACACAGTGACACCATCAGCACAGTGACACCATCAACACAGTGGCGCCATCAACACAGTGACACCATCAGTACAGTGACACCATCAACACAGTGACACCATCAGCACAGTGACACCATCAACACAGTGACACCATCAACACAGTGGTGCCATCAACACAGTGGCGCCATCAACACAGTGACACCATCAGTACAGTGACACCATCAACACAGTGACACCATCAGCACAGTGATGCCATCAACACAGTGACGCCATCAACACAGTGACTTCACCACCCTGCCTGAAGCCACAACTCTGCCTATCTGGGGGCACGCGAGGCACTAGCAGAGGGCACCGACACCTCTCACCTGAACAAGCGCCAAGGGGGACCCCTGTGGCCCTGTCAGGGCCGAAGGCAGAGATAGAGCCTTGGTTTGGGGGCTACTGTGGTCTCTGCCCAGGCAGCCAGCCCTGCTCGAGTCCCTTCCTCACCCAGAGCCCACAGCGGGGGGCCCCGTGGGCTGCTTGGCACGTCTCCGCCTGGGTGAGGGAGAAACTGAGGGTCACGAGCATTCCCCCTGCAGCTGACATTCCACAGCTCGGTGGGCGTGGGGTGACCCAGCTCTGCAGCCAGCCGTATGGCAGCCAAACACACATCTATGACGAAGGATTCAGGGTGGGCTGGGGCCGCAGAGCTGCAGGATTGCGTCCTCTTGCGGCGCGGGAGGGGACCAGCCTTCGCTCTCGCGCTCCTGGTCTCACAGCCCTTTATCGCGTGAGTGAGCTTGATTTTAATTTCAGAGTCACATTATATTTTATATGGTCTGTTCGGATCCTGCTTTGTGTGGCCCAAAAAGTGTCCTCCCTGCGCCCTCCCAGCAAACATTAGCTTTAACGGCTGTAATGTGCGTTGATGGGACGCTGTGCAGATTTTGCGAGCGCTCCTCGGGTGGGCACACTTGCGTGCCCCCAGTGACTGTGCTGTGTCTACACACTGTGACTCACAACGGCTACTGGGCACCGGACCGTGGGTGTTGGGCATTCGCACCCGCAGAGAGAGGGTCCCCTCTGGGGGACAGCTGGGTGGCGAGCTCCTCCCACAAAAACAGCAGGGGGGCCCCCTGAGCTCAGCCACCAGCCCCTTACCAGCCTGCAGGGCCCTGGGCCAAGCTCCTGCTTTTTTTACTGGTGGGGAGGGAGACATTTGTCCCCTGCTTTGGTTTGTGATGACGCTCGTCACATGGATTGCCCTGTCCACAGCCCCTGAGGTCCTCACATGCAGTGACCACAGCCTAGCGGCCACCTTCTCTGCCACACACACCACATGGGCTCTCTGTGGACGCAGGTGGCACCCCGTGCTGGACACACCTGCCCTGTTTCTGTGTGTGTGTGGGGGGAGGGAGATTGGGTTATGCCTGGCTCACTCCTGGCTCTGCACTCATGGATCACTCCTGGAGGGACTCCAGGGACCATATGAGATGCCAGGAATCAACCCTGGGCCAGTCCCATACAAGATCCATGCCCTCCCCGTGGCACTATGGCTCCAGCCCACAAAAGACCTGTTTTTAGGATCCTCCCCATCCTCTTCCAGAGCGGACATCGCTTCTCCCTCCAAACAGCCTCTGCTTGGCTATGTGGGGGTTCACCAACCCAGTTGTGGGGCCCCCATAGGTGCTGGATTTCCATCTCAGCTGACCTCGGCTCTGGGCTGGGGGTGGCTCAGGATTCTGCTGCAGCTCCCAGGGGTGCCCACACCCCTTCGACTCCTGCCAGACAGCAACAGGCTGAAGGGGTAGAGAGAGGCCAGAGCTGCCTTGGGCGATAGGATCAATGCCCCACACTGCCACCTGCTCCCTCTCTGTGCACTCCTGTGCCCTGACTGTTCACTCCACAGAGCAGGGGGCCAGTTGAGAGCCCCAGCTGCACCCACCCGAGCATGGACTCAGCCAATTACAGGGTCAACACTGCACAATTCCCCCATGGCTCAAATAGAGCTGCTGCTGCCGTCCACCCAACCAATCGGTCAGCACATTACACCCAACCCGCAGGTCCACCCAAACCACAGGTCCACCCAACCCACCAGTCACCACTGTCCACCCAACCTGCCGGTCACAGCCATCCACACAACCAACCGGTCACTGCCATCCACCCAACCCTCTGGTCACTTCTGTCCACCCAACCCACCAGTCACCGCCATCTGCCCAACCCTCCGGTCACTGGCATCCACCCAACCCTCATGTCACTGCTGTCCACTCAAGCCAGTAGACACTGAAAACCCCCACGGGGAAGCAGTTAGGACCCAGCAACTGTGGACAGAACTCAGCTGGTCAGCACCAAGAGTGGCTGTGCCTGAGACCCCACTGCTCCCTCTGCACTCCAGGCTGGCCTGGCCAGACACACCCTCATGCTGGGCACCAGAGCATTGGCACAGGGCAGTGCCTGCAGTGGACAATGCAGCTCACTGTGTCAAGGGAGAGAGGGGGTGTGGGGGAGGGGCAAGAGGGGCGTGTGGGGAGGGGCTCCACTGCGTGGCTAGAGGCAGCTCATGTTCGCCTGGAAACAGGGTCCAGTCTGGGGCCAAGGGCCCCATCACTCCCCTAGTGAGCGCCAGCATCTCTGAGCACTTCATAGCTGAGAGCAGAAGCAGGTGTCGGCTATGATGGATAGTGAGCTGGTTGGTAGCATTGATAATTGGCACCGTTATTAAACTCCAAAGGGCACCTGCAGGGGGCACAGTGTGGGCACAGGTGCAAGTGAGGGGGAGCAGCTCAGCCACAGGAGCAACGCCAGGGGAGGGTGCTCTCGGTCAGCCCTCTCAGCCCTGCAAAGAGAGTCCCAGCCCCCTCAGCCCTGCACAGAGAGGGTCCCAGCCCCCTCACCCCTGCAAAGAGAGTCCCAGCCCCCTCAGCCCTGCACAGAGAGTCCCAGCCCCCTCAGCCCTGCACAGAGAGGTCCCAGCCCCCTCACCCCTGCACAGAGGGTCTCAGCACCCTCAGCCCTGCACAGAAGGTCTCAGCACCCTCAGCCCTGCACAGAGGGTCTCAGCACCCTCAGCCCTACACAAAGGGTCCCAGCCCCTCACCCCTGCACAGAAGGTCTCAGCACCCCTCTCCCCTGCACAGAGGGGTCTCAGCACCCCTCTCCCCTGCACAGAGGGTCTCAGTCCCATCAGCCCTGCACAGAGTCTCAGCCTCCTCAGTCCTACACAGAGGGTCCCAGCTCCCTCAGCCCTGCACAGAGGGTCTCAGCACCCCTCACCCCTGCACAGAGAGTCTCAGCCCCATCAGCCCTGCACAGAGAGTCTCAGCCCCCTCAGCCCTACATAGAGGATCCCAGCCTCATCAGCCCTGCACAGAGGGTCTCAGCCCCATTGACCCTACACAGAGGGTCTCAGCCACTTCAGGCCTGCACAGAGGGTCTCAGCACCCCTCACCCCTGTTCAGGCATAGGCCCCACCTGACAGGTGCCCCCCAAGGTCAGACTCCCTCACCTCTGCAAAGGCTGCCCTGGCTACAGCTGATGACGGTCAACAGGACACTGATGGGGTCATAGTGTGACAGGGTAAGGTGTGACAGGTCAGAGTGTGATGGGGTCAGAGTGTGATGGGGTCAGAGTATGACAGGGTCAGAGTATGTTGAAATCAGAGTGTGACAGAGTGTGATGGGTCAGAGTGTGATGGGAAAGAATGTGACAGGGTCAGAGCGTGTTGGGTCAGAGTGTAACAGGTCAGGGTGTGGCTGTTAGAGTGACAGGGTCAGGTCCACGTGATGAGAGCAGTCACTGGCGCGCTGGCTGCAGAGGAGAGTCCCAGGGCCTGTGGCGAGTGTCCACACAGCTCTGCAGGGCAACACTGGTAGTCCTGTCCCCTCCGTAGGAATCAGCATGAGCACAGGTCGGAAACAAGCCCCCAACATCAGCACACCCGGAGGGACTTCCTAGAAGAGGTGTTCCAAGGCCTTAGGAAGCAGGTGGAGGCAGCCAGAGAAGCACATGGGGGGTCCCCGGGTGGGGGTGAGGGTCAGGCCAAATGGCCTGGAGCTGCCTGGGATAGTCACAGCAGCATGGACAATCTTCTGGAGCGCTCAGCACTCTCTCTCTGGTCTGGAGGGCCGAGGACAGCCAGGGAAGTGGACGCCTCCTTCTCGTGCTGTCTCGGCCACTTCCTGGTGCCCCCAGGTTGGCAACATAGCTAGCCACAGCTCCGCCAGCCTCAGTTTCCCCAATTAGAGAAGGAGTTCAGGGTCAATAGCCTCCCCAATATGCGGGGGATAGGAGAGGCCCTGTAGGACAGGGACCCCCTGGGGGGGCTGCCACACCCTCTCAGGAGAGGGAGAGCAGGGCTGGGGGCAGGAAGCCTCAGCTGTACCCCCCAGATCTAGTGCCCCAGAATCTGTCAGACACATTTCCCAGGTCCCAGCCCTCCCAAAGAGGATTCCTCCCATCCCTCATCTCCATTTTGGCAGGGGAGATAAATGTGATTTCTAATTTAGGACTTAAAAAGCCGTCATCCTCATCAAAATGCTCTGCTCAGATGGTGTTTAGCAAATTAGCCGCGGTCGCTCCAGCCCAGCACGGCGGCACCCGTGGCCAGTGGCTGCCTTCACTGCAGACGCCAGGAGCAGAGTGACCCATGCAGAGCCCACTGGCTGCCCAGAACCTGATGCCCCCCATCTGCAGGTCCACCCAGCTTGGAGCAGCCTCTGGGTCCCTGGGGATGCCGGCGGGGTCTCCTTGGAAAAATGCAGACACAGCTGAGGAATTAGAACCCCCAAGGCTTTATCCACAAAGCCCCTGGGCCCTCCCAGACCTTCCCTGTCCCCTTCTGCAAAGGCCCTTGGCCTCAAAGCACCCGAGGGTGCAGGGGGACCACCCCGGCGTCTCCATCCTCTCCCCACCTGCCTCTAACACATGGAGACCCCCAAAGCCCCATAACTGAGGTGGCTGCAGAAGACCCCCCCATACCCGGCCCACTGAGGGTCCATGAGAGCTGGAAGGGCAGTACCTGCCCCCACGTAGGCCTGTGAGCAGTTAGGGCTGCAGTGTGGTCCTCTCAGGTATCGTGTGTGCAGGTGGGGAACGGGTGGAGTGGTGAGGGCAGGAGAGCAGATGTGGGGGGCTCGGACAGGGCAGACCACAGTCCGAGGAGACCTGCAGGGGTCCAGGGTGCCTGGCCCTCTCCTGGCCCTCTTTGGTGTGGCTCACTTTGAAGAGGGGACGCTGTTCTCCCCCAAAGGCATCCATGGGTCTGTCCGTCCATTGCTGTGCTCCTAAGGGCAGAGCTTCTCCCCCAGGGGTTCCATCTCAGAACCTCAAAGGTTGGGTCCCTCTGCCAGGAGCAGGCTGGTCAGCACCAGACAGGGGAGCAGCAGGGGCGGCGGCCGCTGGACCCTGGAGGGGAAGCTGGTGCCTGGACACATGGATGGAAGCATCACAGCCCCTCACTGCTGAGGAGTCACCCCTAGGCGAGCCTCTGAAGGGGCTGGAAAGGGCCATTGAGGGGGCTGGAAGGGGGCCATCGTCAGCAGGCCTTGGCCTCCAGCCGGCCGGTGTGGGCATCTGCGACCCCCGAGGATGGAGAGTCGAGCAGCTTGAGAGGCAGAAGCGCCTCATGGGCAGCTGAGAGTGTGAGCCTAGAGCCCCACAGCCAGAGCCAGGGCGCAGGCATGCTGACCTGGGCGCTTGGGCACAGTGGACTCTGGATTCTGCGTGGTCATGCCCTTCCTGGGGACAAGTCCTGGGCGCTGGAACAGCCCCCTTGGTGGGATGTGTCTTGCTGAGGTGGATGCAGGGGAAGAACAGACCAGTTGTGGGTGCCGAGTGGGAGCTGTCCAAGGGCCGAGGTTCTGAGTAGGCGCTGTCTAAGGGCCAAGGTGCTGAGTGGGAGCTGTCCGAGGGCCGAGGTTCTGAGTAGGCGCTGTCCAAGGGCCAAGGTGCCGAGTGGGAGCTGTCCGAGAGCCGAGGTTCTGAGTAGTTGCTGTCTAAGGGCCAAGGTGCCGAGTGGGGAGCTGTCCGAGGGCCGAGGTTCTGAGTAGTTGCTGTCCAAGGGCCAAGGTGCCGAGTGGGAGCTGTCCGAGGGCCGAGGTTCTGAGTAGGCGCTGTCCAAGGGCCAAGGTGCTGAGTGGGAGCTGTCCATGCGCCGAGGTTCTGAGTGGGTGCTGTCCACGGGTCAAGGCTCTGTCCACGGTCCCAGGTGCTGAAGTGCTCACCCTCACTGCCCGGACACGCACATAGGGAAGGGGAGCACATGTGTGGACGGCCCCTCATATGCCCTGAATGTGGCCACATGAGGGGTTGCCCCACACTGACTCCTCCCTGCTCCCCATTTCCCTCAAAATACAGACATATTTGCTGTATTTCTGTCACTCAATAAAACCTATTTCATTACGGCGCGGTGATTTACAACATTGCCCAGACAGCCTCCGGCATGCAGCTTCCCGGCACCATCTCACAATCCTACCTCTTTCTGTTTCATGGCCCCAGACCTGTGCCCCCTCAGACCGACCTCTTGGCACCTGTGTCCAGCTGTCAAAATCCCCCATGCTCTAAGGGGACAGGACCCCAGACGAGGCCAGAGCCCCCAGGGCCACTGAAGGGAGCCAGGCTAGTGCGGGGGCCACATGGGCTGAGGCTCTTCTCAGGGTGCGGCTGGTGTCCGGATGGTGATGCTCTTGTCCACAGTGTCTCAGGGGTGGGATGCTCATGCTCAGGCTAGGGCTGTGGGTGGGTGATTCTCTGACCCCAGGGCAGGGCAGGGCTGGGCTGTTCCCATCACGTCTGCCCCGTGCTGATTCTCTCAGGAATCATGGTCCCATTCCTGACCCAGCCCCAGCCCTCAAACAGGGGTTACACTGCTCCCGAGCCTGCCCATCCCCACCCTGAGCCCAACCATGGTACTCCCCCACTGATCTCCCACTGCATCCCTCCGGCCCCCACTGCAGCACTCCCAGTGTACCCCTCCCCCTCTGCACCCCACTGCTCACCGCCAGCACTGCGGGCCGAGCCATGACTGGAGCCCCATGACGTTGTTCGGTGGGACTCCCCCGCCTCCAGCCCACTGCCCACCCACTCCCACCTTTACTGGCTGATGTGGCAGGAGGAAGAAGTGCCCGAGCAGGGCCTGCATTAGCTCTTTCCCTTGTCCAAGCCAGCATGGGGCCAACTAGCTGGGGAAGGGAGGAAACATCTCTGAGTGGGGCCAGGCACTCCTGGGACCCCAGGGGCCAGCATGCAATTGAGACCCAAGAACTCAGCCGGAGAAGTGGCCGCAGCTGGATTGTGGCCAGTTTGCTGAAAAGTCCATCCCCTGGAGAGAGGACATGGGGACGCCTTGAGGAGCAGAGCTGAGCTGATGTGAAGAGGAGATGGGTAGGGCAGAGCCGGTGCCACAGGGGCAGCGAGGCTGAGGTCAGGGTGAGCGGAGGGAACCCGCAGGTTACAGCCAGTAACGCAAATGAATGAACTGAACTTTGGGACAAGGGTGGGTGGCTGGTGGGACAGCGCAATGTTACAGGGCTTGTGCCGGACACACTCAGGGTCATGCCCTCCCTCTGTCTCGAGGACAAGAACCACGTCTGTCCCAGCTGCTGAATGAGCTCTCCACACACACACACGCTCACCTTTTACTTGAAGGTTTAATTTGACCTTCAAATAATCTGAGATTTCCGTTTCTGTGCTGTTGGACCTGCTCCGTCTGTCCCTCCCACCATAGTGGGTCAGGGCTGAGCTCAGGAAGCCCCATTCCCACGCCATGAATATTGGAAGTTCCGGACTTAATGTGCACAGCCTGGTGAGACTCTGACCCAGGGGCTCGGGGGGCCAAGACACTGCACCCACCAGACCTCCAGGGACCCCCAGCCCACCCTCCATCCATGCCCCGACCAGCAGAACCCACATCTCAGGACACGTGCTAGAGGATCGGGACCACAGATGAGAGGAAGGAGCAGCCTCAGGCCTGGGGACAGCCCAGAGCCCTCTGTGCCGCCTCCACTTCCCTCCTTCCTGGTGGCCTGCCCGGCAGACCCTCATCTTATCCCCCAGAGCTGCCCCGCCCAGCTGCTCACCTTCCCCAGCTCCGAATGGGCGCACACCAGCCTCCCACTAGCTGCTCGGCAGCCTTGCCCAGTCCTGCACCCCCTCAGGGCTGCCCACACGAGACCTCCCCAGCCTTCCCCTGCCGAGGCTGGCAAGGGATAGCAAGCCCGGCGGGGTCTGGAGCGAGACTATGCCCACACTCAGGATGCTGTCGCTGGCACCCGCAGCCCAGTGCTTTGGTTGGCAAGTGAGAAGCGGCATGGGGACTGCTGGGCACAGAGCGAGGGCCTGGCACGGCGAGAGCCCGGCCTGGCGCTGATGGATGGAGCCGCACTGCGCGGGTGACATTTGGCTCTCGGCGTGTTGATAGGCCTCGGAGATGCCGGCCAGGTGCAGGGGGAGGAACTCGGCCGATTAATTTCCTAGTTAATCATGCAGGACATTTGGTAATTAAGCACTCACATACCAGCCCGCCAGCTCTGGGCTGGCCTCATGGCAGTGGGTGTGTGTGCGGGCACTGGACGGGGGTGGTGAAGGGAAGCACGGGTGGGGCTGGGGGCTGCAGGCAGCTGTGGGGTCACTCTGGACCCTGCTCTGCCCCCAGATCAGCTCTCAGGACACTGGGCACCTATGGGAGGTCCCTGCACCCCATAGCTAAAACTGGGGTCAGGGTCAGGGCGTCCTCAGGTGCAGCCCGTCCCCTAGCAGCAAGGGGGCGTGGGGTCATGTGGGGGCACTTGGACGGGAGCAACCGCATCCCCGTGAGGCCCCGTCAGTGCTGCTGCTGCCGGAACAGGCCAGGCTGAGCCCAACTTCATCCTGACCATGCAGGTCTGAAGGCCAGGGCTGAGGCAACCCCTGAGACACATCCCCGAGACCCCCCATCCTGCCTACCAGGGTGTCGGGGCTCAGCTTCTGGGTGGGGGAGCAGGGCAGCAGGGTGAGACTGGCCCAGACAGGGGCCCAGGGATGGGGGATCTCTGGAGGGCAGGGGGACTGTCCCGGCCACCACACCCAGCTCTCTGGCTGATCTCCATCCTGCCAGTGGCCGTGTGAGGAGTGAAGGGACAGCAGCAGTGAGCAGGACATGGGGTGTCCGGGCCACCTCGCTCACGGACCCACAGAGCAGACCAGGCTCCATCCACTCGTCTTCTGTCCCTGCCTCCGTCCCTCCATCTGTCCCTCCATCCACCCATTCACCTGTCCATCTATCTATTCTCTCCTGCCCAACAGTCACAGTCCCCTTGGTCTCCACTAGAGCCCTGCAGTGATGCTGACGCTCACTCTGGTGACACCAGCTGGTCCTTCCCCCTCCTGCCCTCCCTGAGCTGGTGCTAAAGCCCCCGACACGAGGGCCACAGCCCCTCCTCAGTCACCTGCTCTCACACAAACCTGCAACATTACATCTGGAACCTGCATGCCCTGCACCCAGACACCAGCACCCCCTACCACAGGCCAAGCCACCGACTCCCCTTTATCCTGAGGGCGGGACAACCCTGCCTCCCTTCTCTGAGCCCTGTGTGTGGGTGATCACGTAGCTTCTCTGCATGGACTGTCCAGCCCAGGGTAAGTCCAGAGAGGGCAAGCAGGCTCCTGCTCCTGGTGAATCGGGAGCTGAGCACAGAGAAACCCCTAAATATACAAGGACATTGTGCAGTTCTGAGAGACGCCAGCAGCCATGCGGAACTCTGCTAGAAATGAAGGCGGAGACGAAGAGAAGGGAAGGAAGCGACTGGCAGCCTCGGCCGAAGCCTCGATGCCTGGAGAGTTAAGGGTCAAAGCTGCAGCCCACGTGGAGGGAACACAGAGGGTCTGACTCAGAGGCCACCAGGCGACCCCTGGCTGGTCTCCATGCTTCGATGCACTGTCCCGAGGGCCTCAGCCCCTACCTATGGGCTGGTTTCCAGAGAGGCTGCCGGCCAGAGCCCTGGGCTTCCCCCATGCCACACGTAAGCTTGTGCCCAGCCCCTCCTTTTTGGCCGGCCTGGGGTGCACCTGGGCCAGGAAGGCAGTGAGCGGTGACACAGGGGTTCTGGGGCTCCTGGATGCCTGGGGGGTGACGGGGCCGGTCTGCAGCCCCTGCTAAGGGAGAGGCTCACATGCTCTCGTCCATCTGAGAACCACCGTCGGGGACCAGGAGCTGTGTGCAGGGCACAGTGGGGTAGGAACTGGCCCCGTAACTTCACTGTGTGGCATTTCGGGGTCTCACGACCTGCTGACTCAGCTGCTGCTGCCAGGGCCCGAATTCCATCCCCCCAGAGCAGAGCTCCAGCGCAGGGGAGTCTAGGGGGTCCCATCCTTTGTTCCGAGTGTTGGACTATGCAGGGACATGATGTCTCTGTATAGGGACGGGCTGTGGTGACTGTCAGACGGGCTGTGGTGAAAGTCAGGGACAAGACTGTGACACTGTCAGGGATTCAGGGGGCTGTGGTGACTCTGTCAAAGAAAGGGATATGACTGTATCAGGACGGAGCTGTGGTGACTGTCAGGGATGGGGTTGTCGTGACTCTGTCAGGGATGAGGCTGTGGTGACTCTGTCAGCGAAGGGGCTGTGGAAACTCTGTCAGGGACAGGGCTGTGATAGTGTCAAGGACAAGGCTATGGTGACACTGTCAGGAACGGACTGTGGTGACATAGTCAGGGACAGGGCTATGACACTATCAAGGACAGAGCTGTGGTGATACTGTCAGGGATGGGGCTTGCTGTGATGACTACTCCATCAGGGACAGGGCCGTGGTGACTCTGTCAGGGACGGGACTATGGTGACACTGTAAGGAAAGGGGCTGTGGTGACACTGTCAGGGACAGGACTGTGGTGACACTGTAAGGGAAGGAATTGTGGTGACACTAAGGGAAGGGGCTGTGGTGACTGTAAGGGAAGGGGCTGTGGTAACACTGTCAGGGATGGGGCTGTGGTGACACTGTCAGGGATGGGGCTATGGTGACTGTCAGGGATGGGGCTGTGGTAACTCTGTCAGGGGATGGGGCTGTGGTGACACTGTAAGGGAAGGAACTGTGGTGACACTAAGGGGAAGGGGCTGTGGTGACTGTAAGGGAAGGGGCCGTGGTAACACTGTCAGGGATGGGGCTGTGGTGACACTGTCAGGGATGGGGCTATGGTGACTGTCAGGGATGGGGCTGTGGTAACTCTGTCAGGGATGGGGCTGTGGTGACACTGTAAGGGGAAGGAACTGTGGTGACACTAAGGGAAGGGGGGCTGTGGTGACTGTAAGGGAAGGGGCTGTGGTAACTCTTTCAGGGATGGGGCTGTGGTGACTCTGTCAGGGACAGGCTGGTGACTATCAGGGATGGGGCTGTAGTGACTGTCAGGGACGGGGGCTGTGGTAACTGTCAGGGATGGGGCTGTGGTGACTCTGTCAGGGGACAGGGCTGTGGTTACTATCAGGGATGGGGCTGTAGTGACTGTCAGGGACGGGGCTGTGGTAACTCTGTCAGGGATGGGGCTGTGGTGACTCTGTCAGGGACAGGCTGTAGTTACACTATCAGGGATGGGGCTGTAGTGACTGTCAGGGACGGGGCTGTGGTAACTGTCAGGGATGGGGCTGTGGTGACTCTGTCAGGGACAGGGCTATGGTGACTGTCAGGGATGGGGCTGTGGTGACTCTGACAGGGATGGGGCTGGGTAACTGTCAGGGATGG
Source organism: Cryptotis parvus (assembly GCA_021461705.1). Lineage (NCBI taxonomy): Eukaryota > Metazoa > Chordata > Mammalia > Eulipotyphla > Soricidae > Cryptotis > Cryptotis parvus. Next base: position 208,225 of record JAJIBD010000783.1, on the reverse strand, counting down.
GGCTGTGGTAACTGTCAGGGATGGGGCTGTGGTGACTCTGTCAGGGATGGGGCTGTGGTGACTCTGTCAAGGATGGGACTGTGGTAACTGTCAGGGATGGGGCTGTGGTGACTCTGTCAGGGACGGGGCTGTGGTGACTCTGTCAGGGATGGGGCTGTGGTGACTCTGTCGGGGATGGGGCTGTGGTGACTGTCAGGGATGGGGCTGTGGTGACTCTGTCAGGGATGGGGTTGTGGTGACTCTGTCAGGTACAGGGCTGTGGTAACTGTCAGGGATGGGGCTGTAGTGACACTATCAGGGACAGGGCTGTGGTGACACCGTAAGGGGAAGGAGCTGTGGTAACTGTATCAGGGAGGGCTGTGCAGACACTGTCAGGGACGGGGCTGTGGTGAATCTGTCAGGGATTGGGCTGTGGTGACTGACAGGGATGGGGCTGTGGTGACTCTGACAGGGATGGGGCTGTGGTAACTGTCAGGGATGGGGCTGTGGTAACTGTCAGGGATGGGACTGTGGTGACTCTGTCAGGGATGGGGCTGTGGTGACTCTGTCAGGGATGGGGCTGTGGTAACTCTGTCAGGGACGGGGCTGTGGTGACTCTGTCAGGGATGGGGCTGTGGTGACTCTGTCGGGATGGGGCTGTGGTGACTCTGTCAGGGATGGGGCTGTGGTGACTCTGTCAGGGATGGGGCTGTGGTAACTGTCAGGAATGGGATTGTGGTGACTCTGTCAGGGGATGGGGCTGTGGTGACTCTGTCTGGGATGGGGCTGTGGTGACTCTGTCAGGATGGGACTGTGGTGACTCTGTCAGGGATGGGGCTGTGGTAACTGTCAGGGATGGGACTGTGGTGACTCTGTCAGGGATGGGGCTGTGGTAACTCTGTCTGGGATGGGGCTGTGGTGACTCTGTCAGGATGGGGCTGTGGTGACTCTGTCAGGGATGGGGCTGTGGTGACTCTGTCAGGGGACGGGGCTGTGGTGACTCTGTCGGGATGGGGCTGTGGTGACTCTGTCAGGATGGGGCTGTGGTAACTGTCAGGGATGGGGCTGTGGTAACTGTCAGGGATGGGGCTGTGGTGACACTGTCAGGGATGGGGCTGTGGTGACTCTGTCAGGGACAGGCTGTAGTTACACTATTCACGACTCTGTGAGGGAGAGCTCATGGATGCTCCATAGAGGGCCCTCGTCTGGGGAATGGGGTCTCCGTGCTCCGAGCCACAGTGGTGCCTCCCCATGCAGAGCCCTGCACCCCCAAGCTTTGATGGAAGGTTATGAGGGGTCCCCCATGGAGACTGGGGGCCAAAGACGCTCCTCTCGGGAGCAGAGGACAGCTCACCATATAAGCACGTGACCTTTACGGGGAGAGGCCAAGGCTCTGTAAAGGGGCCTCTGTGCCTCTGGCCAGAAAAGGGAAACTGAGGGAAGTTCAGCCCTGCCAGCTGAGGGCTCTGAGGAGGATTCAGGGTTCATGTGGGGATGTGACACACAGTCCATGGGGCTCTCTGGGACGAGGCAGGGGCCGTGTCACCATGTCACGTGTCGTTGTGTTACCGTGTCGCCATGCCACGGACGAGGACTCGGGAGGGTGCGTGGGACAAATGTCAGCTGCTATTTTCTCCTGCTGCTCTCGGCGAAGGGCTCCTTGGAACATCCTCGGGCTGTTGACAACAGGGAGGGGTGAAGACATAAGTCACGGCAGGAAGGCGTCTGCCGAGCGGGCTGGGAAGCCGCCAGCCCAAGAATTCCACCATGAAATATTCATCGGCCTCTCCTGGCGGCCTCCAGAGCCTTCTGGTCTCAGTGGAGCTGCGGGATAACAGGGCGGCTGGGATCTGAGGCAACAACTGTGACGAGAGGGATCCCCACGGCCCTGTGCAAGTAGCCCCTGCGGTGAGGGACAGCCTCAGGCCAGTTCAACTTACAAGCCTTCAAGTGCCCAAAGACTCCCTCCCCACAGCCCCTCTGGTCCAGAGCCATGGGAAGCCCCTTCCCCTGGGCCCAGCAGCGCCAACACTCTCCAGAGCAGAGGAGGTGTGGCCCTGTGTAGCCGTGAGATGGCAGCAAGACCCAAGCTTCCCACAGATCCCAGGAGAGAAGGCACTCCACTTAGGTGGGACCAGGCCACTCCCCATGCCAGCTCTCACTGGTGCCCCTGGGACTGTCCTGGACCACCCATGAGGAGGGCATCAGAGTGGCTGGCAGGGGAGACTCGAGCTGATGGGAAGGGAAGGAGGTGGGCAGCGGCAGGGAGGAGCGAGGAGGGTGGGCACAGGACAGGGGAGGTGGAGGGTGCTGTCGGCCGTACCCTGACCCCCCTAGTTGGCACAGGTATGTGTCGATGGCGGGGCGGAAGATGGGGTCTGGGTGAGCACAGAGTCACCCAACAGAGTCTGCAGAGGGGTAAAGCTGCCCCTCACCTCAACTGCCTGATCCCGTCCTCAGAAATACATAGACATAGGGTTCATCTCCTGGGTCTGCCACATACCGGCTGTGTGAGGTTAGGAAAATTACTTCACCTCTCTGAGCTTGGGTTTCCTTATTTGAAAAAAAATTAACAGGGCTAGAACCATAATACAGCGGGTAGGGTGCTTGCTTTGCATGCAGCCAACCTAGGTTTGATCTCCAGCATCCCATATGTTCCCTTGAGTCCCACCAGTAGTGATCTCTGAGCACAGAGCAGGAGTTAGCCCTGACTACCACTAGGTGTGGCCTAGAAACTAACTAACAATGATTAAGACAATATTTCTTCTCTCTTAGGGTTGTGGAGAGAAGGACAACAGTTAAGTAAATGCTTGCGAATGTTTGCTATCATTATTGTGTTTTGATGGTGATGGTGGTGATGAAGACAATGACGATTATGGTAGTACTGCTGTGACGGTGAGGATGGTGGTGGTGATGGTGATGATGGTAGTGGTAATAGTGGTGGTGATGATGATGGTGGTGATGATGGTGGTGGTAATAGTGGTGGTGATGATGGTAGTGATTGTGGTGGTGATGATGGTGGTGGTGGTGGTGATGATGGTGATGATGTTGGTGGTGGGTGGTGGTGATGGTGATGATAGTGGTGATGGTGGTGTGGTGATGGTGATGGTGATGATGTTGATGGTGATGACGTTGGTGGTGATGGTGATGATATTAGTGGTGGTGGTGGTAGTTATGTTGATAGTGGTGATGGTGAAGGTTGGGATGGTGGTGGTGAAGATGGTGATGTTGGTGGTGATGGTGATGATGTTGGTGGGTAGTGATGGTAGTGATGGTGGTAATGGCGATGGTGATGTGATGATAGTTGTGGTGATGGGGTGGTGATGTGCTGATGGTGGTGGTGACAGTGACATGGTGATGGTTGTGGCAGTGGTGGTGATGGTGATGATGGTGGTGGTTGTATGATGACATGTTGATGGTGGTGATGGTGACAATGTTGATGATGGTGTTGGTGAAGGTGGTGATGGTGGTGGCGATGATGATGGTGCTGGTGGTGGTGACAGTGATAATGGTGATGGTTGTGGCAGTGGTGGTGATGGTGATGGTGATGATGGTGGTGGTTGTGATGATGACAATGTTGATGGTGGTGATGGTGATGATGGTGAAGGTGGTGATGGTGACAATGATGATGATGGTGATGGTGGTGATGGTGAAGGTGGTGATGGTGGTGGCGATGATGATGGTGCTGGTGGCGATGACGATGGTGATGGTGGTGATGTCACGGTGGTGGAAGTGGTATGGGAGGTAATGTGGTGGTGATGGAGGTGACTGATGATGGCAGTGATAGTGCTGGACGGTGATGGCGATCCCTTTGCAGCAGTTCTGCGCTTCACTCCTCACGCTGCTCTCAGGAGCACCCCACGGTCCCTCCCGGGCCTCAGCTGCCAGATGGTGTGCTGTCCACTCGCCCCAGGGAGGGGTCACTCTCTTGGGGCCCTGCAGCTCCTATTGGCCGGGAACCCCAGCAGGGAGGGGAGAGTTGTTCCTTGGAGCAGTGTCAGAAGCCAGCGTAAGATCCAGAATCTGCAAACTCACACCCCACTCCTGAAAAGCAGCATCAGACGCAGGAAGAGCCCAAAGCAAAGGAAGAAAGGAACAGAGAAGGGAGAATTACTGGGACAGAGACCCAGCCACCAGCACAGGATGTTCCAGCATGAAATTGCAAACAACTTGAAACAAGTGAAAAATAAGGGTCAACAATAAAACAAAATACAAAAGAAGGGAAGTAGCCCCCTTTAAAAAAACCAGACAACTACAGCAGAGAAAAATGAAGCTCCAAGGCAGGACTCAATAGCAAAGGGAAGAAGCCACAAACTTAACAAAGACCCAACCCAGATGGCTCAGGAAAAACAGAGGGAAGCTGAAGGTTGGCAAGGCGGGCGGGGGGACCTTAAGGAGCGGAGGGCGAGCAGGGAAGAGCGGGAAGGCGAGCAGGACAAGAGAGAAGCAACGGACCTTCCTAGCCCGGCGAGACGGACGCTGAACAGACTCCACAGGCGAGTGGGCAGAGAGGAAAGCCGAGGAAACCCACATACATCACAGTCAAAAACCTAAGTCCTGTAGGATACGGTCACACAAGCAGCCGGAGAGGCAGAAACCTGCAAAGTATCAGGGACTTCCTGACGAGGAGCAGGAGGGTGGAGGAAGTGGCTGGTGGTTTGAGGCACTGGAACAAAGTAACATTCAAGCCAGATGTATCCATCCAGCAAAAGCCTCCTTCCCAGTTGCAGAGGAACGCACCTTTCTCAGGTGAGGAAGAGAAGGCCTCTCCTCTTTCAGCAGACCTACCTTCTTGGTTGGGGAGCTCAGGTCAGAAGGGGGAAGCGAGAAGAAGCGAGGATGTCTAGAAGGAAGCCGAGCAAGAGGAAAGGCAAGGCAAAGGCAGCACGTGTCCTCCTCTTCCTAAGTTTCCAGAACCATGTTTGATAGTGGGGAGAAAATATTATGACACTCTCTGCGGTTTGAAATTAGTATACAGAAGCTATTTTAAGCTGCTATATTATAAATAAGGAAAGGTAATAACATATAAGAGAAAGTTTGCTAGCCTTCATCAGACTGATCAATAATGTCACGGCACAATGTGACAAGCCATGCATGTATGATAATCCCCTGCATCAGGCAGTGCTCAGATCGCATCCTGCAGAGACTCATCCAGACACACTACAGATACATCACAGCTGAAGTCTGCAACGGCTCTGCAAATAACCCCCAGGAAAGCAGAATAAGGAAAAGGGGAAAGGGAAAAATCAGAGAACAACTGGAATAGATGGCCCCAGGCTCGGACCTAGACAGCAATAATGACATCAGGTATGAATTGCCCACACACGTCAGCTAAAAGACATAAATTAGCAGTGGATTAAACAGCAGAATTTGGTAAATGAGGACTAACAGAATTTCACTTCAAATATAACAAAATCGGCAGAATGAAAGCAAAAAGGAGGAAAAGACGTGCCCTGCCCACACATTGTACCCAGCAGAAGCGCTTAAGGGAATGGCAACATGCCAAAAAAATAAATAGCAATCCTCAATGTCTGTGCTCTGCAACAGGGCTACAAAATAGAACGAGGAGAAAAGCAGAGAGCTGGAAGGAGAAAGAGACAAACATCTGGTGGTGAGAGTGAGCGGCTCCAACACTGCTACCCGAACAAAAGAACAGGCAGGGAAAAACAAAGGAATCAGCTGGGCCCTCACCCAGAGCGCCAAGGCAGCGGAAGGGCATCCGGCAGCAGGAAGAGACGCGTGCTGCCTCCCTCGTGTATCAAAATATCCTGGGTCATAAGACAAACCTCAACACACTAAAATGATTAAAATCATACGGTCTGTTCTCAGTCACAATGGGAACTAATTAGACCCAAATAAATAAAAACGCAACAGGAAAAGTCTTCAAATGCCTGAAATTAATCTGAGTCAAAGAAGTCTTAGAGGAAGTTTTTAAGAATTTGAAACAAGCCAGAGCCAGAGCAATAGGCCAGCAGGGTGGGCACTGGCTTTGCACACGGCAGGCCTGGCTGGACTCAATCCCGGCATCCCATAGGGGTCCCCTGAGCCCCGCCAAGAGTGATCCCTGCGAGCCAGGAGTGAGTTCTGAGCACCTCTGGGTGTGGCACAAAAAGAAATTGAAAGAAATGAAAACGAAAATGCAGCCTATTCCAATCTGCAGGCACGGCTAAAGCGTGCCCGGAGGAAATCTCAGAGTTCTGAGCATCAGAAAAAGGAGAGCGTGTCCAGTCAAGAGCCAAGCTCCCATTTGGAAAACCTACAAAACGAGGAGTGCGCGGGTCACATGCAAGAAGGAGACACTGGGAACTCAGGGGCTGAATCGACTGACCGTGGGAAAGTGACTGAGAACAATAAAATAGACTTGCCTCGGAACGCGTGGGGACGGCCTCACACCCCTGCCCAGGCGGCCAAAGTTCCCAGCACCTCGGAGTCTGCTGACTAGTTGAACCATCAGGAATCACGGGATCACTAACAGGGGCTGAAATGTGCACCAGCACCCAGGAAGCTGGGGTGAGGTGGTCTGGAGCCGAGCACAACCAGAGAGAGCTAGCTACCAGCCCTGCCCTCACTCCCAGATGTGTGTCCAAGGGGGCCTCACAGGGTTCTGTCCGTGCCATAGGCCCCTCACTGGAGCAGGGACAGGGGCAGGCCTTGAGCTGGGCCAATCCCTCCATGTCAGCCACCTCACGTAAACTGGGAGGTGTAGGTGTCGGAAATTCTGAGGTGGTGATGGTGGTGGTGGAGGCAATGATGACAATGGTGGAGGCGATGATGATGGTGGTAGAGGTGATGATGATGGTGGTAGAGGTGATGATGATGGTGAAGGTGATGATGATAGTGGTGGAGGTGATGGTGATGGAGATGATGATGATGATGGAGGTGATGATGATGGTGGTAGAGGTGATGATGATGGTGGTAGAGGTGATGATGATGGTAGAGGTGATGACGATAGTGGTAGAGGTGATGACAATGGTGGAGGTGATGATGATGGTGGTGGAGGCGATGATGATGGTGGTAGAGGTGATGATGATGGTGGTGGAGGTGATGATGGTGATGGAGGTGATGATGATGATGGTGTAGGCAATGATGATGGTGGTGATGATGGTGATGGGGATGATGATGATGATGGTGGAGGTGATGATGATGGTGATAGAGGTGATGATGGTGGTGGTGGCAGTGATGATGTTTGTATTTATTTAATTTTTTTTTTTTTTTGGGGTCACACCCAGCAATGCTCAGGGATTACTCCTGGCTCTGCACTCCAGGATTTACTCCTGGCAGTGCTCAGGGGACCATATGGGATGCCGGGAAATCGAACCTGGGTCGGCCGCATGCCCTACACTGTGCTATCACTCTGGCCCCTGTGATGATGTTTGTAGAGGTGATGATGGTGATGGAGGTGATGATGATGGTGATGGAGGTGATGATGATGGTGGTGGAGGTGATGATCATGACACAACGATAGTGATGGTGGAGGTGATGATGATGGTGGTGGAGGTGATGGTGATGGTGATGGAGGTGATGTTGATGGTGGTGGAGGTGATGATGATGGTGGTGGAGGTGATGATGGCGGTGGAGGGAGATTATGATGGTGGAGATGGTGGCTGCCGTGTGTCAGGGCTCGTCGTGTCTGGAGTTTGGGGCTGTCTCACTCTTCGCCCATAATGTGGCTTTCCCTGGGCTTGTCCCAGCATGGGCCTGCCTCAGGAAGTTATGGCCAGGGTGAGAATCCCCGTGGGCATGTGGGCACTATGCACAGGGGCTAAATCTCCCCACCCTAGCCAAGATCCTGACCCTCTGTTGAGTCCTGTGACCTCCTACAGTGATGATGAGGACAATGTTGGCAGGGTCACGAGTGACCCAGAACTGGGCGGCCACTACCCAGTGTGGGTGACGGCAGCAGGAGGGGCAGCCGGAGCTGGTCGGAGCCAAAAGCTCCATCTCTGGCTTCTGTGGGCTCTGGCGACCCACTCGGCCTTTCTGTGCCTTGAAGACCGTCAGGCGGTGACGGGCTGGTGCCCTGGTGCCCTGCCTTCTCCTGCTTGAGTATATGCTGCTGCTGCTTAAAAGGGTTCCCACAGGCTTGGCAGGCACTGTGGGGAAACTGGAGGCAGGAAGGCACGGCACACAGCAAGTCGAGCCTAGAGCAAACCCGTGGCCGTGCACAGGGAGCTCCTTCCTGGAGACACGCCTTCGCTCTGGCTCCCTCCGGTTTAGCATTTCCCTGTGATGGACCGTTTTAATAAGGAAACCCAGCATGAGCTCGTGGAAACACGAGCAGGGGAAGGGCAGGGCCGGCACTCACAAGGACACCAGCACCCACCCTGTCCCGAAGGTCCAGACCCCACAGTCAAGCCACAAAGCAGAGGGAGGGCCTGCACCCATCCCATCAGGGTGCACGCTGAGCCGCCGCCCCCTTTACCCCCCCACAGCCCCCACCACTCTGACAGCTCAGGCAGCAGCCGGGCAGGAAACAGGCTCCCAGCTCCGTGCTCTGGCGATGCTCGTGGGCTGCTCAGCTGCAGACACTTTGGGGTCCCTCGACTCACACTTTGGGGTCCCTCAGGCTCATTCACACTTTGGTTCTTGCAGGCTTGTTCACACAGCTGTGGGTCAGTGCCGGTTGGGCAACAATGCTAGTTCCTGGAAACGCCAGGTAGGTGGGAGGCACACATGGCCTCCCATGCATGGAAGTGGGCTGGACACGCATGGCCTAGGCAAGACCCCCTGCCCGGAGGTGTTCCCTGCTCCAGCGTGCTGGCCTGAGCTTGTGACCAGAGCGGCCGGCACAGGTGACTCAGCTGGGCAGCCTTAAAGGGTCCCATGGCAGGTTCTCAAGGGCCACTCGCTGCCTTCGGGTCACACTGGGCAGTGCATCTGGTATCTCCTGCTCCCCAAACCCACTCCATGCCCCAAACCGCTGGAGGGGCCGGCACCCTGGGGCATGGTGCACCCTTGGGCAGGATAAGCCTGGCAGGAGGAGCGGCGAGGGCACGCCTGTCTGGAGCGGCCCTGGCCAGCAGCACGAGCAGAGCAGGCCACACCACGTATGTGGGACCATCCAGAGAGCCAGTGGCATCCTGAGAGCCTTAAAGCCCATCAGGTTCCGGCAGGGACAGGGCAGGCGTTGCCCGGAGCAGCCCCCAGCCTCTGTGAGCTGCACAGCCACAGGCGCTGACTCCAGAACAAACCGCCCGCGGCCTCCTTTGTCCCTGCCGGTCAGTACTGAGCACTTCAGTCCTTTGAAGCCGGGCGGGCACTGTGTGGGTCAGGCGAGCGACAGGCGCGTCTCTCTGAGGAGGGCAGCCCCCAAGCACGACGGGTGGGAGGTGACCGAGCGCATGCTGTGGCTTCAAAGACTGCTGCAGGTGGGGGTGAAGACGGGCGGGGGTGGATGGGGCCGCTGGGGGGCTGCCAGGCACCAGCAAAGCCAATAGCGCAGCTGCGAAACAGCAGCGGAGCTGCACGGTCCTGCCCTGGGATGGGGACAGGAGGACCAGGCTCGTGCCCAGCAGGCCCACGGCCAGTATGTCCCTTTCCTGGGGACAGAGACCCGGCTCTCCCCGCCCCCAAATGCCGCCTGGGCAGGGAAGCCTTTGCTATTCCACCCAGGCCCAGCGCAGCTGGCTGCGGGCCCCGCGCCGAGGGCTAACCTAATTGCACTAATGGCTCGTAATCAGATGTAATGGGGTGTTTGCACACAGGAGCACTCAGCTGCAGGTGTGGGGCCGACCCCCTGCGGCTCCCGGCTTCTCCTTTCCCTGCCAGCTGAGAAGACACGGGGCCCCCCACAGGGACACTGGCCCCAGCCCTGCAGACCGGACCCTCCAGTCTTCTCTCCGCACATGGGATGTGCAGGTCAGCCCGACACCCCAACTCCTGCCCTGGCTGCCTCTGTTACCCCTCCCCACCCACAGAGACCAGCTCAGCTCCCAGGGTACCCAGCCAGGGAAAGTGTTCCTGTCCCAACATACTCTGACACCACAGAGACAGCAGCCACAGCAGCTAGTGTCCACAGGGACAGCAGCCACAGCAGTTAGCATCCACAGAGATAGCAGCCACGGCAGCTAGTGTCCTCAGGGACAGCAGCCATGGCAGTGAGCATCCACAGGGACAGCAGCCACAGCAGCTAGTGTCCACAGGGACAGCAGCCACGGCAGTTAGCATCCACAAAGATAGCAGCCACGGCAGCTAGTGTCCACAGGGACAGCAGCCATGGCAGTGAGCATCCACAGGGACAGCAGCCACAGCAGTTAGCATCCACGGGGACAGCAGCCACGGCAGCTAGTGTCCACAGAGACAGCAGCCACGGCAGCTAGTGTCCACAGGGACAGCAGCAATGGCAGTTAGCATTCACAGGGACAGCAGCCACGGGAGCTAGTGTCCACAGGGACAGCAGCAATGGCAGTGAACATCCACAGGGACAGCAGCCACGGCAGCTAGTGTCCACAGGGACAGCAGCAATGGCAGTGAACATCCACAGGGACAGCAGCCACGGCAGCTAGTGTCCACGAGGACAGCAGCAATGGCAGTTAGCATTCACAGGGGACAGCAGCCACGGCAGCTAGTGTCCACAGGGACAGCAGCCACAGTGGCTCGTGCTCCCTGGTCCTTCCTCATCACTTCTCCAACAGGTTCTAGGAAGTTCCACCCTGACCAAGGCATGAGCAGTGTAGCCTGTGGCCTGGAGTGGGGACAAACCTTCCAGGACAGGGAGCTAGAGAGGCCATTGGGCCTGAGGGTTGTGGCTGGCAGAGGCTCGAGGCCAGGAATGGAGTGGGGAGACACCAGTATTTGTGTTCACAGCCTGAGGGGCTGCATTTGGTCCCCTCACTGACTTAGCCAGGAATGGAACATATCCCCATGGGCAGAGCACAGCGTCCCCACAAACCTAGGCTGAACCCCAGAAACATGCCTGGCCAGTGGGGAGGGGAAAGATGGAGAGGGAAGAGAGGAGAGGAGAGGTGGGAAGGGGAGAGGTAGTAAGGGAGAGGAAGGGAGGGCGAGGTGGGAAGGGAGAAGTAGGGAGGGGAAAGGTAGTGAGGGAGAGGAGTTGAGGGGAGAAGAGAGGCGGGGAGAGGTGGAGGGAGGGAAAAGGTGGAGGGGAGGGAGGAGGAGAGAGGTGAGGTGGAATGGAGGGGAAGGGAGGAGGGGAGGGGAGAGGTGAAAGGAAGAGGAGAGGTTGGGAGGAGAGGGAGAGGAGGAGAAAGAGGGAGGGAGGGGAGGGGGGGTGGGAGGGGAGGGGAGAGATGTGGAGGGGGAAGGAAGGGGGAGAGATGGGGAGGGGAGAAGTGGGGAGGGGAGGGGAAGGGAGAGGTAGGGAGGGAAAGGGAGGGGGAGGGGAGAGGTGGGGAGGGGAGAGGAGGGAGAGGTGGGGAGGGAGAGAGGGGAGAAGTGGGAGGGGAGAGAGGGAGAAGTGGGGGAGGGGAGAGAGGGGAGGGGGAGGTGCTTCATCTGATCCACTCTGGCCCTTGTCTTCAGACAACACAGTTAAATCTCCAAATCCCACCTCCAAAGTTAAAGGCAAGGCAGAGCCAACGGCCCCGAGAGCCGATGGAGCTGGTTGGAGTGAGCAAGGGGGTTGTGGGAGGGGATTTAAACAGTGATTTACTCAGCCGTTCTGGAAGGTTCTGCCCTGAGGACAAAAAGGCAGCGTGGAAGACAAAGCTCTAATGAGGCCACCATCATATTGCTAATAACTTTGGTATTGGCATTCGAAGGCATCATTCTACAGAGAGAATAAACAGATTTATTCTCACACTGCCGGGAGCCAGAACCAGGGCGGCAGGACCCAGGGGGCACCGTCAGAGGGAGGCAGCAGTAGTCCAGTTGGCCTTAGCTTATCTTGGAGAGGGGGCCCACCTGCCCTGTCCGAGGTGCAGCTCAGGACGGGGCCCTGGGACATGTTGCTGCACCCCACCCTGAGCCTTACCACCCCAGTAGAGCCTGGACACCCCAACATCCCATCCCAAGCCGAATCAGCCCACCCAGAGCACAGACAGACACCCCCAGGCACATGGTGATGGCCCCTCCACAGCCTGAGTAGGGAACAGTGGCCCCTCCACAGCCTGAGTAGGGAACAGTGGCCCTCCACAGCCTGAGTAGGGAACAGTGGCCCCTCCACAGCCTGAGTAGGGGAACAGTGGCCCCTCCACAGCCTGAGTAGGGAACAGTGGCCCCTCCACAGCCTGAGTAGGGGAACAGTGGCCCCTCCACAGCCTGAGTAGGGGAACAGTGGCCCTCCACAGCCTGAGTAGGGGAACAGTGGCCCTCCACAGCCTGAGTAGGGGAACAGTGGCCCCTCCACAGCCTGAGTAGGGGGAACAGTGGCCCCTCCACAGCCCGAGTAGGGGAACAGTGGCCCTCCACAGCCTGAGTAGGGGGAACAGTGGCCCTCCACAGCCTGAGTAGGGAACAGTGGCCCCTCCACAGCCTGAGTAGGGGAACAGTGGCCCCTTCACAGCCTGAGTAGGGAACAGTGGCCCCTCCACAGCCTGAGTAGGGGGAACAATGGTCCAGGGTTCTCAGACCTGAAGCTCTCACGAACTGAAGTCAGAGGCCTCAAACTGCCACCATGGTCAATACCATCTCTTGACCCTGTGTCACGGCCACCAGCAGGTGTCCTGCTATCCTGTCTGTGGGCTCAGCAGAAGGCTGGGCTTCAGAGGCCAGAGGGTCACCTACAGACACTTTGGGGAGCCTCAGGCAAGAGGGGTGGGTCGACACATGCTTGAGGTTGGCTGGGGAGACCCCAAACAGTTCACGATCAGGGACTCCCTAGGGGACTCCCTAGTGGCCATGGAGCATGTGGTCAGAGTCGGGAAGGTGGCAGGGGGCGAGGGGCTTCTCCAGCTGCGGGAGCGGAGCCCCGCCTGTCTTTCTAAGGGAGCTCATGCGGCATGGAAATGTTTATGGAAAAAATATGAGCCTCCTTCCATGCTGGAGCCAGGAGAATGCTCGGACCTATGACTCGGCAGCCACAGACCAGCACGTCCCACAGGCCCCTTTGTTTCGTGAAGAAAGAAGCAGGAGGCGCCTGCCCACCCCCCAGAACCACCCGGAGCTCACGGGTGCCTCAAGAAGCCCCTGCGCATTGGGGATGGTGAAACAGTGGCCATCCGCCCAGCCAAGGAAGGGACAGCCAGGGGGCGGCTACTCCCAGAGCCCATCCCTCTGCTGACCACCCCCCGCAGCCCTGTTTCTGGTCTCACCCCCAGACACACTGCCCTGCCCACCCCTCTCCCCCTACCTCCTCACCCCCTACCCCACCCCCTCCATCCCTCCACCTACTCACAGCAGCCCCCAATCTGACCCTCTGTGCCACCAGGCCACTGCAGGGACCCCAACTCAGGGCATCCAGTCCAATGACAGGGATGCAGACTCCCGAGAGCTGGGTGCTGGCAGCCCTCCCACCCTCCTGTCTGAGTGGGTCATGAGGTGACCTCTCCACCAGAGGCCTCTGGGCCTTGCAGGCTGGGTACTCCCAGAAAAGCTGCACCTTCCCAGTGGCTGACCATGGCTGACCACACGGCCCTCTCTGAAGGGTGCCAGACTGGCTCCACACAGGCTCACAGCATGTCTTCCCACTTTGCAAAGGATTGTGGGTGTCAAAAAATGAGACAACTAGCCCATGACGCCAGCAGGGACCCAGGTCTCCTGCTGGGGTGCAGCCAGATGTCCTACAGCCACCCTGGAGAAGCTGGTCCCAAGGTGGGCACTGCGCCTGTCGAGGGCTGGTGGGGGCATAGGTGATGCTTTCCTCTCTAAGGACTCTAGGAGAGACCACTGGTACACAACTGGGTTTTCCCCAAGGGTGTTTGGACCACATTGGTAGATCCTTGGCAACTGCCTCCAGGCCTCTGACATAATTGCTTAAAAACTCAGTAGATGAAATGAAAAACACAATAGGGGCTCTCAACAATAGGATGACAGCAGCGGAAGAGAGAATCAGTGAGACTGAAGATGAGCTGCAGAAAGCACTCAGAGAACTACATAAGATGGAAAAAGACCAGAAAATGGATCAGCAACGTAACAGAGAACAATGGGATGAAGCCAGGCGGAACAACATAAGAATCATAGGTGTCCCAGAGGGACAGGAAAGTAACCCCAAGGAAATTAAAACAGTTAAAAGCATCCTGGCTGAAAAGTTCCCCGAGTTAAAGAATGAAGGCATGCAGATCCAAGAAGCCCGACGTACCAGCAAGAAGAGACCCCAATAGAAAGACCCCAAGACACATCCTAGTAATGAATGCCATAGACAGAGACACAATTCTTCAAGCAGCAAGATCAAAGAAGGAAATTGTATACAAAGGGAGCATCCATTTGACTTTCAGCAGACTTCTCAGAAGACACCCTCCAAGCCCGAAGGCAGTGGTGGGATATAGTAAAAAAACTTAACGAAATGAATGCCTCAGCAAGAATTCTTTATCCAGCTAAACTCTCACTCAGATTTGAAGGACAGATATACAACTTCTTGGATAAACAATAGCTTAGGAACTTTGTAAAATCAAAACCAATCTTAAAAGAAGGACTGAAAGATCTACTATAAGACGAGACATAATCCAAAAAGAACAACCAACCTATACAGAAAGATGGCACAAAATCCCATGACAATAATCTCTCTCAATATCAATGGTCTAAATGCACCAGTTAAGAGACACAGAGTGGCAAAATGGATCAAAAAAACTCTAAATATCTGCAGGGCTAGCCACAATGTGTAAAAGAAGAGGGAGAGAGATGCAGAGACAGAGACAGAGAGACAGAGAGAGAAAGAGAGAATACTGGGGTACCGCTATTGAGGCATCCTGGGGGTGGGTGGGAGGGGGTGGGGTACATTGGTGGTGCAAATGGGGCACTGTACTGAGCCACACCCCTCCCTGAGCCACATTCACTGCACTGAGCCACATTCACTGCACTGAGCCACACCCACTGCACTGAGCCACACCCACTGCACCTACCTCCCTGAGCCACACCCACTGCACAGAACCACACCCACCTCCCTGAGCCACACCCACACACTGAGTCACCGGCATTGCAGGCCCCAGACTGCACCCCATCCCAGTGCCTGCTTCCCTCCTTGCTGTCCTGCCCCAGGCTTTTCTCAGAATCGGGTTTAGTGGGTATTGAGAGGAACATCACATGGGAAGAGTTCTTCTAAAAAAGGCTGAATTGGAAGCCTACAGTTCCTCCCTCAGCCCGCCTCTCCCCTACTGCTGTGTCCCAACTCAGCCCTGCTCCAGACGCACCCACCTTCTTGGCCCTAGAGACCCCTAGACCAGCTGACCCACTATGGGGTGGGGCATGCGGGCACCATGGGGCATTGGGGTGCAGGAGCAGGACCCCCGGCTGGCTGGGGCTGCAGAGCTGAGCCTCAGACAGCCCTTTATTAGCATATAATGGCACCCTGCACTTCCGCTGCAGCCACATCCATACTCATTTTCCACGCTGCTTGCTGTATTTCATCTTTATTTTGGGCCTATGGGCTTAAGCTGTCGCCTCAGAAATTCTGTCCCCATGAGCCTCTCCTGAAGCCAGATGGCTCCCCCCAGCCCCCTGCTGCGTGCAGAGCCAGGCCCAGCAGGCAGAATCTCGAGAGTTGCTGGGACCAGCCCGGATCAAGCCGAAGCTCCCCCCACCCAAAGCCGCCTGGGGCCCAGGAGCCCCCAAGTCCTGGAGGTGTCTGAGGAGATACAGTGGACCGTGTCACCCAAAGATGCAGTCGGCTGTCGGGCGGGGGCAGGGCACATGAGGCGGAGCTTCCGGCTGCCTCATTCCTTCCCAGGTAGGGACACAGGGCACAGGGCACTAGGGGGCCGAGAGGCCCAAAGGGAGCACTTCAGTAAGTGCTATTGCCTCATAGTCAGCCAAGAGTCTCCCCCAGAGCACCTTAGGGCCCGCCCAACCACCCGCCCAGTCTGGGAACACCCCGCTCTCCAGCCCACTTCCTCGGGACATCAAGGCTGTGGATGGGAATGACCCTTGAGGTGCGGCCATCAGAGGGTGTCCCCTCCTGGCAGAAGATTGGTCTGGCTCAGGGCATGCCAGCAGTAGAAATTAGGCTCATGGGGGCCATGTAAGGGGCCACTGTACCAGGCTAGTCAGCATTCAAATGTGACAGGGTTTGTCTCATCAGGAGGGTCTCTGGGTATGGTAGGAATCACGTGTCCTGGGGACTCCTGTTCCTGGGTCTCAGTGCCACCTGAGTCTGTCCGTACAGGTCCCCTCCCAGCTTCTAGGGCACCAAAGGTCATTCTGGGTCTGGTGGCAGTATCTGTGCAGCGTGCGTAGTGTCCATGCAGTATCTGTGCAGTGTGTGTACAGCACCATGCAGTGGCTTGCAGTGTGTGTACCACGTCCATGCAGTATCTGTTCAGTGTGTGTACCACGTCCATGCAGTATCTGTGCAGTGTGTGTACAGCATCCATGTAGTATCAGTGCAGTGTACAGTATCCATGCAGTGGCTTGCAGTGTGTGTAGTGTCCATGCAGCATCTGTGCAGTGTGTGTACCACGTCCATGCAGTATCTGTGCAGTGTGTGTACCACGTCCATGCAGTATCTGTGCAGTGTGTGTACAGCATCCATGTAGTATCAGTGCAGTGTACAGCATCCCTGCAGTGGCTTGCAGTGTGTGTAGTGTCCATGCAGCATCTGTGCAGTGTGTACCACGTGCCCATGCAGTATCTGTGCAGTGTGTGTACCACATCCATGCAGTATCTGTGCAGTGTGTACAGCATCCATGTAGTATCAGTGCAGTGTACAGCATCCATGCAGTGGCTTGCAGTGTGTGTAGTGTCCATGCAGCATCTGCACAGTGTGTGTACCACGTCCATGCAGTATCTGTGCAGTGTGTGTACCGCGTCCATGCAGTATCTGTGCAGTGTGTATACAGCATCCATGTAGTATCAGTGCAGTGTACAGCATCCATGCAGTGGCTTGCAGTGTGTGTAGTGTCCATGCAGCATCTGTGCAATGTGTGTACCATGTCCATGCAGTATCTGTGCAGTGTGCATACAGCATCTATGCAGTATCAGTGCAGTGTGTTATAGTTTTCATGCAGTGGCTGTGCAGTGTGTGTACCACATCCATGCAGTATCTGTGCAGTGTGTACAGTATCCATGCAGTATCAGTGCCAGTATGTACTGTATCCATGCAGTATCTGTGAAATGTGCATACAGTATCCATGCAGTATCTGTGCAGTGTGCATACAGTATTTATACAGTATCAGTATCTGTATAATTATAGACATCATTCTGGAATGGATTGAGGCTCTTTATGTTCCTGGAGCAAGCAGATGCCCTTGGGCTCTACTAGCATTAGACAGAACATATGGAGATGTTACTGGGGTCCGCTCGAGCAAATCGATAATGAACGGGAAGACAGTGATACAGTGACCTGTGCAATGTGAGAGTATCCATGTAGTATCTATACAGTGTGTGTACAGCATCCATGCAGTATCAGTGCAGCGTATGCACAGTATTCATGCAGTATCTGTGCAGTGTGCATACAGTATCCATCCAGTATCTGTGCAGTGTGTACAGTATCCATGCAGTATCTGTGCAGTGTGTGTACAGTATCCATGTAGTATCTGTGCAGTATGCATACAGTATCCATCTAGTCGGTGCATACAGTATCCATGCGTATCTGTGCAGTGTGCATACGTTCCTGCAGTATCTGGCAGGTGCGTAGTATCCATCCAGTATCTGTGCAATGTGCAGTTTCCATACAGTGCTTGCAATGTGTATAAAGTATCCATGCAGTGTGCATACAGTATCCATGCAATTCCTTGCAGTGTGCATACAGTATCCATGCTGTTCCTTACAGTATGCAAGTATCCATTTACTCTGTGTCATTTGCATGCAGTGCCTTAGTTTCTGAGCCGTGTGCACTTCAGTGTGCCTGCATCATGCCTGTGCAAGGGGAGGACAACCTGGAGCCCAGATGGGACCCAGGCCCCTGACAGGCAGAGCCCCCTCACCCCTGCCTCCAGCTGGATGTGTCCCTGTCAGGTCCAGCAGCCCTCCCCTCCCTCTCACCCCTGCCCATCAGGGGCCACTAATGAAGGACAATACTAGGTTTCTGCTGTCAGGGGACGCTGAGCCCCTGAGTGTGATGTCCGATCCATCTGCCTGTGCCCTGGCTGGGACCCTGCCCGCTCCTTGCTCACCCCAAGATGCTCCGTGCCCAGGAGCTAAGTGGAACAGAGCGGGGTGATGCAGGGCACGAGCCCTTTGCCCAGATGCCCAGGCTTAGACCAGTGTCAGCCCCTCCCAACCCAGCCTGCCCTGACTGCAAGCATCTGCCAAGGCTGCCACCTCCTGGCGTCTGGATGGCCCTGTCACTGCAGGCTGAGACACTGGCACCCAGCTCAGAGGGTGCGGGCCCAGGTATCACTCAGCACAGCAGCTGCAGCAGACAGGGGTGACGGTGGGGCGGGTATTCCCGGGAGGCCAGTTCAGAACTCCCCATCCAGGGCTCTGGGCTGAGTGGGGGCCTTTGGGCAGAGGGTCTCACAACAGACTCCTGCCCCTCTCACCCCTGCCGGCGGTGCCCATGCTTGCTCCCACCCTTACTGCAGGCTGCAGCGGCAGGTGAGGCTCCGCCGACGCCATTTGTGCCTCTAATAAGATGTCAAGCCTCCCACCAGCAGGCAGAAATCTCATGTTCTGAGCAGCAGGGTCCCGCGGTCCTGCGCTATTTTGCGGCAGAGCTGAATGCGGCTCAAGATGGGGGAGAGCTGGTGGGATGGGGGCGGCAGGGGGGCGGGCAGGAGAAACTGTTGGAATTTGGGAGCCGGGCCAGGGCAGCCTTGGCAGCAGCTCCTGGGCCCCTCCTCGGCAGGAACCGGCTTAGCTCGGAGCAGCTGCTCAGGGGGCTTCACTCATCTCTGCCACGGAGCGTTGGGGGAGGCGGGTGGCACAGTCGGGGGCACCCCACCCTGAGGGCTCCTTCCATGGGCAGAATAAGAGAAGGACCCCAGGGGAGCCGGCCAGCTGCCAGGCGGGCAGTGTCTGGGTCAGCAGGAAGGAGGGTGGAAAGGCCAGCGGGGCTCCTGCCGCCTGCATGGGGCCACCCCTGGGAGTGGTCACAGAACACACACAGCCCCTACGAGACTCCCAGGTCACGCCCCCAGGCCCCACCACCCCTTCCTTCTGGGGGACCCTCCTGAAAGTGCAACCAGCACCCAGCTCAGCGCATCCAAACATCCCCGGTGGACTTACTGGGGTGCAGAACCCAGCCCCAGGTCTAGCTCGGCTCCCCCTGTGCTCCCACTCCACAGGGAACCCAGCCCTGCCCACCATGCTCTGACCTGGCCATGTCACCCATATATTGGCCAGTCACCTATATATTGGCCACAGAACTTGAGGCTCACAATTCTCCTCACTTGGTCCCTTGGGTGGCAGGAGCCAGAGCTGGCTGAGGCCCCAGAACACAGCACCCCAGCATCTTTGTTGCTACCAGATGCGCAAGAAGTAGCCCCGGGCTCCTGGCCACGGCAGCATGGCCCAGCCTGCTCCTAGCCACAGCGGCCATGGCCCAGCCTGCAGTATCTTTGCCCCTTCCAGAAGGGCAGGAGCAGAAGAGCCAGAAGTGGCCCAGGGCAGTGTGGGAAGCTCGAGTCTGTAGCGGGTCGCCACAGGTGTCACACATCTGCTCAGACGTGCTGCGGCAGCCACGGTGGGGCTGGTGGCCTGCCCAGGTCCTGAGTGCCGTGGAGATGGGGGCAGGGCCTGCAGAGGCTGATGCACCCCCCGCTCCCCCCCACAGAGAAGGCTGCACCCCCAGAAGCTGCACATTCTCCCCCCAGGTCACTCAACCTGCTGCACCCCCTTCTCGCTCTCTGGCCCTCTGGACCCCTGGGAGGAGTCTCAGGTGAGGACAGTCCAGGTGAAGGGAGACTCCAGCTCTGAGGAGGGACGAGGAAGGGGCGCTG
This sequence comes from Cryptotis parvus, assembly GCA_021461705.1. Classification (NCBI taxonomy): domain Eukaryota; kingdom Metazoa; phylum Chordata; class Mammalia; order Eulipotyphla; family Soricidae; genus Cryptotis; species Cryptotis parvus. Next base: position 188,315 of record JAJIBD010000783.1, on the reverse strand, counting down.
GGTGCCGGGAGGCGCCACCCTCACTCCTGACGGTGATTTTCTGAGGCGCTTTGTGTATGTGTCCGTCTGCCGAGTCCCTGCCTGCGATCCCTGAGCCCAGGGCGCTATTTTAAAGCATCGAAAGCACCATTTCAGGGCAGAAATCAATAAAATGCACAAAAAAAAAAAAGGAAAAAATCCGAGAGGACCCCGCAGAGCAGAGCACTCCGCCTCTCACGCTGAAGCTGATTTCTGAAAACCTCAATAACGGTGGCTGTTCCCCAAGTGTGGGGCTGCGGCCAGCATTTAGGTGGTTTGACACGGAGACAAGGAGTCAGTAGCTCCAGCCACTCGGCGCCCAGAGGGTCCCTGAGCTCGTGCCCACATGCCCGTGACCAAGGCCTTTGTTCCTTACCCCAGCTGCCCCCAGGCCCTGCACAGGCTTCCCCCGTGGCCCCTGAGCATGCCAGAGCCCCCAAAGGGCCACACGGGCAGCCCCCTGGCTTGCTCCCCAGCACTGCAGAAGGGGACGGGCCAGCTCACGCGCCTGCCCTGTCTCCTGGGTCCCGTCCTGTCCGGGGCTGGGAGGCCCAGCTGAGCCCGTCTGTTTGTGCGCCCGGTGCCCCATTGACTTCCAGAGGCTTCAGGGCCTCCTCTGAGGGCACCATCTGCCATTTCTTGCCCTGATTCCACAGATGTGGGGAAAGTGGAAACAGGAAACAGGAAAAGCCTCGGAGGCACTTCTGCAGGGCAGTGGGGAAAACAGGGTGCAGGAGAGGGGGGACCTGGGGTCCTGCTGGGTGAGCACGCAGATAGGAGGGGGCTGGGGAATGGGGAGGCACCAGCACTGAGTCAGGAGCTCGGCCAGCCCTCTGCCCCGCCCCCTCCCCCACGGCACCATGACCACTGACCACTGACCACCTGCAGGGGGACTCGAGGAGGGGCGGGGCTGCTCTCCACAGAACCTGGTTCCCCAAGGCAGGAACCTTCCCTCTGTCTGTGCTCCGGGCAGTGCCCAGGACAAACCAGCCATGCCTGGCACACAGAGACTCTGGCCCCCAGACCACCCTCTCCCCCCCTCCGTTCCCCAAAGCCAGTGGGTGCCACCCTGGGGAGCTCTTTGGGGGACACAGAAACATACACCCAGTCAGCATCAAGGAGTAGGGGAGAGGTGAGGCCGGAAGCCCCAGTGACCTCATGCAGAGATGAGCAGCCCGGAGAGAAAGCAGAGACTGCAAAAGCTCCAACAGCAGTGGTCACTGCAGATGACCCCCAAGTGACCCCAACACCCTGCAGGTCCCCTGCGGAGCCACGTCCACCTCCCATCAGGGCACTGCACCCTCCAGTGGGCCCCGTGCCCCATGCCCGAGCCCCTGGGCTCCCACTACTTCCCCTGGGAAAGAGCCACTAGGGCCTCGGCCACCGGCCCCAGACCCCCAGCCCTGCCCACAGCTCAGAGCACACCTGTGCAGCCTGACACAGCCCAGGACAGGTAAGAGGACACGCTGGCGCTCACCACTCATGTGACAGCCCCCAGCCACCAAGCGTGCGCACTGGTCTCGGGAGAGCTCCTGCATGTGAGGGTCAGTCCCGCCACAGCCCCCAGACGAGGGAGGTGGCCCCCCATGTTCACTCGGACCAAGGGGCTGTTGGATGGAAGGGGGACACTTGTCCAGCCCTTGGAGTGACACTGCAGCAAATGCTCAGACCTTGCCCAGCCGGCTGCCCACACCCCCCTCCCGTCCCCACGACCTCAGCTCGGTGACCTCAGTGCAGTTTGGGGGCCGTCTCCGCCTGGACTTCGCAGAACCCCATCCTCTGCCATGGTGCCACGGGACCCTTTGCAGGTTTATGGATATGAATGCCCGTTCCCAGCTGGGAATCCCGGCTGGCGCAAAACAAGATAAGATATGTAAGGCCTAACGCACTGTGACCTTTCCTTTGTCTCCCAAAACCACTTGCTTAAGACAAATCTCGGCGGTCATAAATCACAGCGGCTCACAAGTACAGGGGCCAGCTCTGGAAGCCGGAGCCCGTCCATCACATGACGAGGAATTGTCAGCAGCCCTCTGGGGCCTGCAAATCGCAGCCCCTTCTCCTGGGACACACCTCGGCTCCACTCATACAGGAAGGATCTCCAACTGCTCAGCAGCCTGGGGCCGCCTCCAGGAAGTCCTCCATCCTGCGCTGGTTCCTGACAGAAAATGGGGCTGTTGCTGACAGCAGGTGCGGCTCCTCCTGCGACCACTGGCTGGAGCCCGCAGGGTGGTGCTAAGTGGGGTCGATGCCAGAGCCCCATTGCAGGGACCTCTGGCCATCAGAGAAGGCTGTGTCCCTATGCTGGGCTTATGCAGGACAGTGCCACACTCACAGGGCTGGGACGGGATCTTCCGGGAGTCACAAGCCCGAGGGGGACCGTACCCCTGCACCCAGGGACCGGCCTCTCACACTGAGAGGCGCCAGCCCTGCGGCGCAGCCAACAGGGGCTTGTTCCCAGCCACACAAGTTCCCCTGAGCACAGAACCAGGAGTTAGTCCTGAGCACTGCTGGCTGTGTATGCACCCCACACACTCAGGGCCAGACCTCAGCCTCACTGCCCCCACCGGGATGCAGGGGTCCGTGGGAGGGCTCCCAGCCTGCCCCCTCCTGTCTGGCGCCCCTTCCCTGTCCCTGACCATCAGGGGCTGACCCAGAGGAAGGCAGGTTGAGCACAGACCAACATGCAGGAAGGGGAGAGGCCGGCAGACTCCGGGTGGGGGAGCCAGAAGGGGCTGGGGGGGGGCTGAGGTGCCGTGGGCTTTGCCGGCCAGGGAGAGCCCTGCCGTGTCAGGCTGTTTTCACTGGGGGTTCCTTGGGCCTTGTCTGAGCAATGAGAAGTGTAGGTGGAGTTGGCGGGACAAGGCAGAGTTGGAGAAGGTTCCGACACCGGACACCTGCTGTGGAGCCCGACAAAAGGGCCGGCCCTCCCTGGGGGCTCTGGGGGGCTGTGCGGGGTGGGGGAGCCCAGAGTCCAGAGCACAGGAGCTGGCCGGCCCAGGCATACAAGGTAAGCCTCAGATGGGGGCGCGGGCCCTGAGGGACGGGGGAGGGGACAGTCCTTGGGCCAGGCCTCCGGGCATTTTGCCCGGATCTTGTTTGTTGGAATTTTGTTGGAGCCTCTATGAAATCTGCGTGCGTGCTCATGTAAATCATATGCAAATCAGCCGCCCCCGGATCAGCTGGAGGAAACGTCTCTGCCGCCTCCTCCTTCCCTGGCAGGAAGGGGGGTCAGCCTGGCAACAGCTGTGATAGGGCCCGGGAGACGGCGGCATCTGTCCCCGCGCCCCTCTGAAGGGAAACTGAGGCTTCAGGGAGGGGGCACCAGCCAGAGGTTCCTCCTCCCCTTGGGGCAGCGCTGGTGGGGCCGCCCCTGCCCCAGCCGGTCCTCCTCCCAGAGAGGGAGACTCCAGGCTGGCTGGGCGCCGATACACACTGCGAGAGTCTCTCCCGCGGGACGGGGCGCGCGCAGAGCTCCGGGTGCCTCTGATTAGAAACTGTAATATTTGCTCTGAAACCCACTCCCAGGGCCACGGCTAACAATACGTCCCCCGAATCAAAGCCTCTCCAAAAATAAAGCACCGCCAGCCCCTGCATTGGCGAAATGGCACCCGAGGCTGCGGGGAGCGACGGAACCTCAGTGTGCGTGGGCGCCCCAGCGCTAGGCCCTGCGCAGACGAGGGCGAGCGGGAGGGGCTCCCCTGCTGGGACCGGGCCTGCCTATGCTGGGGTCCTGCTCCCTGTCAGCCTTCCCACACCCACAGGTCCCAGCTGCCTCGCTCGGGAGGCACAGTCCTGCAGAAAGCGTGTGTGTGCATGTGTGTGGGCATGTGGGCATGTGTGTGCATGTGTGTATGTGTGTGTATGTGTGTGCATGTATGTGTGTGCATGTGTATGCACGTGTGAGTGTGTATGTGTGTTATGCATTGTGTATGTGTGTATCCATGGGTGTATATGTGTGTATGCGGTGTAGGTGTGTATAAGCATGTGTATGTGTGAATTTGTATGTATGAGTGTGTATATATGTGTATGCATGTATATGCAATGTGTGTATGTGTATGCATGTGTGTGCATGTTTGTATGTATATGCATGTTAAGTGTGTTGTGCATGCATGTGCATATGTGTATGCATGTGTGTGTAGTGTGTATGCATGTGTATGAGTGTATACATGTGTATGCATGTCTGCATGTGTGTATACATGTGTGCATGTGTATGCATGTGACTGTGTGTATGAGTGTGTATGCATGTGTATAGGTGTGTATGTGTGTATGTGTGTGTGCATGTGTATCTGTGTATGCATTGCAGCTGCGTGCCACATGAGCAGAACACTTAAGTATGTCTGGAGCCGCACATCATGTCCAGGACTCACAGGGGAGCCCTCACTGTGCCGGGGGTCTGGGGGAGCCCATTGAGGGTGGGGGCCCCAAGCAGGACCTGAGCTCAGGCTCGGCCACACCTTGACTCGGCTGTTGGCAGTTAACGAGCCTCAGTGTCACCGTCTGTAAAATGGGATCTGGGTCCTCTCAGGGCACAGGCGGTTGCGTGGTCTGGGTGGGCCGCAGCCTTGTGCGAGGCACTGAGAGCGTCCCGGGCAAGTAAGTGAGGGCTGCAGAGCCTCAGTCCTGGTGTCCGGGGTCACTTCCTGGCCCTCTGCCCCTGCCCCCCAAACACAGGAGCCTGAGGGGGCCCAGCGAAATCAGGGAGGAACCGGCCCTGAGTGCCAGCACCTACAGCGGCCTATGGCACCCGCAGCCCCCACCCCGCAGAGCCTGGGGCTGAGCAGCACAAGGGGCAGCAGTTTCCACCCCACAGGAAGCCTTCTGGAAGCAGGCTTGGCACTTCCCTGAACAAGGGGCCTGAAGCTTGGGAGGCCAGCAGCACCACCAAGGACTGGCCCCAGAGAGAGTCAGAAGCCCCGCGATTGGTGGACAGCAAAGGCTGGAGCAGGAGACCCTCAGCTGTCAGAGATGGACATTAATGAGCTTGATCCCAACTCCTAGCTTGGGCCACACTACACCTGCCCACCTGCCCGCCATGCACTGCAGCTGCCCCGCCCCCCACACACCAGCCCCGCCCCACACACACCAGCCCCGCCCCACACACACCAGCCCGCCACACACACACCAGCCCCGCCCACACACACACCAGTCCCGTCCACACACACACCAGCCCCGCCCCCACACACACCAGCCCCCACACACACACCAGTCCCGCCACACACACCAGCCCCCGCCCACACACACACCAGTCCCGCCCCACAAACACCAGTCCCGCCCCACACACACCAGTCCCGTCCACACACACACCAGCCCCGCCCCCACACACACCAGCCCCGCCCCACACACACCAGTCCCGTCCACACACACCAGCCCCGCCCCACACACACCAGCCCCGCCCCCACATACACCAGCCCGCCCACACACACCCAGCCCCTCCCATACGCACACCAGTCCCGCCCCACACACACACACCAGCCCCGCCCCACACAACACACACTAGCCATGCCCACACACACCAGCCCCGCCCAACACACACATCAGCCCCGCCCCACAACACACCAGCCCCCCACACACACACACCAGCCCCCTCCCATACTCACACCAGTCCCGCCCCACACACACACCAGCCCCGCCCCACACACACACCAGCCCCGCCCCACACACACACCAGCCCCGCCACACACACACACCAGCCCCGCCCCACACACACACCAGCCCGCCCCACACACACACCAGCCACGCCCCACACACACCAGCCCCGCCCCACACACACCAGCCCCGCCCCACACACACCAGCCCCGCCCACACACACCAGCCCCCCCCATACACACCAGTCCCGCCCCACACACACACCAGCCCCGCCCCCACACACACACCAGCCCCGCCCACACACACACTAGCCATGCCCCACACACACCAGCCCCGCCCAACACACACACCAGCCACGCCACACACACCAACCCCGCCCCAACACACACACCAGCCCCACACACACACCAGCCCGCCCAACACACACCAGCCCCACACACACACACACCAGCCCGCTCCACACACACACCAGTCCCGCCCCACACACACCAGCCCCGCCCACACACACACCAGTCCCGCCACACACACACCAGCCCCACCCCACACACACACCAGTCCCGCCCCACACACACACAGCCCCACCCCACACACATACCAGCCCCACACACACACACACCAGCCCCGCCCCACACACACACCAGCCCCCCCCACACACACATACCAGCCCCGTCCACACACACACCAGTCCCCGCCCCCACACACACAGCCCTGCACACACACACACCAGCCCAGCCCCACACACACACCAGCCACGCCACACACACACCAGCCCCACCCCCACACACACACCATCCCCACCCCCACTCACACATACCAGCCCCGCCCCACACACACCAGCCCCGCCCCCACACACACCAGCCCTGCACACACACACCAGTCCCGCCCCACACACACACCAGCCCTGCACACACACACCAGCCCAGCCCACACACACACCAGCCACACACACACACACACCAGCCCCACCCACACACACACATACCAGCCCCACACACACACCTGCTCCCAGCCCCACCCACTCACAAACTTGCTCCACAGACACCTCCTGGGGCTCACAGGAAGACAGCACTGGCCGGAGCCCATGACCAGTAGGGCGGCCCCCACCCCCAGGGGTGAGGCTGAGGCAGGAGGCACGTGGGCTGGGGCAGGGTCTCAGTCAGGGAGCCCACAGCCGGTGCTTTCCACCATCCACATTCCTCTGTGTGGGACACCCCAGGTCAGAGGGGACTGGAGGGAGCAGAAACTTCCACTGCCCCCTGGGGAACAGCCCAGGCTCTGCCCACAACTGCAGCAGAACCTGGGCACCGTCCACCCCTCTCCCAGGTGGGCAGAGTGGGGGCAGGGGACTCCCACACTCAGGACCAGGGGTATTAAACAGATGGTGACATTTAAGACCCAGAAAATGGCTCTACACCGATGAAAGTTTATGGCCTGAGTCTGCACCATAATTTTCACCCCGATGCTCCCTCTGCCCTCCCCCGCCTGTGTCCAATACCTGCTGTGCCGTCCCCAGGGCTCAGCAGACACCAGCCCCTAGTCCCCAGCAATGCCCTGCCCCACGCCCACTCACCGCCACCCCCACCTGCAGGGTCCTGGCCCCCCCAGGTCTGCTTCCAGCCGACACTAAAGGGGCCCCACTCCCTGCTGCGGACCCTGAGACAGCCCTGGTCAGGCAAAAACTGGGGACCCCCCAAGCATGGTCGGGGGTGGGGAAGTACTGAGCTTTGAGCCCTGGGACCTGGGTGAAGCCTGAGTATCGGCTCTGAGATTCCACTGGGAGGTGTAGGCAAGGAGGACCCCCACTTCCTGCTGCGCTGCCCCAGGCTACACCTGGACCAGCAGGACCCCCGGGATACCTCATCTTCCAGCAGTTCAGCCAAGCAGCTCCCAGCCAGCCCAGCTCACGAGACCCCAGCGCATTCCCAGGACACTGGTTCTCCAGACCGGGGTTTCTGGGGACCACAGACCGCCCCCAGCCTGGGTGAAGCCGCACCCACACAGGCTCCTGCCAGGACTGTTCTGGGCCATGCTCCATGGCATGAAATGGGACCTGGTGGGGTGGGGGACAAGCAGCCCTGGGAAGCCCCCAAAGACCCAGAGACAGGGCGAGCCCCAACAACCCTAGGACATGGGAGCCAAGCACCCTGACACAGGGGTACCCCCACCACCTCACACCCTCACCAAGGAGATGCCCCGGGAGACTCCAGGCCCAGCGACACACAGCTGGCACCTCTCCCAAGGCTCCAGGGCTCCAGCATGGGGCCCACCCCCACCCGGCTCCATGCAGAGGCTGCCTGGACATGAGCTATGTGCAGGATCACTCCATGATGCGGCCATCTGGGCAGCCTGCCTGGAGCCCACAGCTGACCTCTCCCAGCCACGGGGAGGCACGGAGCACCCCAGAGACCCCAAACGCCTGCAAATCCCTCTACCGGCCACCATCTCCGGTAGCAGCTTGCAAGAATTTTCAAGCACGCAACAGGGTACACTTTAGACAGCAGGGGAGAGTGGAGTACACTCAGACAGCAGGGGAGAGGGGGAACACTCAGACAGCAGGGGAGAGGGGGAACACTCAGACAGCAGGGGGAGAGTGGGGAACACTCAGACAGCAGGGGAGAGTGGAGTACACTCAGACAGCAGGGGAGAGTGGGGAACACTCAGACAGCAGGGGAGAGTGGAGAACACTCAGACAGCAGGGTAGAGTGGGAACACTCAGACAGCAGGGGAGAGGGGGGAACACTCAGACAGCAGGGGAGAGTGGGGAACACTCAGACAGCAGGGGGAGAGGGGGGAACACTCAGACAGCAGGGGAGAGGGGGGAACACTCAGACAGCAGGGGAGAGGGGGAACACTCAGACAGCAGGGGAGAGGGGGAACACTCAGACAGCAGGGGAGAGGGGGGAACACTCAGACAGCAGGGGAGAGTGGGAACACTCAGACAGCAGGGGAGAGTGGGGAACACTCAGACAGCAGGGGAGAGTGGAGTACACTCAGACAGCAGGGGAGAGGGGGAACACTCAGACAGCAGGGAGAGGGGGGAACACTCAGACAGCAGGGGAGAGGGGGAACACTCAGACAGCAGGGGAGAGGGGGAACACTCAGACAGCAGGGGAGAGGGGGAACACTCAGACAGCAGGGGAGAGGGGGGGAACACTCAGACAGCAGGGGAGAGGGGGAACACTCAGACAGCAGGGGAGAGGGGGGAACACTCAGACAGCAGGGGAGAGGGGGGAACATTCAGATAGCAGGGGAGAGTGGAGTACACTCAGACAGCAGGGGAGAGGGGGAACACTCAGACAGCAGGGGAGAGGGGGAACACTCAGACAGCAGGGGAGAGGGGGAACACTCAGACAGCAGGGGAGAGGGGGAACATTCAGATAGCAGGGGAGAGGGGGGAACACTCAGACAGCAGGGGAGAGGGGGAACACTCAGACAGCAGGGGAGAGGGGGGAACACTCAGACAGCAGGGGAGAGGGGGGAACATTCAGATAGCAGGGGAGAGTGGAGTACACTCCAGACAGCAGGGAGAGGGGGAACACTCAGACAGCAGGGGAGAGGGGAGAACACTCAGACAGCAGGGAGAGGGGGAACACTCAGACAGCAGGGGAGAGTGGGGAACACTCAGACAGCAGGGGAGAGTGGGGAACACTCAGACAGCAGGGGAGAGTGGAGTACACTCAGACAGCAGGGGAGAGGGGGAACACTCAGACAGCAGGGGAGAGTGGGGAATACTCAGACAGCAGGGGAGAGGGGGTAACACTCAGACAGCAGGGGAGAGGGGGAACACTCAGACAGCAGGGGAGAGGGGGAACACTCAGACAGCAGGGAGAGGGGGAACACTCAGATAGCAGGGGAGAGTGGAGAACATTCAGACAGCAGAGGAGAGTGGAGAACACTCAGACAGCAGGGGAGAGGGGGAACACTCAGACAGCAGGGGAGAGGGGGGAACACTCAGACAGCAGGGGAGAGGGGGGGAACACTCAGACAGCAGGGAGAGTGGGGAACACTCAGACAGCAGGGGAGAGGGGGAACACTCAGACAGCAGGGGAGAGGGGGGGAACACTCAGACAGCAGGAGAGAGTGGGAACACTCAGACAGCAGGGGAGAGGGGGGAACACTCAGATAGCAGGGGAGAGTGGGGAACATTCAGACAGCAGAGGAGAGTGGGGAACACTCAGACAGCAGGGGGAGAGTGGGGAACATTCAGACAGCAGGGGAGAGGGGGAACACTCAGACAGCAGGGGGAGAATGGGGAACACTCAGACAGCAGGGGAGAGGGGGGGGGAACACTCAGACAGCAGGGGAGAGGGGGAACACTCAGACAGCAGAGGAGAGTGGGGAACACTCAGACAGCAGAGGAGTTTGGAGAACACTCAGACAGCAGGGGAGAGTGGGGAACACTCAGACAGCAGAGGAGTTTGGAGAACATTCAGACAGCAGGGGAGAGTGGGGAATACTCAGACAGCAGGGGGAGAGGGGGAACACTCAGACAGCAGGGGAGAGGGGGAACACTCAGACAGCAGGGGAGAGGGGGAACACTCAGACAGCAGGGGAAAGGGGGGAACACTCAGACAGCAGGGGAGAGGGGGAACACTCAGACAGCAGGAGAGAGTGGGAACACTCAGACAGCAGGGGAGAGGGGGGAACACTCAGATAGCAGGGAGAGTGGGGAACATTCAGACAGCAGAGGAGAGGGGGGGAACACTCAGACAGCAGGGGAGAGGGGGAACACTCAGACAGCAGGGGAGAGTGGGGAACACTCAGATAGCAGGGGAGAGTGGGGAACATTCAGACAGCAGAGGAGAGGGGGGAACACTCAGACAGCAGGGGAGAGGGGGAACACTCAGACAGCAGGGGGAGAGGGGGAACACTCAGACAGCAGGGGAGAGGGGGAACACTCCAGACAGCAGGGGAGAGGGGGAACACTCAGACAGCAGGGGAGAGGGGGAACACTCAGACAGCAGGGGGAGAGGGGGGAACACTCAGACAGCAGGAGAGAGTGGGGAACACTCAGACAGCAGGGAGAGGGGGGGGAACACTCCAGATAGCAGGGGAGAGTGGGGAACATTCAGACAGCAGAGGAGAGGGGGGAACACTCAGACAGCAGGGGAGAGGGGGAACACTCAGACAGCAGGGGAGAGTGGGGAACACTCAGATAGCAGGGGAGAGTGGGGGAACATTCAGACAGCAGAGGAGAGGGGGGAACACTCAGACAGCAGGGGAGAGGGGGAACACTCAGACAGCAGGGGAGAGGGGGAAACACTCAGACAGCAGGGGAGAGGGGGGAACACTCAGACAGCAGGGGAGAGGGGGAACACTCAGACAGCAGGGGAGAGGGGGAAACACTCAGACAGCAGGGGAGAGGGGGAACACTCAGACAGGGGAGAGTGAATGGACGGGTGTGTAGAGGGGTGAATTGATGAGTGGATGGATGGTGTCTGGGTGGAGGGTGGATGTATGGGCAGGTGAGTGAGTGGGAAGATGGTGGATGGTGGATGGATTGTGGGTGAGCGGATGAATGATGGATGGATGGATGGTGGGTGGCTGGATGGAGGGTGCATGGGTGGTGGCTAGAGGGGTGGGCTGATGAGAGGGTTGGTGGGTAAGTGGGGGCTGGCTGGCTGATGGAGAGTGTGGGCATGTGCTAGCAGTGGGTCCATAGTGCTTGTGCTCAGACACAGGATCTGTGCGGGCCTAGATAACACAGTGGGCCGGGGCCAGAGGAAAGCACAGTCGGCAGGGTGGGGCGTTTGCATTGCATGAGGCTGACCCAGATTCAATCCCTGGCATCCCATATGGTCCCCCGAGCACTGCCAGGAATAATTCCTGAGTGCAGAGCCAGGAGTAACCCCCGAGCATCGCTGGGGTATGACCCAAAAAAGATAAACAAAGGAAAAAGAAAAAGAAAAAAAGAATGCAGTGGGCTGGCAGCGGCAGCTCCCGCGGAGACCTGGCAGCGTCCTGGCAGATACCTGGCAGCGGTGCCACTGTGTCTCCTGTTTGAGTCCGTGTGGGGCAGAAAACGCAGACGGGAATCACTTTGCTCTCCAGACTCGTTAATCACCCGGGGATTAATGTGTTGCTGTCTGTCCTGTTCACCCCATCATCCCGGTCATTCGGTGCATTGCTGAGAGCGACAGGCAGGTTCCCTCTAGCCCCGAGGCCCCGGGACCCCATGGGAGCCCTTTGGATGGTGTCCCAAGTCCTCTCAGAGGCGAGGGCAAGCAGTGGCAGCTACCATGGGCCCTTAGCTGTGGCATCTGAGTCAGCGAAGGCCAGCGCTGGTCATGGGTCTGCACCGCCACTCTCCCCGTGCCAGGGAACACAGTGGTGGGGGCTTGTGGGACATTTAACTGGAGGAACCATGCACCCTCACGCAGGACCCCTTTGAGGGGCCAGATGCTCGCGCCCGGCCCCGCTCCCGCTTCTGGAAGTCCTGAGTTTCCATTCAGCCACAGGCCCAGACTTGGCTCATCTCTAGTGGGTCCCAGGGGTCCCGGTTGGGTTCTGGCAAGCACATGTATGGGGAGTGGGGGAGGAGCAGACGCAGCCCGAGACTCTCTCGGAGGCTTAGCCAAAACCTCACCCAGACTAGCCCCCAGTCCAGTCCCCGGGGCTGGAATCCACACGGCCGCTGCCAGTCGCCCCCTCGAGCCCAGAAGCCCCTGCGCGGGCTCTGGCTCAGACGAGCGTGCCAGGAGGGCGGGCATTCCGGGAATAACAGATAAGGCCATTAGGGGGGACAGCTCCATCCTTCCAGGGGAGAAATGAGGCTGTCAGACCAGGGGGGCCTGGGCCTCAGGCCGTGATTAACGGGGCCGGCAGACCACACGCTGCGGGAGAAGGTGCCAGCGATGATCGCTTACAAAATGCACCAATTACCACCGTGCCTGCCCGCCCACCCCGCCCAGCCACCGGGCAGATAAACACATCAGCTGCCACTGCAGCCGGGGAGGGGCTCCGGGAATGCCACCATGGCGGGAGGGGAGGGGGGAAGATGCTGGGGTGGATCCACCGAGAAGCCACTCCTGTCCCCAGGGACCCTCACTCCTGTCCCCAGGGACCCTCACTCCTGTCCCCAGGGACCCCTCACTCCTGTCCCCCAGGGACCCTCACTCCTCTCCCCCAGGGACCCCACTCCTGTCCCCAGGGACCCCACTCCCCTCCCCCAGGGACCCTCACTCCTGTCCCCAGGGACCCTCACTCCCTCTCCCCCAGGGACCCTCACTCCTCTCCCCGGGACCCTCACTCCTGTCCCCAGGGACCCTCACTCCTCTCCCCCAGGGACCCTCACTCCTGTCCCCAGGGACCCTCACTCCTCCTCCCCCCGGGACCCTCACTCCTGTCCCCCAGGAATCCCAGAGAAGGGACATCAGCGGAAGACCGGCAGATGCCCGGGGAGGTGGAAGGGGGTGGCTGAGACCCCAACTACTGCACCCCTTGTCCCTCCTCCAGAAGTGTTCCAAGCTGAGGCCAGAGCGATAGCTCAGAGGGTAGGGCGTTGCCTAGCACGTGGCCGGCCCATGCCGGCCCGGGTTCGATCCCCGGCATCCCATAAGGTCCCCGAGTACTGCCAGGAGTGATTCCTGAGTGCAGAGCCAGGAGAAACCCCTGAGCATTGCCGGGTGTGACCCAAAAAGCAAAATAAATAAATAAATAAATAAATAAAAATAAAAAAAAATAAAAAAGGCCATCCTCTAAAAAAAAAAATGTCCCAAGCCACCAGGCTGGCGTCCTGCAGGCCCCGAGTCGTCCCATTCCTGGACACCTACTTCTCAGGAGCTCTGCCCCATGAACCCTTCCTTTCAGAGAAGGGGTCCGTGGGGGGACATCTCCAGCCCCCACAGTTGCAGCCTGTCTGCATGCCTGGGGCGGGGGCTCTCACAGGCCCACACCCGCACGCAGCTCCCTGCTGTGTTGCTGTGTTGATGAGGTCTCTGTCTGTCCTGGGACACCCCTCTGACCCTGCTCCCCTCCGTGTACACCTCCAGTCGCCCCAAAACCGTGCCAGACGCCAGACAACTGATGTGGTTCTCTGGCCCGTGTACACAGACCCAGTGTACATTAGAGCCGCTCTTCACGCCTTTAATGCAGTCTTTAGAGCTGCAAATCGGGGTGACACATGCCCGGCCAGATGCAGCCGGGTGACCCGCCCCACCATGGGCATGACCTGGGCTCCCCACTGCCCCCTTGTTCTTGCAGAGCCCCCTCCCCAGACACAAGCTCTCCCTCCATCAAGGATGGCGGTAGCCCAGGGTTTGTCAGGACCCTCTGGAGGGCGGAACAGGGTCCCTCACTCTGCTTCCCGGACCCCAGGCATGTGGGTGCCAGGGGAGGCTGGATCCTTCCAGAAGCAACTGCCGACACTCAGACCCTGTCAGGATCCCTCCCTGGGGACAGGACTGGGGGAACTCCACCATCATACATGGGGAAACTGAGGCACAAGCCACTGAGGAGCGAAGGGAAAAGGCGAGAAACAATCTGGGGTGATGTCACGTCACCTCCTAAAGCTGGTGACCAGGGGCCACGGAACCCCCGGAGCTGATGTTCCCAGAGCCTGAGGTCTGAGAAGGTGAGAGGGTGAGAGGACCCGGGATGGGAGTGGCAGGAGACTGGGGGCAGGGGCAGAGGATGGGAGGAGGGAGGAAGAGGAGGAGGGGAAGGAGGAAGGAAGACAGGGAGGAGGGCTAGGAGGGAGGACGGTGGCTCATGCTGCTGTACGGAGGGCCGGGGTGGGTGCTGGGGTCTGTGTACACGTTAGCTCCTGCTGAGATCAGGCCGCAGAGCCTCCATGGTCCCAGTGGTTCACAGCCCCGGCCTGCTGCTGCTGCTATGTCACCTCAGTGCCTGGAAGTCACATGCATCTGGGTGCGGTGCCCGCTAGGAAGTCACATGTGGGCATGGTGCCCGCACACTCACCGCAGTGCCCGCTGGGAGGTCACACGTGGGCTTGGTGCTACATGCTTGGCCGAAGCCCCTGACCCTGGTGCTCTGTGGGGTCCCAGCTGACTCTGGCACTGTCTGCGCAGGCGTGAGTTGGTGGATCCAGTTCAGGCTTCACCTGGTGAGCCTCTGCCTCTGGCCCGCAGGTCCCACCACTTCCCGGGCTCCCTGCCTGTCACTTGAACTCTCCCAGTCCCTGAGCCCTGGAAGGGACCTGGGAGAGGCCACAGCTTGTGACAGAGTCTACACGTGGCAGGTGCCTCGTGGGCAGCTCGGATGTGCCCCATCCATGTCAGTGCCGGGGACACAAGCGACTCCCCCTTGACAGCAGCGTGTGGTCCCGGGCCAGGCTGCTCCCTCCGTATGCTCGCGCTGAGAGCAAACATTCCAGCAGCACAGCGCGGGCATACAGCCCTGCCCTCAGTGCCAGGGGCGGGCGGAGCATGGATGTCAGTGGCACCGTGTCTGGCAAGGCCAGCTGAGAGGCGGCACCAGGAGCTGGAGGGCCAGAACCCTCCCAACCAGGGGGCTGCAGGGCCGGATCTGGAGTCTGCCAGCCCCCGGCCATGCCCAATACTCACCTCGGCTGAGTCAAAGGTGCTGGGGTCACGCTGGCAGTGTGGCCGCAGGGGTGGAAGTGGGGACACGCTCAGGGGATCACGTGACTAAGGAGTCTGGGGTCCCCTGCTCGGCTCTGCAGGGATCTCTCCTCCCACTGGACCCGGGTTCCCACACCCCTCACTGTCCACAGGCCCTGCCCTTCCTTTGTCCTCCCCGGCCAGCATCAGGGCTCTGGACAGTGTGTGGGATCCCCCACAAAGGTTCGGGGGCCCCAGCTGAGGACGGGACCTGTGCAGGGGCTGAAATCTGCCTGTGTTTGGCCCCCAGCACTATCCACCACACCCCACCCCTGGCCTCCAGGCACTGCTCCAAGGTCGCCCTCCAGAACCCAGGCCACTAGCAGGGAAATGTCCCCATGGACGCTCGCAGCTGCTCTGGGCACCCCCACACACAGGTGTGTGCCTGCCTCCTGCTCCCGACCAGGCTCTGTGGCTGTGCCCTCCCCTACCCTCCCTCACCTGCTTCCACTCCCGACCCGCTACCCGGGCAGCAGTGAGTGGCCAGAGGAAGTGGTTTCCATGACAACAGTGACAGCAGGGGATCCCGATGGGCACCCTGAGAAACGATCTCATAGGGGTTGGCGTGGGAGAGCTGGAGGCAGGGGCCCCAAGGGGCAGTGTGGGGGGTCGGCGTGGGAGAGCTGGGGTGGGGACCCCAAAGGGCAGTGTGGGGGGGTCGGCATGGGAGAGCTGGGGCGGGGCCCCAAGGGGCAGCGTGGGGGGTCGGTATGGAAGAGCTGGGGCGGGGCCCCAAGGGGCAGCGTGGGCACAGGCCCCACCCCAGCCTCAGTTTCCCCTCTTGAAAAATGGGGCTTTGGGGACCTGCTTGATGAGGTGGCGTGAGGTTGCTGCTTCTGAGGGTCCCACACAGGAGGTGGAGACACACCCAGGCCATAGGCCTCAGCACCTTCTCTGGCCGCAGCCCCACCCTGGTCTCGCACCCCAGGCCCAGAAGCCAGGTAGGGGGCAGAGAAGCCACCTGCGGGCAGAGCAGTGAAGAGGCCGGAAGCCAAGCAGCACCTGGTTTACCCGGGACATGGGCACGGGGTGGGGGGTGGGGCAGTGGTCTGCAGCCCAGAAGGTGACTCTGACCTTGCGGCAGCCTGGCTGCATTTGCGGCTCTGAGCACATACGCACGCATGTGCATCTCCTGGAGGCGACCCTCGGCCGTGCCTGGAGGAGGCGATGCCTGTGGACCGAGCCTGAGGTGACAGAGCTCTGTCCAGCGGCCCAGCCCAGAGCCTCCCCACGTCCTGTCTGTGCTCCCAAGACTGGGCAGCTGCAAGAGAATTCAGGGCGGGGTGGAATGAGCTCGCCTTGTCCAAGCTGACCCATTCCCCGGCACCACGGAGGGTCCCTGAGCACAGAGTCAGGAGTGCCACCGAGCCGGCCACCCCAGGGGGCCTGCATGAAAATACCAGTCACAGACAGCAGACAAACCTTATCCACAGGGTCTCGGGTCCTGGGAGGGGGCAGCTCACAGAGGGCGGCAGTCATGGCCCAGGAAGCCCAAGGCCGGAGCTCCCAGTGCAGAGAGCGTGGAGACCTCACCAGGACAGACTGGGGCAGCACAGGGTCGGGGAGGCCCTGTCTGCCCTCGGAGGTAGCGGGATGGGGGGCTCACCCTAGGGGACAGGCTCCCACCTGCTCCTACACTCTCCAGCTCTGTGCTAATGGACCCCAGGTCACCAGCACCCCACCCCGTGCTGGGCTGTGCCAGAATCTACACCCCTCTATCCAGACCTGAATCCCCAGCAGCGAGGGCCTGGGGGTGACCCGGT
The DNA here is from genome assembly GCA_021461705.1 of Cryptotis parvus. Taxonomy (NCBI): domain Eukaryota; kingdom Metazoa; phylum Chordata; class Mammalia; order Eulipotyphla; family Soricidae; genus Cryptotis; species Cryptotis parvus. Next base: position 171,367 of record JAJIBD010000783.1, on the reverse strand, counting down.
GACGGCTCCCACGTGGGGGCTTTGGTTTGGCTTTATCAAGGGGTGACTGTGTGCTTGTGAGTGCATGTATGTGCTAGTATGCGTGTGTCCGCATGTGTGTATGTGTGTGCCTGTGCGTGAGTGTGTGTGTAAGTGAACCCAAGGCTCTTCCTTCCGGCTTCCTGTGGGCACGGTGTGGGGTGGAAGTGACGGGACAGCAGCAGGCGGGAGGCTCCACGCCCTGCAGAGCAGAGAGGGGCTGAGCAGAAGCCCCCCAGACCAGCGCCTCCAGCACCCAACCCCGAATGCTCAGCAGCACCCACAGCCAGGGCCCTGCCCGTAGGGCTGAGCCCCGTGAGGCACCTCTCCAGAGTGTCCAGTGTGAGGAGCGGGCGACCCTCCCCTCCCTGGGGTCTCTCCCCATCATGGAGGCAGCTGCTTCCCTGCCAAGCCCATCCCAGCTTCCCTGCAGGGAGCCAGTGCCGGTGGTCAGGAGCCCAGTTGTCCTCTGCCCAGAGTGCACATGTGGGCACTTTGCTGCGTGCGTGAGCAAAGGGTGGACAGTGGCCTGGAGCACATGTGACCCACACAGGTGCCCACAGGAACAGCAAACAGCCCCATTGAGTTTGAAGGGCCTCAGGGCAGATGGGCTGGTATGTGGGCATGTACCAGCATGGGCAGGAGAAGGTACCACGTGGGCATGTACCAGCATGGGCAGGAGAAGGTACCACGTGGGCAAGTACCAGCATGGGCAGGAGAAGGTACCACGTAGGCATGTACCAGCATGGGCAGGAGAGGGTACCACGTGGGCAAGTACCAGCATGGGCAGGAGAAGGTACCACGTGGGCAAGTACCAGCATGGGCAGGAGAAGGTACCACGTGGGCATGTACCAGCATGGGCAGGAGAAGGTACCACGTGGGCAAGTACCAGCATGGGCAGGAGAAGGTACCACGTGGGCATGTACCAGCATGGGCAGAAGGTACCACGTGGGCAAGTACCAGCATGGGCAGGAGAAGGTACCACGTAGGCATGTACCAGCATGGGCAGGAGAAGGTACCACGTGGGCAAGTACCAGCATGGGCAGGAGAAGGTACCACGTGGGCATGTACCAGCATGGGCAGGAGAAGGTACCACGTGGGCAAGTACCAGCACCGCTTCTTTGACCTCCCACCCCCTAGGGCTCATTTGCCCACTGGGCAGCCAGCAGAGAGACCCGAGGCCCCTGTGTTAGGGCTTGGTCTTTACTGGGCTTGGGGCTACTCCAAGTCCATTCCCAGCATGGGGTCAGCATGTGGCCAGGGCCAAAGAAGCAGCTGGCGTGTCTCAGCGCCACGTGGCTGCCGGGCTGGGCTCCCATGCCACAGCCATCCCCTGCCAGGGAACCACCGTCACGCGGCTGTGCCCGCATCTCTCCCCTCGTCTGCGCCAGGCAGCCCGGGAAGGTGTAATTAAAAAATCAGGTTTGTTAACACGCACACGACGTACATAATATTTAAAACATCCGAGCGCCTGGGCGCGCTGCCGGCGAGTGTTCGCTCACTAAGCACCGATATTTTGTGGCGGCAACACTGCAAATCGCTCCTATTAAGACGCCCCAAACACCATCTGGCCCTTGGCGGAGGCACCCAGCGTGCCCGTGGCCAGAATTCCTGCAGGGCCCCGGCTCTGGATTCCCAACTGCCCCAGTTCCTGGGGTCCCCGCTGCAATTCCACAGAGCTCTTCCTTCCCTCCACAGCCCCCCTACCCCAGACTGCAGGCACAGAGACAGAAGAGGAGTCTGGTCCCAGATCCCTGGAGAAGGGTGAGGAGGAGGAGCAGGGCAGCCCCCAGAAGCTGCGGGTTGGGGAGAGCAGCGCCCCCACCTGTCTGGCTGCGAGGGCGGCTGCAGCCACCTGAGGAGCCCCCCAGGGCCGAGTGAAGAAGGCACCTTGCCCCATTTGCAGCCTCTGCTCCTGGGCGGCTCAGAGGAGGCTCAGAGGGTCCCCCACACGCCTCCCCACCACCCCGCATCCAAGGCTGAGCACCCGGAGGAGGGACCCCCAGCTTGTGCCCACAGTACCGGGCCCAAGGGAAGGCCAGGAGAAGCCTGACCCGGTGGCACCCGAGCAATCTCACTAAGAGTAGCCAGGACCCTCCAGCCACACTGGACACAGCCGAGGCCTGTCTGCACCAGCATTGCACACAGCACAGCGCACACGGGCCTGCCTGCATGCTCACACACATGTGTGTACTCAGAGAGTAGCCTACATGTATGCTCACAAACAGGTACATACACAGACTAACCTCATGCTAGCACACATGTGCTCACACAAGCCAGCCTACATGCTAGCACACACGTGCTCACAGACCAGCCTACACGCTAGCACACATGTGCTCAGAGACCAGCCTACACGCTAGCACACATGTGCTCACAGACCAGCCTACATGCTAGCACACACGTGCTCACAGACCAGCCTACATGCTAGCACACATGTGCTCACAGAGATCAGCCTATGCCCTAGCACGCACAATGCACAGAGGCCCGCCTGCACACCTGTACAGTGGGAGGGGTCACTGTGCACACACGTTGCGCTCTGTCGCTGCTGACCCACTGGCCCACCTACCTCTTTGCTGCAGCAGGCCTTGCCGAGGGCCAGCAGCCTAGAGGCCAGATCTGACATGAAGGGGCAGAAAGGTCACGTGCTGACATGTGTGCTGCTGACAGGACCAGTTCTTGGCTGACCCAGACCATGCCACTAGCGGGCCAGCCCTCTCTGGTTCCACCCTCACCATGGGACCCCACACTAAGCCCCTCCAGGTGCCCGCCGACTCCCCTCTCCTCCATCCCTGGGGCTGGGCGGGGTCCCAGAATGAGCGCTGTGTGCTGGGGGAGCCGGGCGGGGGGTCTCCCCACCCCTTCACAGGCCTAAATCGCAGTTTTTAGAAAGTGTCAACTTATTCCCAGCTGCTGTTGCCAAAAAAGGAAAAAGAAAAAAGCTCGTGGGTTTCAAGGAAACTCACAACAGCTCGGGAGTGTGAAGGTGATGGATGCTCCTTGGCTGTTCCCTGAATACCAGCAAAGGCCGGCGCCCCCAGAGCACCCCCCCAGCTTGTCACGTGGCCCCAGAGCCCCTGGAGGCAGCGGCCAGGCCCAGCATCCTTTACTCTCTCCTGCCCGGGAATAAAGGCTCTGGGCGCGAAGGCTGGCGGCAATTAGCGGTGATTAATGCGCCAGCCGGCGGGGATGAAGCTGGGAGGTGGCCCACAATCGCATATTCATGGCGCCCCAACAAAGTGCGTCTCAGGGGGCGGGAGCTCCTTGGCGCCCTGTGCTGGGCTCTGGCAGGGCTCCATCCTGGCTGGTGACACAGACAGGGCTGGGGTTGAGGGCCGGTGGGGACCCCGTCTCCCACACTTACCTGAACCCCAGACCACAGCCCTGCCCACGCCGTCACACGGGAGTGGGGCTTGTCTCCGTGCAGGGAAGTCCAGGTGTGGACACCTCCCGGGACCTGCTGGGCCCTCTGCCTCGCAGGGCTGTGCCTCCGTTTCCCCTCCGGATTGGGGGCTTGCTGGGGCCATCTGCTGCCATTCCCCACCCCCAACACCCTGCAAACCTCTGCGCTGGGCGTTACCAGCGCCTGTTCTTAATTGAATTTCAGGGCTCGTTAGCGCTCCGTAATTGAAGGGCCACTTGGCAGCAGCCCAACCTGGCCCCAAAAGGGTCTCCTGCCAGGATGAACATGCGCCGAGCCGCCCACGGCCCATTTCCCAGAGAATCGAGGCCCCGTGGCCCAGGAGGCCGATGCCCACTCCGGGTCCTCATGGGCCACCGCAGGTCCCTGCTGCCCTCCATCCCCTCTCTCTCAGGGGGCCTGGCCATCCTCTGGCTCAGGCCCCCACCCGCCTCCCGGCCCAGTCTCTCAGACCTCCTGCGGTGCGAGAGGACACGATACTACTGCTCTGCGCCCCAGCCCAGGTTCCCAGGACCAGTAACTGGCTTCTTTCCAGCCCGGTGCCAGCAGCCAGCAGGGCCTCAGTCCACTCCTGGCCTCCTGGCCAGCGCCCACTACTACCCTGGTCCATCTCCCAGCTCCACACTGTTCTTGTCTCCACCTGCTATCCAGCGCCCTCCAAGCTGCCGAGATGGGGCGGCCCCCAGGTCTGTGCTCACCTGGAGGGAGGGCAGGGCTCTCCGGCCTGCAGAGGGTCACCCTCCACCCGGTCCCCAAGGCAGCCGCTGCTCTGCTAAGTGCAGGGGGGAGAAGGATCCAGGGGGCTGCTGCTCCACCCAGGCCGGGCCCACGGGTGCCCCCCACTCACGGCGCACCCCTCCCTCCCTGTCATTCGCTTCTCACAAACTCATAGATTGGGAAACTGAGGCTTGGAGCTTCTGCGCCAGCCACAGGGCTGCCCTGCACATCTCTCGGGAGCTGAGGTCTGTGGCCGGGCAAGGAGATGAGTGGGGACCGGGAGGTCACTCTCTGGGTTTCCTCCAGCTACTACCTGCCACTTGGGCCGCCCTGTGCTCTGCTGGGACCAGCCCTGCCGACAGGAGCCGAGGAAAGGGAGAGACACGGCTCCGTGTGCAGCAGTGCGGCCAGGTAGGTGGGCCGCCAGCACTGCGGGGGGCTCCTGGTCCACGTGCTCTGACCCAGAGTGACAGATGCCGGGGCCTTGGATCACCCCTGCAGCAGGAGTCACAGAGCCTCAGCACTGCAGAAGGTCCAGATGCCAGCCACAGCCCCGAGAGACGCTGCCCTGTGCGGACGTGACCGTGGCTGTGGTTCTCCCTCCTTCAGGAGCCCGTGGGCACCCGCCTCACTGCCATGCTCACCCTGCGCCCTCACCAGGCTGACCCGGCCTTATCTGCAGGAGAGGAACATCCAGAGGGTCCTCCAACAGCTCAATTAATCCGTTGGAAATTCCAACACGATCAATTTGGGGAACCGGCCGACATCATAACACAGTAATTAGGAACAACTTTCAACTCTCAGCTTCCTCTGAAGATCGTAATTGCAATTAATTAAACATCCTCGCTGTTCCTCGAGCAGCTCCCAAGGATGGGGGGTGGGTGCCCGCCCACTCCCAGCAGCCAGATCAGGCAGGACATGAGCCGAGCTGAGCCCCACTGGTGAGGTCGAGAACAGACCTAGGGTCAGGGCTAGACTCCCGCCCCAGCTCAGCCTGTGCCCCAAAGGAAGACCCCCCCCCGCCGTGGGCAGCACCTGAGCTCTGCATGGTCATGACTGGGGTGTAGGGGATCTCCAGGAAGGGTTGCAGGAGCCCCGAGCTCCACTCTTGGTTCTGCAGCCACGGAAGCTCGGGCTCATGGGGGCTGGCAGCGCCCTGGGGAGGTGTGGGGAGGCCATTTCCATGAGTTGGGCAGAGAAGTGACCCCGAGATTCTGCTGAGGGCAGGGGCAGCCCCAGAGGGATCCCCCTTCCATCAAGGGACTCCAGTCTGAGGCAAATACGTGAGCGTCAATGCCCTGCGCAGCCAGCAGGCGGTGCCAGACCCGCCACCCCTAGAGCTGAGGACGGGGTAGAGGAACGCTCCCCAGGAGGCCTCAGTGGGGGCAGGCCCGGTGCTGGCAGAGCTGGGCTATCCCCCCATTCTAGGGAGGTCTCGGCCAGTCACCCCGAGTGCTAGGGCCCCACGCTGGCCAAACCTCCACCCAGACACCAACTTCATTACGAGCAGAGGGCGGGAGAAAGCTTCAGGCACAGCAAGTGTGTCCAGGCCCCCCGGCGTCTGCGGCAGCCAGGTGGAGGGGTACAGGAAAGCCGGGGGCCATGGCCAGGGCCTGCCAACAGGCATCTGCAGGGTGGCACCACGAGGGTTGAGCTTCCAAGCAGGCGGAGCACAGGAGGCAAAGCCAGGCTTATGCCTCTCACTGTGGGGGCACAAATGGGCACTGCCCAGCCTCCCTGCAGGGAGAAGAGGCTTGTGCCGGCTCCATAGCACACAGCGGCTCTCTCCGCCTAGAGGGGCCAGTGAGCAGACACGCAGGGGACAAATGAGATTGTTGATCGTGCCCACCCCTCCCTGGCCGGGCCTGAAGATGCTCCTCCCTGGAACGCTGTTTCTAAACAGCAGGAAAGATGGCGTAGCTGGGAAAGCCAGTCCTGCAGCCAGGCCCAGCACGCCCCTCCCGGCTGCCATGTTCTGTACTCTTGGGGATCCTGTTGGATCCTGGTCAGATCCTCACTATCATAAAGGTCAGCCATGTCCAGGAACAGAGAGGGGCTCAAGAAAACACTAGCCAATCTAGTTATCCAAGAATCCAACCATATGCTCCTGGATCAAACTGTACCTGAAGCCCTGCCACAGAGAGGCCCTCTCTGAATGGGACATGGGGTCCTGTTCACACACAGGCCCCTCTCTTCCCTGGGCCAGCTTTCTCTCCAGCGCTTTCAGGTTCCTGCGAGGATCTCATGAGGCAGTGAGGTGGACAGGGTGACCCAGAAAAGGCGCCAGAGAGGGTCGCAGCTCACAGCCCTTGACATGATCAGTTCCTCATCCGTCCCATGCTGGTCTGGACGCCAGCCACTCCGCAACTCATGTCTCGCCCTGCTGCGTCCGGCCAGCATCTGGCTTCACTCACTCTTGCCGTGCTTGCTTCTTTGTCAGGCAACTCCAGGGAGGTTCTTGGTCCCTTAGGCAAAGTGCTGGAGAGTTTCTGACCAACTCCTTCCCTGTGGGGTTGGGAGAGCTGGTGGAGTCAAAGGTGAACCTGGAGGAAGCCATGGAGTTGCCTCCAGGACCCCCACACCAGCTTCCCCCTCTGCCTCGCCTCACCCAAGCCTCAGATCCTGCCTGTGGGGGACCTCACACACGCCAGCAGATCCCAGCACCTGCGACTCCTGGTAATGTGCCTCTGTGCTCTGGGACGGGGCAGCCACCCCACCTGGAGCGGGGTTTCAGGGGGTGCCGACACACTCCCCTGCCCCAGCCTCTGGCTCTCATAGAGGCTGTTGAGCTCTGATGAAACCAGGAGGGTGGGAAGGAAGCCAGTGTGCTGGGTCCCTACTGCCGTGCCACCCCGAGCCCCTGCAGCCAGGCCCCAAGAGGGGGAGAAGGCCCTTGACTTGGGGGGGGGGGAGCTGAGGGTAAAGCTCCGTCCCCCAGCTTCAGAGCAGTGGACACAGACCAGATGTGGCGAGGTGCAGGCACCCCTCGTCCCACTCAGCAGAGAGGGCTCGCCTGGGAGACCGTCCCACCTCCGCTCAGCTCCCTCCCCACTCAACACCGTGTCCACTCTGGCGCCCAGAAACCGTGTCCACTCTGTCCAGGAACCCACTGCTCCCCATCGGAGCAGCGCCTGTGTCTGGGACCCCACCTCCAGGAAAACGAGCTGGGAACCATCTGCGCACCTGGTGTGCCGAGGGCGCAGCACCAAGGCCAAGGAAGGCCCAGACCCCAGCCCCGCGGGAGCGGCCTCCACCTCCCCTGCCCCGTCCTTGCACCCACTGCCACCCTGATGTCTCTGGGTCACGGAGCCCACGCCACCCGCGCCCACCCCACCCCCCAGTCCCACCAGGGCAGGGGCAGCGGTGCGCAAGAAGCAAGGCGCGGCTGAGAGGCACCAGCTTTATTCTCTAGCTGAGGCGCTGGGCTGGCGGGGCGGAGGGCTCGGGTGGGGCTGCAGGTCTGGGGGCAGCAGCAGGAGGCCGGGCCCGTGACCGCGCCCGCGCGCATAGCTCAGCGCCAGCTGCTCCAGACGCCGCTTGCGCAAGGCCGCCTGTGCCGTGGCATGGAGGGCCGCAGCAGCGCGGGGCCAGCGCCCCGGGGCCCCGCAGCAGGAAATCGAAGCCCGTGCGATCGTGCGGGTCGTAGAAGAGCGGCCCGCGCGCGGGTCGGGCCCGGGAGGCCAGGCGAAGGGGAAGGGCAGCGTGAAGTCCTCGGTGAGAACGCGGATGGCCAAGTCGTCGTCCTTGCCCAGCGCCGTAGGCGCGCCCGATGCCTCGGAAATGCGCCTCCCACAGTTGCGCGTCGCCACCGTAGATGTCCGGGAAGGCGGGCTCCGGGGAGCCGTGGGGCCTGCGGGAGCCAGGGTAGTGGTGACCCGGAGCCAGCCTCCAGACGTCCCTGAGGACCCCCTCCATGACCGTGGACAGAAAGGCCTGTGTGTGGGAGATGAGCCCCGCTAAACCATCCCTGGAGGAAGGTTCTCTGGGGACGGGAAGCATGTGCGTCCGGGAGGCCCCAGACCCCATGGAAGACAGAAAAGGCATATGAGCACAGAAGACGCCCGTCACGGGCTGGGCACGGTGCCGCTGTAGCAGGGGAATGTCCCAGCCAGCCTAGCCCAGGCACCCTCTCCTTTCTGACATTGTGGGGTCCCAGGTAGGAGACGGGTCAGGGGTGTCTCAGGGCCTCCCCAGCTGCCTCGGAGAAACGGGTCTAGTGGTGAATCTCGGCTGAAACACCCAGAACCAAGGTGAAGCACGTCACGACAGACCCAGACCCCCACCCGGGTCCTTGGTAGTGCCCAGGCCTCCCGCTGGACACCCTCACCTACACTTCTCATTGCACCCCTGACTAGTGACCTCGGCACACTGGGGGGCCACAGGAAGGGCTGGGCAGCTGGGGGGGGGGGGGCTGAACGGGGGTCAGATCAGCCTGGGGAGGTGCTGAAGAGTCTGTTCATGGCCTCTGCCCACGCCGGCAAGACCCTCTGGGCGATTCATGGACCAGGAGACAGACGTAGCCACTGAGCCTGGCCTCAAGCCCACTGAGTGGCCTCTCCCCACGGTGCCCAGGCCCTGTTTCCAGCGTCTCACCCCCTGGCATACCCACAGGCCCTGCCGCACCCCTGCGTGGAGCCAGGTTTGGGGTCCCCCCTCACTCCCCTGGTGTGTACAGCAGGAGCTGAAGTGGACCCCTCAGGAGGGCCTTGGGGGAAATGGAGGCAGGACCCTAAGAGGGTGTGCAGGGCTGCTGCCGGGCGGGCGCTTTCTTCAGGCCCCTGCCGCCTTGTGACCGGGTCAGGACCCCAAGCGAGCATTAGCTTTGTGTGGCTGTGTCTCTCAGGCTCTGAGGGTGGGCTGGAGTTGGGGGCTTCCAGGCTGGTACAATTCGAGGACTGAGGGGGGCAGCAGGGGGGCAGCAGGGGGCAGCAGGGGGCAGCAGGAGGGCAGCAGGGGGGCAGCAGGAGGGCAGCAGGAGGGGGGCAGCAGGGGGCAGCAGGGGGGCAGCAGGGGGCAGCAGGGGGCAGCAGGGGGGGCAGCAGGGGGGCAGCAGGGGGGGCAGCAGGGGGGCAGCAGGAGGGCAGCAGGGGGGGGCAGGGGCAGCAGGAGGGGCAGCAGGGGGGCAGCAGGGGGCAGCAGGGGGGCAGCAGGGGGCAGCAGGGGGGCAGCAGGGGGGGCAGCAGGGGGGTGCAGAGGCCCAGACCTGGGCTCGGGACTGCTGTCTGGAGCCATGGGTATGGCAGGGCCATGGGTATGAACCGAGTGTGGTTTGGGGTGGAAATGGGGTCCCGTGAGCCCCAGGGGCCCGAGGGGCTGGTTCTGGAGCAAGGAAACCCAGCCCTGGGTCTGGCTGTGTCTTCTCTGGGGGGTCCAGAAGAGGCTTGTCTGGCTCAGGGCTCCCAGGCCAAGGGGAACCCTGGGGGGCTGTGGGCAGGATGCCCCAGGGAACAGGAATGAGGGGTTCAGCCCCTCTCCTGAGTGCCCTAGGAGAGGAGAGGCCCATCTCTCCCCGGCTCTCGCACCCACCACCCCAAGCCCTCCTCTGACGCTCCCAGGGGCCGACCTGCCGGGCTGGGGTCTCTGGCGTTGGGGGGAGGCCATGACTGCCCTGGGCTTGGGCTCGTTTCCCTGGAGACCAGGCCCAGACACAGAACTCTGCCCCTTAAGGGGGTGTGGCCTGGAACTGGGCGGGGTCTGGCTGGCTGAGGGAGCCCCTGGGCTGCTGCCCTGCCCTTGCCCTAGACCAGGCAGGACCCAGCCCTCCCCAGCCCCAGCAGTGCACCTCCAGGGCCCATGGGCATGGCCTCACCAAGCCCAAAACCAGACCCAAGTACTGGTGTAGGGCAGGAAGTGCAGGGGTGGCCCCGTCTGCAACCTCTGCAGACAGCAGTGGGTGCTGACGTGAGCCCCCTGCCCACTCCAGGGCTCAGGCTGCAGCCCTAAAAACACCCCAGTGCATAGGGGTCCACCCCGAAACCCGCAAGTGGGCCTGAGGAACCAGTCAGCCAGCGTCCTGCACGCCCTCTCTCTGAGAAAGGGCCTCACGGCAGCCCACACTGGGCCTTCACGCCTGCACTGACCCCACAGGGGCTGCCTGAGGGGAGGGTGGCTCGGGATCACCCTCAGCCACTCCCAGGGGTCCCAGGGAGGCTGGCGTGCAGGAGAAGGAGCTGGACAAGCCACTTCTCCGCCCCGTGTCTGTTTCCCTGCCGTGAGTGTGGGGCCGCCTCCGAGTCATGTGGGAAAGCTAGAGTTTGGGGGGGTCTCCCCAGAAATCCCCAGGGCTGGCCTGGCCCTGACCCTGAGTAAGGCCCAGGGAAGGGGGCACCCGGCAAAGCTCAGACCTGCTCCTCCTCCCCCCTGCTCCTCCTCCTCTCTCCACCCCTGCCCTTCACAGCCCCCCACAGTCCCAAAGCAGAGCAGAGACACCCAAAGGCCCAGCAGAGCCACTCACCGGCCAGCGGCCAGCTGGACCCACTCCTGCGGCCCTCACCCACCCTATAATCCCCCCGCACCACTGTCGGGTTATTTTTAAAATCTCATTTCCAGAAAGTGGAAGCAAAGGCGTCTTTCTTGTGCTCTCACCCGCGTTTCTGAGAGAGGATTAGAGGGTGCAGGGGGCGGCGGCCAAGGCCAATGCAATGCCCGGCTCTGCGGGCAGCAGCGGGGGGCGAGCAGTGGAGGGGCTGGCATCCCCAGGCCAGAGACCCCGCCCGCCTGGAGGGGCGCCAGGATCCGTGGTTAGAACTGCAGGAGTCGCTCCTAGGAGGAAGTCCCCGCCCCAACGGTCACTGCCCTGCTAGTGACAGACAAATCAGGGTGTTCTCCCTGGAGGTTGCAGCTGAGGCTCCCCTGGGGAGGGGGCGGGGGTGACCGCTGTAGCTGCAGGAGCCTCTGCAGGTGCTGTCAGTGGAGGCCCCAGGGCACACGGCAGGAAACCGGGGGCGAGGGGCGCAGGAAGGCAGGGGATATCTGCAGGATTTGCAGCCCCCGGCAGGAGAGAGAGGAGGGGGCACTGCTGGGGGGGGACACTGCCGGTGGAGTCTGACCCCTGGCGCAGTGCCTTGCGGAGTGAGGATGACGCCGTCTGGGTCGCAGTTAGTGCTGGCTGGTGCCCGTGGGGGTGACGCGGCCTGTGGGGCGGGCAGGGGGGAGGGGAGGCCCCGGCCACCCGCTTAGCGCTGCTCTGGGATGCGGCGCCACCTGCTGGCGGATCCGGAAGGCGCGCGCAGAACCCGTAGGGGGCACCTGGGACGGTCAGAGCGGGATTGGGGGGTCCAGGTTTGGGGGCTGAGACACAGTCCTGGCTGCACTGCTGGCCGCTGTGCGACCTTTGCGATTCTGACGGTCTCTAGGCTTTATCTGCTCCTGGTTCCCGGAAGTGGCCCTGGGGGTCACAGCCCAAGGGCACAGGCACTGGGCCACACGGGTGCCCTGCACACGGAGGGGGAGCAGCAAGGCCAGAGCCCAGGGCCCTGTGGTGACCCCGTGTGAGGCAGCAGTCCTGGAGCCGGCGGGTGAGGCGCCCATCCTGCTTGCCTGACTGGGCTGCCCCAGGAAGTGAGGAGCAGGAACCCTCTGGGAGGACGTGGGCCAGCCCACTCCCCTATACCCACTCTCCCCACCCTGGGGCATGAGGGCCTGTGCAGGGAGCGGAGACCCCTCAGCTGCAGCCGCCCTCTGTGTCAGCTCGTCCCTTCAGCTGTTTGCAGGCTCAGCCTCTGTGTCCTGGGCCACTGAGGAGTCAAGGAGGTCATGAACTGTAGCTGTGGTGACCCCACAGCCGGCCAGGACCCCCACCCACTACTCCTTCACCACGCCCTGAAGGCTGGCTCTGCCCCATTCCACAGGGGAGACTGAGGCACAGCAAACTGTCACTGCCCAGGTCACAGCCCAGAGAGAGGCAAGCTGCACCCTGAGAGGGCCAGGAGGCATGGCCACACTGATAGGACAGGACGGGACAGGAGGGACGGGGCTGGAGGCCAGCAGGGGCCTGGGCCCATTGTGACCTCAGGGCCAAGGACAGGCTGCAGGCGGGGAGGGGAACTGGGACAGGACTGCCCGCTGGGCATGAGAACAGAGCTGGTGGTGGCACCTTTGGACCTCCCCACATACCCCAACTTGGATGGGCAGCACCTGAGAATGTCCAAGAGCCACACCGAGACGGAGAGGTCAGCTTTGGCCACAGCCCAGAACTCCAGGTGAGCATGGCTGGAGCCAGGGGGGCGGCCCACTGGGGGTCTGCCAGCATAAGGTGGGGCTCCTGCACATTCTCTGGAGGGTCACTTCCTGGCCTTGATTGGTGTGAGGTCACGGTCCTCTGCCCAGCGGGGGACTGGCAGGTCATCGTGTAGCTGCAGCTCAGCCTGGTGCGGAGCCCGGTGTGGCGGCACCGGGCCCCTACATGCACACAGCCCCTAGCCTGCCTGTGCTGTCATGGCTCTGCACCCCATGACCAGCGTTTGTCTTTCCTACGGCATCACCCTCAGCAGCGTCCGGGACCTGTTCACCTCGAAAAATGTCCTTCCCCAGTGGTGTGGACCCAATTGTTTAGCGCCCAAGGTTTGGGGCCGCCAGGACCCCAGCAGTATTACTGGGATGGTACCAAGTATCGAAGGCAAGGCTCCATCCAGCGGGCACGTTCTCCACCAGCCTGGCCCAGGCACCTCTTTCCTCTGGACAGCAAACCTGGACTCACGTCTGGCCAACACCCGTTTGTCCCCAGGCTTGAGGTACTGGACACACTCAGGGGGACACACCTGTCTGGCCCGAGGCCGTGAGCTCCCTGGACACACAGCTGGGTGACATCTGTCCGGCCCGAGGCCAGAGCTGCTGAGCTATTTTACCTGCAGACGGAGTTTTGGGCTTGACTTTCCCAGACGGAAAAGTCAAGTTTGACTTGGTCTTTGGATGCCGCATGAGGCATCTGATGGGATTGTTTTTTGCATGTGTGTTCCAATAGCCTTGGCATTTCCATGGAAGAGATACTCAAGTGTCTTGGATTGTTTTTCACATTTATCAAAAATCAGGACTGGGGAGACAGTGCAAGGATTAGGGCACTTGGCAATCCCAGTTAGGTCCCTGAAACCACAGGGACCCCCAAAGCATCCTCAGGGGAGTTATAAACTCCTCTTGAGTTTATTTTCCCTTCCTTTCCTATTTTTTCCTAATTTTTATAGTGGAAGATAAAGTCACTGCTCTCAGATCTTTTCATTATCACACCCTATCCCGATGCTGAGTCTCAGCACTCTTAGCCGCACCCACGTGTTCCTCTACGCTGCGTTTCATTTCATTCCGTTCAAGATACTCTTTACTTTTTGCACTGGGTTTCTTCTTGGTCTGTGAATTATTTCATTATTTTAAAATGTAATTTGGTTTTCAACTACGTGGGATTCTCCAGCCCTCCTTTCTGTCATTGTTTTCAATTTATCTCACAGTGGTCAGAGAGCCTCTTTGATAAAAATCCTTTTAACTTACTGATATTTTTATAGCCGGAATATGATGTCTTGGTGATACCCCGCGCTAGGAATAAAGTGCTCTTCTACTGTAAGCCGAGAACCACGCAGACGCCAGTTTGGGTTTCTGAGGATTCCGTGGCCTTCCAGCTGGCCTTCATGAGCCGTGGAGAGAGTGGCTCTGGCCACTGGGAGAACCTCGGGGGTGAGGGGGCTTTATTTGGCCTGACAGGTTTAAACTTCTGTGACCAGGTTTCTGCACGATCAAGATTGCTATCAAGATTCATGTTACTCACGTGTCCGTATGAAGTTACTCTTTTCCCCAGATATATCATCTACTCTAAAATATACTTTGTGAGGCTAGATAGTAATGCAGGGAGGGCATTTGCTTTGCATGTGGCTGACCCAGGTTCCATCCCGGCACCCCATCTGGCCCCCGAGACTGCCGGGAGTGATCCCTGAGCCCAGAGCCAGGAGTAAGCCCAGAACATCGCTGGGTGTTCAAAAACAAATTAATTAAATATGCTTTGATATTAATGTGGCTACTTGGACTTTCTCAGGCCAGTGTCAATCTGGCACACCCCTGTTATTTTGTGATAAAGACGGCATTTTACCCGGTGTGGCATTCTCTGTCAACGTGGCAGCCTCTGCCGTGCGTGCTGTGAAGCGTTTCTGTCCCCTGACCATCGGCAGGATGCCGTGGCTGAAGCCCTCAGCCGCTTCCCGTCTCGGCAGTGACGTCCCTCTCGTCCCCGCCGTCCAGTGCTTTTGAAGGTTCTACTTTATCGCTATTATTAGTGTGTTGGTTTGAAGATTTGTAGTGCCTGATCTGGGGCCCTGTTCAGGACCTGCAGTTTGCAGACGCTGAGGCTTTTCCGCCCGACTCTTACTTCTCGCTTTGTCCCGGGTTCCAGCCACGCAGCACTTAGGGGGCCCAGACTGCGCGGTCCGTCACCTTAACCTGACACATAAGAGCAGCCTCTGCGGACGCCCAGCCCACACTTCCTGGCGCCTGCTCGGGCCTTTATTCCTTGGGGCCTGGCACACTCCCCGCACCTGCCTTGCTGTGCGGATCTGCTGCTGATGGCGTCTCCCCTACAGGAAACCTGCTGCTTGCCTTCCCGTCCGCCTCGTACTGTAGAATTGGCGCTGGATGGGATTTTTTTTCCTTCCAATGCTGTAGAAAGTTGCAGCAGGAGCCAGGGAGATAACTCAAGTGGTAGAGCACCTTCCCAAGCACATCCACGTCCCTGAGTTCTGTCCCGCCAACACTGGGTGTGGCTCTGGTGGCCCGGGCCCGTCAGGACTCCACTGCCAGGATCCCCACCAAGAGTGGCCCAGCGTCCCCTTCAGCACCCATGGGTGTGACTTGGAACTGCCTCCCCTCACACCTGGGGGGGGGAAGGTTTTCTCTTCAGAGGCTTTGGCTTTTGGCGGATGCTTTGGGGGTTGGGGCCTTGAGAACAATGGGATGTTCTTGTTGTTGAAGCAATTTCATTTCCACATGTGTTGGGTGACACGCCCTACTGAGCCTTAGCCTCCAACTAAGCTTATATGGAGAGCTGGTCCCTGCCTTTGGGGGAATCTCTGGAGCAGACACAATGGGAGTTCGGGCAGAATTGGACTGATTTCATTAATTTTATATGGCATAAATATTTTTATCATGAATCTGCTTGCCCCAGATCAATATTCTGTTCCCACGGGTCCCCACGAGGGACATACATGTAGATATCCCAAGAGTACTTGGCCACGTTGGATCGACCATAATGTAATCAATTCTCTGAGTTCAGAGACATGCCAGTGTGCCTCTGGGCAAACTAACGTGTCTCTGGCTCTAAAGGTAATGCCAAAGTGAATTATTCTGATGGATTTTGAACCTTATTGGGATCCAGAGACTGGGATCTGCTAGCTATATATTCATAGTAAAAAGTATTAATGACATTTCCTACAAATTACATTCTGAACTGCTTTCTGGTTCTGAGATGCAGCCCCTCCCTCTCTCCGCTTAGGGAGATTTTGCCTCTGGAGATCAGCTCTGGTTTTGTGAAGCTTGAGCCAAAGGCTCACCTAAAGATCTACATTTCAAAAAGGCATTTACCTGTATTCATCTCAGATAGCCCAACCCACAATGGGCTGGGCTGGAAGATTTTGACGAAGTTTCAGTCTATAAAAGAAGCTAGGATAAGAAGAAAGGGCCTTTTGCCATTTTGGCTTCCCTTGGCATTTTCCTCTCTCCATCCTCTCCCTTCTCTGTTGAGCTTCAACATGTGGTGGCAGCCATCTTGGCCTACACGTGGCTGGGGACTTGGGAACCCAGAGTTCGGAGTTTTTCCTGTTCTTGGATTGTATATCAGAACCTGTGATAGTAAAGCCTTTAAAACTGTGCTGGATTCCTGAGTTTTCATCCATTACCCACCGGTTTCAGAGGTAGAAGGGAACTCGCTTCCTGGTATTGTTGGGGGACCTCAGTGGCTCTCTGACACACATGTGACACCATTTCCTTCATGTTCCTTGATGTTCTCGGGTCCCACGAGTCTGTGGGCGCCCATTTTCCACCAAGCTGAAGCGAGATCATTCTTCCTCCTGGTACCCTGGGTCCCCTCACTGTGGGGCGAGCATGAACCAGTGCCCTCGGAGCCGTCCCAGCACCCCACTGAGGCTCGGTGCCACTGTTTGTCTCTTCAGCCTGCGTCTCACTTCTGAGCAGTTTCACGTGGCCTCATCAAGCTCACTGACCCTTGCATCTGCAGGATCTCCTCTGCTGTCGATACACCCTGCGGTTCTGGGCCCCAGTCGTGGGGCTCTCTTCTGGCCTCCGGTCATGCTGTGCTCAGCAGATGGGAGATATCGAGCCCCCTGCTAGCAGCCCTGCCGCCTCCTGGTGCCTTTTCTCTCTTCTGATCAATGAGGGTTTTTTTTCTCCTCCTCAGGGATCATATTTTCTGGCAGCTTTGCACGTCTGGTCATGCTGAGTTAGATGCCGGCACAGGAATGTGCTGGGTACTGGGTGGTCCTGTTCTACAGCTCCCTGAGCTTTGTCCTGGGACACAGTGAGATGTTCCGAAAGAGCGTGGCACCTTCAGCTTTGTCTGGGAGACCCGGGTGGCCCGTCCTGGGGGCCCCTGAGACGCTGCACTCGGAGTGGCTCCTTCCATTCCATGCCTTAGGAATCGTGGAGACTCCACCCCAGCTGTGAAGGAATCATCCCAGCATGTGTCCCCAAGAATCGGTCCATCTGCTCCCCGGACGCTCTGTCCCCCATGTGTGGGTCACAGCTGAGGCAGTGCGGCCTCCAGACCACGCCGCCCAGCCCCCACAGCAGCTCGCCCGGCCTCTCTCTGAGAACTCTGGTCATTTGGGCTTCCCACACCCCACCTCCATTTCCTCTCTGGGCTTTGGGGGATTCTCTCTCCCCGTTCTGCCCCTGGGAACTTTCCTGAGGTCCCTGTGGAGGGCTGCGGCAGCCGTGCTGGCTTCCAGAGCACAGGTCAGTGCGGCTCGGGTCAGTGGCTCCCCAGCACGTGGGCCTTGTGGGTTTGTGCACATTACCTGCTTTTCGTGTTGTTTGTGGGGGGTGCTGAGTCTGGTCCATGAGCTTCATCTTCCTCAGCAGCCCCAGCGCCGCCCCAGTTGGCCAGACTTGGGGCTGTCTCCAGTCCAGTGAGCCCCGGAGGGGTTTTCATGGTGAAGCAGCGCAGGTGGGAGAGGCCCTCTCGCAGACCACGCAGCCCGGCCAGTCTGCTGAGCACATGTGTTGGAATCTTGCCCCAGCCCAACCCCTTGCCCACAAGCACAGCCTCGCCCTGTAGGGGCTGGAGGAGCAGGAACGGTGTGTGTGGGGGACACGGGCCATGAGCACTGCTGGGCAGAGCCGGAGCGGTGAGGTCACCCCCCCAAAAAGGTACCTCCTTTTCTGGACCCTTATCACAGTGGCTACAGTTTGGGAAAGAAGAAAAGTGATGCCAGTTTGGGGGGTCACAGTCTCCACCCTACAGAGGTGAGAGAGAGCCAGACATGGGCTGCTTGTGCTGGAGCACCCTGGGCTCTTCCCTGGCTCCCACATGCTCTGGCAATCTCCTGACCCCCTCTACCAGTGATGTCAGGGTGGCCAGTAGTCGCGCAGAGTCCAGAGAAGACCGGACTGCAGGTCAGAGTGAGAGCTGGTCTTGGGTGCTGCACCCCAAGCTGGGGCAGGATCCTACTGGCCACCACAGTTTCACCACATTTGCTGGAGACTGGCCTCCTGAGCTCCCCAGCAGTGCCCCTGCTGCCCTCGCTGGACAGAGCCAGTCCACTGTAGGCAAGGATGGAGGCTGAGGCCAGGGACACTGACCACAGATGACAGAAAGAGCTGCACGTCTGCCTGCAGCAGTGGCGCCCAGCCTGGACCCCGTGACCACACCAGGGCCCCTTCTCCACTCAGAATCCCCTTGGAGAACATGTCGTACCTGAAGGCGCCACGCAGCTGTGTGAGCAGGACCCAGCAGCACCCCAGCACCATCGCGTGCTCCGCAAGTCTCGGAGTAGCCAGGCGGCCGCTGGCCCTCGGGAGCACCAGGTGTTCATGGAGGACGCCTACAATGCAGGTGCGGGCAGCGCCATTGTAGGACAGCCTGGCCTCGGCTCCAGTGGTCCTCACTGCCCTTCCCTCCATGGCTGTGGCAGGACCTCAACACAATTGCCCCCAACAACCCAGAATCCAGAGAGGGCCCCTCTGGACTCCATCAGAGGAGATATGGCCCAGGGCTCACTCACCATGCGCTGAGGGTGGCCGGAAGGGTGAGCGGGTGCAGGGAGCAGGGGCACGTGCAGGTCGTGCATGGAGGAGGGAGGGAAAAGTGTGTGGGTGCATAGATCACTTTTGAGTGGATGGGTGGATGAGTGAGTAGTAAATGAGTGAATTTATTATTGGAACGATGAATGGCGGGTAAACGGATGAGGAGGTGAAGTTATAATGACAGATAGTGGGTAAATGGATAAATTTAATCCCTGATGGATGCATGGATGGTGGGTAAACGGGTGAACAGACGTAAGTAATGATCTGAAGGATGGATGAATGATTCAATGGGTGCATAGATGAGTATGATTCATGGATGGATGGTGGTGAGTAAATGGTGAATATTATTGGACGGATGGGCGGATGTGAGTAACGGGATGCATGAATGAATTTGCGATATGGCATGGAAGGATGGGTTGATAGTGGGTGTATTTATGAGTGGGTGGGAGCTCTCTGGGTAAACGTCTGCATTTTTAATGAGTGACTTGGATGACTATAAAGATCGACAGACAGACACAGATGAGCGGCGTGGGTAGACAGGAAATGGATTGAGGCAAGACAAATGGTGGATGTGTGGACAGGCGGGAGGATACAGCGATGGGTGAATGAACAGGCGTGAACGTTAAGGGCCACTGGGTGCCCAGACTGCAGTACCCGGACTCCCTTCTCATCTCAGTGGGTGGTCCAGAGGCCTGAATCCACCAGTGGGTTTCATTCTCCCACCCTCACTTTCAGGTGCTTCCTCTCTTCTCACACCTCCCTCTCCTGACCCCTCGGCACTGCTGCCGCTGTGTGGACCTTCCGTGGCCATCCACACTCACACCTTCTTGTCACCTGCCTTAGCCATCTGCTTCAAGATGCTCCGGGACCTGAATAATTCGGACCCAGTCCGCCTCAAGTACGTCATCAAGAAGATCAAGGGCATGGCCCAGTGGTCCCCCAACCTGGTGCTGGAAACCGTCCATGACTACTTCATTGATAACCCAGAGGTGGGAGCTGCTTGGACCACTGGAGGCAAAACGGGAGGGCTGGGTCTCAAGACAGGCTCCCGCTGTGCCTCCTCCCTATGGGAGCAACTTCCTTTAGTGGGACAAATCCATCGGGCAGGGGAGTGGACAAACATGCTGCCCACCCTCAGGAAAATCTCATGATGTTGATGTTCTATCCTGGCTTTAGAGGAAAAGTATTTGCCTAAAGTCACAGAGCCACTTAGTGGCAGAGATGGATAGATTGGTGGATGGATGGTGTTGCATTAGGTCAATGGATGACATGTGAGTAGGTGGGATGCATGTGGTGGGTGGGAGTATGGCGTGGGGTGGGTGGGTGGATGGGTTAAGATGGATGGGTGGTGGATGTCAGCGTGTATGTGTGGCTATGGGATGGATGGATGGATGGATGGATGGATGACTTGGGTGGGTAGATAATGTGTGGGTGGTAGATGGGTGGGTGCATAGGTGGATGGGTGGGTGGGTAGATAGGTGGGTGGTTGGTGGGTGCGTAGGTGGATGAGTGGGTAGACAGATGGGTGGGTGGATAGGTGGATGGGTGGGTGGGTAGATAGGAGGGTAGATAGGTGGATAGGTGGGTGGATAGGTGAGTGGTGGATGGGTGGTGGGTGAATAGGTGGGTGTGGAATAGGTGGATGGGTGGCTAATGGATGGAGCGTGGTGGGTGTCTCAGAGGAAAGATATAAGCTTTAATGTGCATGATTGGTGTATGAATGAGCTATATTTGGAGATGGGCGACTCCTAAGGACCCACAGCAGGTCCCTGGGTGCAGGAACACTTTCCATCCATCAGTCTGTATGACCCGAGTCAGGACCTTCACATGCTAGTGCTGGACAAATGGCCAGGAGTGCCCACAGCTGCTCCCGCTCTGGCCTTTCCATCCTCCCCTGCCTAGACCCTGGCATCAGCCCATGACCAGACCACATATTGCCCTGACGCCCTGTCGCCTGTCAGTCACCCTGTCACTGTTGCCCTGTCACCCTGTCACTGTCACAGATTTCCAACCGGCACAAGTTCAGGCTGTTCCATGTCCTGGAAAGTGTCATCGAGACCAGTGACTCCCTGGAGGACATCTGGGAGAAGACCTTCATGCAGCTGGCCCTGGACAACATGACCAAGTCCACGGTGAGTTTCCCTCATGCAAGCATCGTACTCCAAGGGGCTGCCCTGGTGGCCCCAAACTGCTGCTGCTCCCTGCGGTGGTTTACCAGACAGCTCCTGCCCACCTTGTCGCCTTCCTTCCAACTGTGTGAGGACCAACCATGACCCACTCTCTGCCCAGCAGAGCTGGAGGCCCAGGAGCTCTGGCTACTGCCCTAGATTCAATGACCCCCCAGAAATTCCTGTCTGGCTGGCCCCTCCTTCCAGCATAGTCCCACAGCCCTTCCCCCCCCCACCAAATCTGGAAGGTTTCCACACACACACACACACACACACAGGTGGGTCCAGCCTGGAACTGGACTGACCTGTGGAGGACTAGAGCCAGAGGTTGGGAGGGGGGCCCAGAGGGCTGACAGAAGCCAGGGGACCTGGGGTGGGGGGGCCGGGAATGGGAGCAGGGGGATGGGAGGGGAACTGGAGGACAAGATGAGGGTGGGCACAGGAAGAGGGGTGGGAGAGGGACAGGGAGCTGGGAGACAGGAGGGCTGCAGATTGGAGTTGGGGGAATGGGCCGAGGCCTTGAAGCTGCCCTCTGGTGGGGGTTGGGGACCCTCTGTATAGGACAGGTCGGCAGGAACTCAGAGCCAGGGCCCAGCATCCCTCCAGCCATGGGGGACACTCCTGGTCTGAGTTTTATTTATTCTGGGGAGTCCACTTCTGTCTCGGGATAGAACCTGGATCAATCACATACAAGGCAAGTGCCCTCTGCTGTTCTATGGGTCCGGCACCATTTTTATTTCAACTTTTTCTTCTTCTGTGGCCTGGGATTTCTATGCCCAGTCTGGCTCACACTGCCCTGTCCAGCTCGCATGCCCAGCCACACCCCACCTCTAACTCTCCTCCGTGCTCCCTAGGAACTGGAAGAGACATACCAGGACGCAGCGGGCAACGTGCTTGGTGGCCATCTGCAGGCACTCGTGGCAGCGGGTGGTGGGGCACCTGGAGGCGCAGGTGCTGACGGGCGTCTTCCCGCACCGCAGCCTCCTCTATGTGCTGGGCATCCTGTCGTCACGCGGGTAGGGCTGCCCGTGAGGCTAAGCCAGCTGCAGGGTCCCGGCACAGGGAACACCTACAGCTCCCTGCCCCTGCAGCCCACGTGTCGCTGTGGGGTCTCTGCAGTGCCACTGGAAGAACCTGCAGGAGCAAACAAGGGGCCATGGGAATGGGAAGCACTGCGGGATGGGCGCCCCCAGGGGCAGGGGCTCGGGCCTGGGGAGGGGCGGAGTTTCCCCATGGCAGCTGCCTCGAGGCAGTGGGAGAGAGGATCTGAGCATGTCTCTCCAGGACAAGTCTCCACAAATTCTGACCGTGCCTAGTGGAGCTTCAGGGCTTCACAGCCCTGTTTCTCCTGATTCCTCACTTCTACGCCAGTGCTAAGCTCCAGTCTGGTTGTCAGCAGGAAGGGCTTCCCGGAGGAGGCAGCTGAGTCTGAGCCAGGTCCACGAGGGATGAGTAGGAGTTTGTGTGTCTCCTCCCCGGGGTTTCAGTCAGGTGGGAGGCCTTCACCCCTACCTAGAGCCTGCATTCCAGGTTCGAGGAGGCACCCTCTGCTCACTCTGAGACCCCAGGGAACTGGCAGCAAGGGCAAGACCTTCCCAGAGCCCCCTCAAAGCCTCTGCCTCTGCAGTTGGGTTTCCAGCTCCAGCTCTCTCCCTCCGCATGCCCCTCTCTGAGTATCCCCAGGGCCATGCCTGGAGCCACCCACCCTTCACCACTGGGAGCAGGCCCCCAGAGAGGGGCCATGACCCACCTGAGCCCTCTGGGCAGCTCTCTGAATCAAACTCACTGCACCCATGAAGTGTGTGCACTGGGCATTGGGCTGATGGAGCCGGAGTGGATGGGGGGGACAGACCAAGACTGACATGGCCTCAGGCCCTCTCCCCGCAGACGAGCTCTTCACCAGGGAAGAGAGGACATGCTGGGAAGAGCAGCTGATAAAGGTAGGGTGTCGTGGGGGCACTGAGGGGCGGACTGTGGGACCACAGATCAGAGGGAGCGCAGGTCGCAAGGAAAGGGCATTCATGGAGGCGTGGGGTTCTAGCCTCACTCTGACCCCAGACAGCACCTTCACCCTACCTGGGTATGTCTGTGGGGGTCGGGCAGTGCAGAGAGTGGAGATGGGGTCACGGGCAGCGCCATCTGTCTCTGACCATGCCTTCCTGGGGAGGCCTGGCAGACTGGGGTCCAAGCCCACCTCCACCTCCCCGGTTGCCATGGCCTGCAGTGACCAACTCAGCTCTCTGGGTCTGTCAGTATCCGGCAGGTAGTTAAAGGCCCCTCGCAAGCATCTGCTGTGAGTCTGCCAGGAAAGGGCCCGTAGGAGGGGCCTGGCTCTGTGCCCGCTGCGCAGGAAGCACCGAATGTCAGGGGTCACCACGGTATCCAGGGCAGCAGCGGCCGCACTGGGCAGCAAGCAGGAGAGACGAAGCCCACAGCAGCAGCAACGCAATGAGCAGAAAATGAGGCAGGAAATCACTAGGATGTGGAACGGACGCGAACAATGCAATTAGCCGAATGGATCGTACTGACATTCCTTCCCAACGTAAATAGGACATTCACCAAGATGGATGAGCTGCCGGGCCATACATCAACCGTCCATATGTTTAAAAGGGCTGAGAGCAAAGCCAGCACACTCCCTCACGAGAACGTAAATTAGAAATCAATATCAAAAATACACCTGGAAAAATGCCAGGTATTTGGAAGTGAGACAGCTTTGATCCTAAAGAAGCGAGATCAACGCAGAAATCACGAGGGAAATTAGAGAATACTTTACGCAGACCAATACTGAACACAGCATCAGGAGCTACGCGGATGTTTATAAGGGCACTGCCATTGTCTCCAAGACGATAACGATCATCTGGTAGTGAACCCTCCATTTTCAGGAAAATACTCCCCTGAAAGCAAATTATTACCAAAGTAAGCAGAAAGAAGAGAGAACATTTTACTAAATGAGAGAATTGCTTTAATTGGAGAGAGGGTGGGACTCTATCGTAGGTTATTCAGAAAGACAGTTAAAATGGTCACAGCCCCTGAAACAAGAGACACAGCATCAGAGAGAAGTGGGCTGCAAACGCTTGCCTGGAACAGGAAGGACCTGGGTCCCCACTGCAGCGCACTGTAGGGACCAACAGATCCCCTGAGGGCTACAGGTGCCAAACTACACCAGGGAGAAAAATCAAAGTAAGCTGGGCGGGGGCTTAGAACCTCTCCACAGAGTGCCCAGCCTGGCACTGCGCTAGTCAACGTATCAGTGTAGAGGAAGGATAACAGCGGTGCCCACACAACCCCCAGGAGCAGAGAGAAGGAAACAGAAAGCTCCCAGCGCAGAGGAGAGAGGCAGAAGCCCCGGGAGCTCAGCACCCTAAATCCAGAGCACACAGCTCAGTGTGGGTGACCGAAGTCTCAGGTGTACAGACTGGGTCACCCTCTACTTGATTGAGGCCACTCTGGGGCCAAGCGGAATCCCTTAACCCTTGAAAAGCAATTCTAGAACTTGACACATTGGCAGAAGGAAGTGTAAAGCTGACGGCCATCTCCGTGGAGAGAAAGCATCTCACAAGGGGTCACCACCTGGACGCCGCCCGGCGCCGTGAGCATGCCCTGCTGCCCCCTGAAGGGCACCTTCCCGCCGCCTCCAGCAGACGAAACACACTGGCCCAGAGCGAGCCTGAGCGATCAATCGGTTTGATTCATTCTCTAGAACAGCCCCCAGAACCCGGCAAGGAGTTTACTTAGTCAATTACCAGTTTATTATAAGAAGGATATAACTCAGAATCAGCCGGATGGAGGCAGGCTGCCTTCCAAAGCCACCTCTCACCAGCACACACTCGGGGGTGGTTGGAAGGGGCGTGACGCAAGACTGACACCTTTGTAGCTTTAGTCACTCAGAAAGGGCCAGGGGGTAGGAGCGCCTGGCCAGATACAAATGAAGACAAATTTTTATTTCTCAGTACAAATCCCAGTATCACAATGAGAACGGCTGCCAACCAAGTGAGGGAAAGAAAGTGACATCTATGAAAATCCACAACTCACGTTCAGGTTTGAGACAAAGGGTCGAGCCAGGCCCCTGAGCCGTGCCTAGTGTCTCCAAAGAAGGGGGCAAGGACAGGCCAACTGAAAGGAAATGTCAGTCTGGGCAGTACCGGACAGACTACAAAGGAAATCTTGCAGCATCTCTAAAAATTCTAGAACTGTTCATGACTAATCATTGAATTTGGCACGTTTTCAGGATACAAGAGCAATACACAAAAGCCCAGCCAATTCCCAGAAGCCAACAGCAAGTGATTGGAAAATGAAGTGCTTGACAAGATGACCTAGCTGCAGAAAACACAAAAGACTCAAAGACAAATTAGACACATTTTGTGCATGATCTTTATCAAAAATTGCCAAAGAAATTAGCCTAAACGGAGAATCTGTGACGCTTAAAAACGGTGCCCATTCTCCCCAAAATGATGTAGAGGCTTCATGCAATGCCTGTCAAAATCCCAGTAGGCTCTATTATAGAAGGCTGCATAACCTGAAAATTAAAATTTTACTGGAAATTTGAAAGGAACCATAATAGCCAAAGTAATCTTGGAAAAGAACAAAGTTGCAGGCATCATATACCCTTGATAGAGAAAAGCTAGGAACAAACAAAGGCAGAGAAAATAAATCCTTGTGCTCTGCCCACACAGGTGATATTACCAGAGGCAGGAGGCTAATGGGGTTGAGGGAGGGAAGGGCGGACAGGGAAGGACATCGGTACTTTGAAAGGTGGGTGCTGTGTGGGAACCTGCAGACTGAACAGATGTAAAATCATATCCTTAAAGGATGGGTCTGTAAGCCAACGTGACCTCAATAAAAATCATTTTATTTAAAAAATTAAGTAAGGCACAGAGTCCGATATAGTGCAGCAGGTAGGATGCTTGCTTTGTAGGCGGCCAACATGGGTTCGATCCCCAGCCTCCCGTATGGCCCCCTGAGCACTATCAGGAGTGATCCCTGAGCAAAGACAGGTGTGGCACAAAAACAAAAATTTAAATCCACTTTAAATTTGAAAAAGGAATTATGCTGCCTTATTTTAAGGGTTATTATACAGCAACAGTCAGCCGCAGAGTAAGTACCATTGCCTGACAAACAGCACGGAGCAGAACAGGATTCTGTTACCAACAAAATTGCCAAAATGATTACTAGGAAAAGCAAAGGCTTTGGAAGAAATAGTTCAGAAACTATAGCACATTCTTAAGTGGAGGACGGAACCTTTGCTAAATCAAAACCTTCAGGGAAATTATTCTGAAATGTTTAGGCAACAAGACTTGAACAAAAAAAAAAAAAAAACACTAGAAAGGTTTCCAGGCGGTCACCTCCGAGACTGGCCAACCTCAGGGGAGATAAACATTTCTTAGAGCTTAAGGTACTCATCCCCCAAAGAGGGGGAAAATATAGATGAATTAGAACTTACAAAAATCAAAAGCATCAGCCCACTGGAGGGTGGCGAGGCGGCCTGGCTGTGCAGAGCAGAGGCTCGGGCTGGGACCGTCTGAGAAGTCAGTGCGTCCTGCTCCATGGTGAAAGCAAAGGACAAACAGCCCCACTGAGAAAGCAGAAGCCGACCCTGGCAGAGAAGAAGCAGTGAACCATACACCCTTGATAGAGCATGGTGACCTGACCCCCACGGAGCATCCCAGAATGCTTGTGGGTGTGGCGAGCGGGCACCTGCTGTCACCTGGGAAAGGTGGCATTGCCTTAGAAAAGCGTCACTCAGCAGTTGAAGACATCTGCCCCAGAGACAGGAAATCTGCAGCCAGAGCCACTATGCTCAGAGCAGCCTCATCCTCACCCAGAATGACCAGGACAGGCAAAGGAGGGCAGCCACTGAGATTCACAGATGGACACACGGCTTGGAGGAAGGACGGCCAGCCGGGTGCCCCAGAACCTAGAGAAGATGGCCCAAATGGAGAGCAGGCAAGCCTCACACACAGTCTGCACTGGGGCCCTGAGCCCAGCGTGGGGTCCTGGGAGGGCAGCACCAGACTGTAGGAATCCGTTTTCCAGGGAACACATGGATGAGTCTTTCTCCCTGACACCTTCTTTTATTTGACAAAATGCTCTCTGATAGGGCTGTGCATGTGCCGAAACTCATTGCAAAGCTCTGGAAACTAAGTGTACTTCAACGGGCAGGGTTCAAATGTTCCCAGTGCAGGGACCGTTGTAAAGAGCCTTCAGGGGGTGAGCAGCTTTTAAGCCAGAGGGTGGCCCTGCCTCAGGCACAACTTGGCAAGACCTGAAAATAGTGTCCTTTCTCTGCTAGGGGACAAAACCCACACTGATTCACAGACAACAGAGTCAGGTCCGCTTGGGCCGGCATTTAGCTGTTCTCTGTGTGGAACAAGACCTTAGGCCTTGCTGTATCTCCAATCCCTGCCAAAGGGGTCAACAGGGGGACACACAAGCAAAGGGTCTCCTGGAGAGGGAGCAAGATCCCGCTGCAGGGGCACTCTGAGCTGGCCTTTGGCACAGCCCGGCCAGAGCCCCAGGGTCCATCTTGCCCATTTCACTGCTTCTCAGCTGGTCCCAGGGATGGAGTCATTTGGAGAAACGTCCACAACTTTTACGCTCGCCTCAAACGGAGGCCCAGCACGTTCTTGCTGGCACCCAGCTTTTTCCTCTTGGCTGAAACGCTGCGTGACATTGATGTCCACTCCTGTCCCACTGTCCTCCTGTCTGGAAGCACCCTTAATTAGCACAGACCTGAGTCGGGGGCATGATCTCCAGCCTCACTCAGGGGGCTGCTGAGGCACAGGAAAGGCTCCGCCTGCTTCCACACCCAAACAGAAGCGTTTTGGGGTGGCACCACACTCAGAAAGGGCGTCTACAGACTAGCCCAGTCACCTCCAGAGATGCTCCGGACCCAGATCTTAGGTGCAGCTGAACTCAGAACATTGGAGAAGCCATAAAGTCACCATCATAAAATCATGTGATATCAGGAAGGCATTTTAAGGCTTAACACTCAAAAAATTTTTCATTCATTTGACCTCTTATCTATTCATTTTAAAATCACATTAATGGGCCAAGGAGGCGACCCAAAGTGTTGGAGCACATGCTTTGAGGGCTGAAACCCAAGTCTAGATCCTGACACTGCCTGGGTCCCCGAGCAGCACCAGGAGTGACCCTCTGAGCACCAATCAAAGTAATGGACAAGGAGACAGCCCTGAGCTTCACGCGCCCACTCTGCGTGGACACCAGCTTTATGCTTCCCTTTATGCATCCCTGTCCAGGTGGGGTGGGGATCAGCTTCCCAATTCCTCTCCGGTGAGTGGCCCCAGGGAAGTGACTTGAGAGCTGAGAGCAGGAGACAGAAGACAGGTGGGTCGGAGCTGGGGGGTTAGACAGGTAGGGCGAGGCCCTCACTGCGGCCAGCATGCTCCCCTCTGCTAACAGATGGCTGACAGCTCGGTCCAGTTCCTGCAAGTGGAAGACTGGTCCCGGAAGCTGCTGAGTGCCCTCACTAAGCCTCACCACACCCACAAGGAGCAGCCCCCGAGAAGGTGGGCGGCCCCCACATCCACAGGGTCCCCAGGTGAACACAGGTTGAACCAGATACTCTCCACTGGCCACCCTGGGGTCCTCACAGCAGGTGCCTGTGGTGGCCAAGGGAGCTGGTGAGGGAGACACAGGCCATGGGCCAGATGGCCAGAGGGGCAGCTGGTCACATGTGTCCCCAGGTCTTCCTGTTCATCTACTACGGACTGATCCTTCAGGCTGCGCAGGATTGCAGCTTGGTGCGGAGCCACCTGCAACGCCTGCTGGAGACCTCGCACCAGTGGGCCACGAGCGGGAGGTGAGGCGGCCGACTGGGGCGCTGGGGTGGGTACTGCTGGCCCTGCACCTCCAGTCCAGGAGAGAGACGCCCATGGGACTGCTCCGAGTTCCTTGTCCCAAACCTCACAGACAGGGCAGATGCCTGAGGCCCCCAAGGAGCTCAGGCCTCCTGTGGACCTCAGCCTGGGTGCGGTCCTGACCCTAACTCTAACCCCTAGGGCATGGCACTCACCGTGGGGCTGGCCTCTGTCCGCCACCTGGACCACGTATGGGCTGTCCTGGAGCAATTTAGCCGAAGCAAGCCCATCAAATGGTGTCTGCATGGCTTCCCCATGAAGGTGGGGAGCGGGGGTGGAGACATGGCGGAGTAGGAGGAGGCGGGGCCAGTGATATGGGGCGTGGATGGAGGCGGGGACAGTGGCATGGGGCGGGGTGGGGCGGGCCAGTGTCCATGGGGCGGGGCTGGAGGCAGGGCGGGGGCATGCAGGGGGAAGTGAGGTTGCCTT
Organism: Cryptotis parvus; assembly: GCA_021461705.1. Lineage (NCBI taxonomy): Eukaryota > Metazoa > Chordata > Mammalia > Eulipotyphla > Soricidae > Cryptotis > Cryptotis parvus. The sequence goes on along the minus strand of JAJIBD010000783.1, from coordinate 142,508 downwards.
GGGAACGGCACCAATGAGCAGCTGCCCTGGGGGATTTGGGCCAGGCCCCGCCCACACCTCCACCTGGAATAAACCCTCTGCCTCAGTTTCCTCCTTTTCTCTGAACCACTGTCCACCTAACAGGCCTGGGACCCACATCCCAACCCCTCCTCACTGACCCCAGAGAAGACCTAATGTCCCAGGGTGACCCCTTAGGGCTGCCCCACTCCCCAGGGTTCCCCTATAGCGTCTCAAGCAGAGACTGACCCTTCCAGACTCCAGCCACAGGCTGGAGAAACAGAGGGGTCCCAGGCTGAGTGGGCTGGCCCGGTCCCACAGAGCTCGGAGGAGCTACACTGGAAGTGGGCCAGCTGCACCATTCTGCTGTCCTACGGCCAGATGGCCGCGAAGGCCAAGGCACACATCCTGCCATGGGTGGACAACTTCCTGTCTCGGATGATCTTCTACTTCCACTACAGCCCCTGGGTAGGACCCCAGGGAGAGTGTCTGGCCCCGGCCTCAGGGCCCCCACCTGCCCCACCCACAGCCTCGGGCCCACACCCACCCCAGCGCACCGCCAGAGGACCCCCCTACCACTCGCTGGGGATACAGGATATGGATCTCCAGTCCCTCACCCCCACCAGGGACCCCTGGACACCCGTCCATGCGTGGACGCCACTCATGACCCCGTTCCTTTGCCCGTGTAAGTGGGGGTCCACAGACCGTTTCAAGCAGACCTGCTGGGGCTCACTGTGCACCTCAGAAGAGTCCCAGCAGGAGGCCGCCTCCTCACTGCCCGCTCCTGCCCCTCCGGACCCCACTCAGGACGACACCTTAAAGCACAGCTTCCTCTCCTCCCGTCCTCACGCTGGTGGGTGCCATCAGCCGCAACGAGGGTGTGCAGAGCTACGAATTCACACAGCTGCCCGAACTGCTGGACTGCCTGGGGGTAAGCATCAGGGTGGGACAGGTCAGTGACCAGGGCAGGGCAGGGGAGGGGCGGGGCAGTGGGCAGGGCAGGGAGAGGGGCAGAGGGGGGCAGGGGGGGGGGGGGGGGGGGGGGGGGGGGGGGTGGGGGGGGGGGGAAGGGGTGGCAGGGCAGGAGGAGGGCAGAGGGCAGGCAGCACCCCGTCCCAGGGAGCACAAACAGCTTGTGCCTCTCTCACCCCGTGGAGGGCTGGCACCTAGACACTCGGCAGTCCCCATGCCATGGGCTCCCCTAAAGCCCAGTCACATGTCACTTGTCTCTTGTCTTCCTGTTGTTCATTGATTTGCTCAAGCAAGCACCAGTTACGTCTCCATTCATTGGGAATGAGGTCCATTATTGTAACTGTTTTTGGCATATTGAATACACCATGGGTAGCTTGCCAGGCTCTGCCGTGGCTCTGGAGTTCATCAGGGGGCCAGTCTTTTCCTATGTCAGACCATCAACCATCCAGGGCTCACGGGGAAGAGCCTGTCTCCTGTCTGCCACCTGCTGACGCAGCCGGAACCACAGCCCCACCTGCAATACTTCGTGGGGGAGGACCCAGAATCGGTTAGCGCGTTCGGCCCGGTCACATAGCCACTTGAATAGGTGACTGTCCAAAGCGCAGTGGGCAGCACCCCGTCCTCCCCCTCAGAGGTTTAGGGTTTGCAGCACTGGATAAGGTGAGCTCCTGGGCCCCACAGCATGCACTGTACCAGCCCCTGCCCCGTGGGTGACGGCCAGGACCACATTCCTGAGGGGAAGGAGGCTCAGAGCTCTGAGCCCGGCCCAGGCCATCGGCCACAGCAAGGGGCACCTGGGACCCCAGCCCGCCTGACTCGAGTCCAGGCTGACTCCAGGGGACCTCAGCAGCCCCCTTCCTGGGTGAGAAGCTGGAGTCTAATTAAGAGTTGAGGGGTATGGCTCTGAGGGTGCTGAGAGCTGGGTGGGGGAGGGGGCTGTTCAACTCACTCCCCAACTTTGCAGGTCCTGATGGAGAAGGAGCCCCGACTCTCTGTGCACCCCCAACCGACAGCAGACTCTGCACCTCATCTCCAGCCTCTGGTAGGGCCAGACCTGTCCTGATTCCGCAGCACCCAGCAGGCTGGCAGCATGGGGTGACTGTGGGGAGGGCTGGCATCTCACATAGGCCAGTGCCCTGGGGGCGTATCTGCTCCCCAAACAGCTGACCTGCAGACAGTGAGGGGGTGTGTGCTGGCCACCAGGCACTCCAGGGCAGAGCAGCTGCGGTCTAGAGTGGACACAGCAAGGGCCTCTTGTGCTCCCAGCCTGGCGGGGGCCAGTCAGTGCACCGGGATCCAGGTCTGGGGGCTGCACTGGTGGCTGCACCCTGCCCCTTGGGTCAGAGACGAGGCTGACAGGTGTGCAGCTGGGGCTCCATCCCTAGCCCACAGTCAGGTCCCACGCCTCACCCAGCCTCAAGAATGACAAGCCTGCCCACAACTGTGGCTCTAGGGACCCACACGAGCCACACACACCCGTGCAGTACCCCTGGCCAGGACACAGTGTCCCAGGGACCAGTGCCCCTGCTTAGGCTTCCCTATATTGTGCAGAGCTGCATGAAAGAGGGACTGCATGGGGGCGTGCATGGGGCCACGGGGAGCAAGGGGCCGGCAAGGAGCACCCAGAGGGGCCCTAGGGCAGGTTGAGGGTGGTGGGGTCAACGGGAGGCCACCTGGCCAGAGCTGCCAGCCTTGCCGATAAGTAGAACGTCGAGGAGGGATTGGGGTGGATCTGGCGTCACCCTCTACCACAAGCCAGGCACATGGACTGACCCCGTGGGTCACACCATCAGCCTGAGCACAGATGGCAGGACAGAGGGCAGAGATGCACCAGCAGAGGGCGCCCAAGTCTGCCTGCCCAGCAGCCAGGGTGTTACCAGAGGGGACCTGCCCACAGCCCCCATCAGCCTCTGTGCTCTGACAGCTCCTTCAGGCCGTCCCTGGACCCCGAAAGGAAGTCACGGCTGGTGAGCAGCTGCCTCCGCAGCGTGCTGGCACTGCCCCTCCTGGACGTCCTGGAGAAGCACCTGTGCCTCTTTGTGGAGCCGCCCAACATACAGGTGGGCATGGGCTGGGCTGGGGCACTGAAGTAGGCAGGCGGAGCTCAGGGCAGGTGGCTGAGCCTCACCTTCTCCTGGGCTCTGCTTCTTGGAAGTCCCTGGCAGTGAAGGAGACGCAACTCACAGCCACCAGGAGGGTTCAGCTCCAGGGTGGGTGGGGGAGCACCCATGTCCCCATGGGAGAGGAGGTGTGCCCACTGAGTCTGTCCCTTGGCTCACCTTCCCGCTGGTGAGGACCCGGAGAAACGGAGTCTGCTGGGAGCCCGTCCTGCGGGGCGCTCTTGCCCTCATTCTGATGGTGGGCAGAGTAGAGGGCCATCCCCACCCCAGCCAGGCAGTAGCCCTGCAGAGGCGGGTAGTTGACCACTGCCCAACCCCTAGATGTGCAGAGCATCCTGTTTCCAGAGGAGAGCGCACAGGTGGGCTCTCCATGGAGTTGGGCAGGCAAGCACCAGGCCCTGGACGGCCCTGCAGCTCCCATGCAATGCCCGCCTTCCCCTGCAGATGGTGTTGGCTTGGCCCGAGTCAGGGGAGGCAGGCAGGGTGGATGACAGAGCTGGTATGCAGCTGTCAAAGGCACAGTGGGCACCGATGCCCCGCCCCATGGTTAGGCCAGTCTGGGGTGCAGCCAGTGGAGTCGTTAGAGCCAGGGCAGGTGAGGTGGGGCCCTTGCTGGAAACCAGGAAGGACTTCGGGGCGGGCACAGTGCAGGAGCCGATGGGCGACTCTGGGCACAGGCGACGCTGAGCCCTCTCGTGCCCGACAGTCCCTCTACAAGGACACGATGGAGGCCCTGGAGCAGATGCTGCAAAGCTTCATCCTGCAGAACCCCACGGCCGAGGAGCTGCACTTCCTGCTGTCGGTGAGCAGGGGCCCAGACAAGGGCTCAGGGCTGTAGGTTCCGATGGGGGCAGCAGGTGCACTCCGGGAGCAAGCTTTAGGGGACCCCCAAAGGCAGAGCTCTGCTTCCCTGGGTCTCCAGGACAGCCTAGGTCGGTGAAGGTCAGAGGCTGGGCCCTGAGGGTCCCTGGAAGTGATGGGGGGCCTGGCTGGCTGCTGACCCAGGAGGCGGGCGGAGCAGGGCGTCTGCTCCAGGACTGTCCCTGCTGCTGAAAGCCCTGCGGAGTAGGCCTGGGTAGCCTTTGTCACCGTGTGCTTATCTTGCGCTCAAGGCTGGTGCTCTGGAAACGAGGGCCTAGCGCCACAAGGGGTTAAGAACTCTGGGAGGGCTTGGGGCAGAGGAGGCGTCCAGCTCAAAGGCAGGAAAAGGACATCTGCCATCTGCTTTGGTGCCGGGCTGCGAAAGGCGGGCGGAACAGAGATGGGGAAGCTGCCAAGGGATGGAGGGAACCGCTGAGGGGCGGGCCTGACCCAGAGGGGCAGAGGCCCCAGCTAAGTGGGCGGAGCTCGAGCCAGGATGGGCGGGGGTTGAGGGAAAGCTCGGGGCGGGGCCTACACACGAAAGGGTAGAGCTTAGAAAGCAGGGCCCGCCTAGATGGGCGGGGCTTTGTCGAGGTGGGCGTGGCCTGTGTCTGGTTGGGCGGGGCTTCGGGCTCAAACCTGGCCAGGGCTGAGGATGGGTGAGGCCTGGCAGAGAAGTAGGAGGTGTGGGGTGTTCCGTGGAGATGACAAGTGCTCCACGGTGTGAGGGGACCTGGGATAAGCACCCCAGGGCTGGAGAAGGCGTGGCCTGGGAAAGGTGGGCTGAAGCAGAGCCTAGGCCCCAGAAAGGGATGAGCCTGGTTCAGCAGGGAATTAAGAGCAGGGACCTGGTCAGGGTGGGCAAGACCTGAGCCGAGGACCCCACGCTTGGTGTGTGTGGCCTGGGTCCAGGGCAGAGGAGCCTGGCGCGGGTGGACCGCTGAGTCCGGGCTGCCCGAACTCTAGGCTCCGCCCATCCCATGTCGTCCGCAGCTCTTGTACGACTGGCTGGCTTCCGAGAAGCCCCACGAGCGGCAGCGCGCGGTACTCATCTGCCTGGCCCTTCTCGAATTCCTGAGTCGCAACCTCTTGCTGGACGTGAGTGCCAGCCCGGGGCCCTACAACCCTCCTCTCTGCTCAGCCCTGCAGCCCTCCAGGTCAGGGTCAGTCCCTAAGTAACTACCCCTGAGGGTAGCCAGCTCCTTTCATAGCTGAGGAGTGGGGCTAGGGGTGGGCCAGGCTTGGTAGTCCAATGACCCTGGTCACCAGGACTCCTGAGACAGGCGCCTGGCTCCTGTCCACACACCATGCACCCTTGCCATGGTCTCCAACCTGAAACACAGCTGGGTGTGTGGGACAAGTGGGAAGCTTGGAGCCTGCCGGGTACAGGGCAGCCAGCCCGAGGGCAGGGGGCTGGCTCCCCAGCTGCAGGCAGGGGCAGGACCACCCTCACAGTCCCCGCTCGGCTTTCATCCCCAAGTGGAGCCTTCCTAGTGAGGCAGGGGTGCCAATGCGCCATGTGGGGACTGCTCTGAGGGACAGAGGCCATCCCACGCAATACCCACGCATGGTCAAGGCCAAGAGACCAGGGCCAGTGGCCCGGGGTGTCCAGACTCTGCCGCCTCTTGGTTTCTGGGGCTGTGCCCAGACCCGAGCCCCTGCCCTCCGTGCAGTTGGAGGAACCTGTTCCCACGTGGCCATGCAGAGATGGGGGTCCAGCAGGGGGCACCTCTCACTGCAGCCCAAGGAGGACTTCAGACGCATGGGGCAGCTGGTGGGCATGCTGGGCGTCCTGTGCCAGGACCCGACAGAGCCACCCGCAGCTCCAGCCTGGAGGCCCTGGGCCACCTGTACCATCTGCTACTCCAGAGAGGTGGGTCTCCACAGGGTCTGCCCCACCTAGAGCCCCGCCCCCATCAGGGCGCCCAGGGCACGGCCACCCATAAACTTTCCCCAGCATCCTCCAACGCTCCCTGACCTCAGCTCACCCCAGATCTTCTGTTCGCTTCACCTGAATTACGGGCCCCTCCTGGCTCCATCCTGACCCCCCAGACCCATTCTGACCGCCCCTCCCAAGCCAGAACAGGCCTGCCCAGGGGACAGAGGACCAGGGGGCTGACCTCCCACCTTGGCCCTCCCTCACCCGGTTGCAATCTGGCCCAGGCCCAATGGTGTCTGCTGGACAAGCTTCCAAGGAGGAGACAGAGGACGCAATGGTCAGCAGGGAAGAAGACTCCATGTGGAGCAGTGGGGACCAGAATAAGGCCTCCCCTGCACCCCAGCACGCAGCGCCACCCAAGGCCCTCAGCCTCTCCCAGCTCAGCAGCTCTCAAGCCATCAAGGTCAAGGCTCTGCGGCGTCCAGGTCCTGGGCAGGTCCGGTGGGGGAGGGTGGCCATGCTCCGCCCTGACCCCATCTCCGAGCCTCTGACAGTCCTGGAGTTCCCGGAGTGAGTCTGAGCATTAAAGCCGGGCCAGGAGCTCACCTGCATCTCTGGTGGTTCGCTGAACCAGGCAATGCGGCTGAGGGGAGACGGGCCTGAGGACAGCCCAGGACAGCTCCACACACAGGGCTGTGACTCACCCAAGCCCTTGTCCAAGCAGCTTCCTCTGAATAGGCCCTGGGGTACCTGTCAGGTGCTGGCTGCTGGGCACACACAGCAAGTGGGGCCCGAGGGGGCATGAACAAGCCTCCCCACACAATCCATGGATGCCAGGGAGATGCTTGCCACCAAGTCTGTCTGGAGATGACCCGTAACTACCCCAGCCTCCCATGGGGGTGCCTAACTCCCCTCTGCTCTGGCTGGCCAGCAGCCGAGGGAGTCCAGCCACTCCCCAGTGTCCCCTTGTCAGCCTCTGCAAGGACCCGTGTGCCTGTCACACCCTATCAGACTGGATGGGCTTAGGCTAGGCTGGCATTGGCTGGGGGTGGCACTGCAGTCCCCAGATGTCCAGTGTGGGCTCTGCGGGGAGCTCAGCCTGACCATTCCTGGCTCCAAACCCATAAGCTGGCCAGCCTGCAATAGACCACAATCGGGGCCTCCGGAAGCTAGTCCATGCCCTGAGCCAAACCACTGGAACCAGACAACGAGGACAGCGAGGGGCTCTGACCCAGGAATCTCTGAGGCTGGCCCAGAATGTGGGGCCCTGCCTGGCCCCATTTGTGCCTCACACCAGGCCCAGTGGGGGAGAGGCTGGGGGGAGGAGGAGAGACGGCCATCACCACACACTGACACACTGTCCTGTAGACCTAGCCAAGGCTGGGGGTCGGGGCATTTCCCTGGAGCTCCTGAGCTCCCCATTCCAGATTCTGCAGAGTTGGGCTCCCGGGAGGCCCAGTTGTGAACCGACCACCCCCCCCCCCCCCGTTAGCCTGACCGATGTCCTCGCACTGTGGTGAGCTGCTCACACTCTCTCAGGCCCACGACTGGTCCAGGTGAAGACCTTTGGGTCAAAGTCCTGTGAGAGCCCGACTGGGCCTGTGGGGTGCCCCTAGCAGCTGAGACCAGCAGGTGAATGCCCAGGAGCATAGGGCCTGGCAGGGGTGCCAGAGGCTCCCACCACCAGCTGGGCTGCCTCAGGAGGGGAGCAGCGTCTCTGTCCCTCCCAGACTGGGCTTTGGGGACAGCACCATCGTGGGTGCTGAAGGGCACGAGGGGAGCCCATGGTCCTGTAGGGGCAACTTAGGAAAACGGAAGTGCTCAGTGACTCAGGGTCTGGAACACAGAAAAGGATACAAGCAAGCCAGGAGGCGGGGCCAGGCCCGGAGGCCTGAGGTGACCGCTGCCCTCACCCCTGCTGCTATAGGAGGTCACAAAGCACCTCACAGTGACGGAGTTGAGCAACCTTCTCCGGACGGCCATCGACGGCCTAGGCTCCGCCACCCCTTTCCGCGCACAGGCCGCTGCCGAGATGCTGCTTACTGTCGCCCAGGAGCACGGGGCCACACTGAAGACAGTGAGGGCGGGCACCCACAGGGCCAGGAGCATGGGGCCATGCTGAGACAGTGAGGGTGGGCACCCAGGGTCCAGCCAGGAGGGCAGAGGCAGAGGGTCGGCTCAGCAGGTCCAGCGGCTCAGGAGATACTTGGGCCCCAGGGCAGAGACACAGACACCTCGCTCTGGGAGCAGCCACTCTGCTGGTTCCAGAGATGGGTAGGTGGATGGATGGATAAATGGATAAATGGATGAATGGGTGGAATGGGTGGGATGGATGGATGGATGGGATGGATGGATGGATGGATGGGTCACAGGATTGAGCACCTGCAGCAGCCTGGCCTGAACCTCCAGGTTCTCAGTGATGGAGGAGACAAGGCCAGCGGTCAGACCCAGAGCAGAGTACCTCATGGGTGGGGGTCCCTGAAGAAGGTTGAGCCCTGACAATTTCTTTAGGAGGCCTCATGAGTGGCCCGGCATTAATGGTTGATGGGAAGGGCTGACCAGGCCTGTGCTAGGCAGGTGTGTGGACCAGCCCATGACTGGGAAGTTGGCCCAGAACTGGAGGCCCTGAGTGCCATGAGAATTGGGGCTGTCTCCCCCGAGACAGGAGCTCCCCTCTGACCATGGGTCCAGAGCAGAGAGAAGCCCCCCTCAGATTCCTGAGGGCAGGCCCAAGTCTCCCCCATCAGACTCCCTGGGCAGGCTGGTGTCTCTGCCCTCAGACTCCCAGGCAGGTCTCTCAGGGCCCGTGTGCCCCAGCAGCCCTGCTCACACCGTGTCCCTCCACAGGTGGCCACCCTGGGTCAGACCCCTCCACCTGCAGCTCTGCTCCGTCCCATACCCCAGGCCAAGGACATCAGCCTGAGGGCACTCACGGTGCTGGCCCGCAGCCACGTGTCTGAGCTGGTGACCACCTTCCTGCACTTCTCCATGCCCCTGGACAGGTGCTGCCCAGCCCTTGGGGTCCCAACCCCTCCTGGGAGCGCAGCAGCCCCTCTGTCTCCCACCCTGCCCACAAGGACAGCGCTTTCCCCATGCTGCTCCTGCAGCCCCATCTCCCCGGGAGGGGCTGGTGGTCTTGCCTGGACCAGGAGGGTGTCTTTCCCCAAAAGCCCAGCGTCCATCCTAGTCTCTCGGCCACCTCAGCACCTGTGTCTCTCTGGGTCCCGTGTCACCTACCCACCTCAGCCCAAGTCCAGTACCTCCCTCCTACCCACCACCTCGTACCTGCACCCCTGAGGACATCAGCATGCAGGACCCCTGCTCGCTGCTGTTCCCATGCTGGAGCCCCCACCCTACCTGCCTCCTGCTGCTGCATCCCCAGAGCCCCCCAGCCCCTCCTCCCCACTGTCCTTCAGCTGGTCAAACCTGCTCTTCCCACGTTATGCCTACACCCTGCGGCAGAACACAGGGAGAAGGCCCTGGGCCAGGGCCCCCTGCAAGGCCACCCTGTGCCCACTCCACAGCCCCAACACCTCCACGTTCCACAGAGATGCCCCAGCCGGTCATTCTGAGTGCCACAGGCTGTGGCCGCCACCCCTGGTTCTCCTGAGTGCCACGGGCTGTGGCCACCCACCCCTGGTTCTCCTGAGTGCCACGGGCTGTGGCTGCACCCTTTCACACTGGAGAAGGTGTTTTCTCCCTGGGTGCTCCAACAGGCGCCTCACCAATATCCACCATCTCTGGTGCTCAGGGCTGTGGCCTCCTTCCCTGCTGCCTTCCAAGCGTGGGCAGGGCTGACCCACCCCAGTGCCATCTCTGTTTGCGCCAAGCTGCGCACGCCTTCTCCTTGCAGGATGTCACCCCAAGCCCAGCGGTGTGCTGGTGCCAGCTCTGCTGCCGCCTGCCCCACTCGCCGCCTGCCCCACTCGCCGCCTGCCCCACTTGCCGCCTGCCCCACTCGCCGCCTGCTTCTTTCCCGCCCGCTGTGCTCTTTAATCTGTGATTTGTCTCATTAGTGTCTGTTCTGTGGTCGCCTTTGGTCTCCTGACCTGTTTTCATACCCTTAGTTCCGGCAGAAGTTGTGACCTCTCCGTGGGTCCTTCTAGCTCCTCCTCCTCCCTCCCCCTCTGGGCCTCTCTTCTCATTTCTGCGGCTCATCCCCAATGCTGGCCAGGAGGCTGTTGACTCTAGCTTCACTTTTCAAATGCTGCTTATGGTTGTCTTTGTTTAGGTTTTTTTTTGTTGTTGCTGTTTATGGGGGCCACACCTAGTGTTCTTGGTCTACTCCTGGCTCTGTGCTTGGGACAGTGTCCAGGGGACCGTAGAGCACTGGGCTCAGGGCCCCTGCATCAGAAGCACGCGCTCGGCCCTCTGAGCCATCTCTCCAGGCCTGTTTTTGAAAATCCTTATGCTTATTTTTTCCTTTTGCCTTTGTAACTAAATTGACCTTTTTCTCCCCTGGAGCCCTTGAAGATATTTTCAGCATTGAAACTGAGCGGGGCTGAGGGCTCTGGGTTAGTTTCCCAGGTACTGCATGTGTTCGTTGGATATATGGTCACTCCCGTTTCTGAGAGTTCTTGTTCAAGGAGTGAATATATACATATATATATATATATATATATATATATATATATATATATGTATGTATATATATATAGTCTGGCCTGAGACTAAGTTAAGTGCTCAGGACTGACTCCTGATTCTGCATGCAGGGCTCACTCCTGTCTTTCTGTGGGGTGCCAGGGACTGACCTGGGTTGGCCAGGGAGCTCCCCAGCAGTCTCTACCTCCGTCTGCGCCTCCCCCACCCAGCCCAGCAGCCGCTCTCTGCTCCCCCACCCCCTCTGGGTGCTCCACTCTGCTCTCACCTTGCAGATAAAGGAGCCTCCACCTCTCCCAGCTCTTCCCATGGCTTTTCCTTCCGTGAAGCGGAGCTGTGGGGCTCAGAGTGGGCGAGAGGCTCCTCGTACTCCTTGGAGAGAGTCGGCCTGGCCCTTGGCCCACTGACTGACTTCCAGGACGCAGGCTCTGGGCAGGCTGGGCTGGACGCACGGCCCTGGGTCCTCTTGCGGGTCCTCGTATCCGTGAGGGCCTGTCCCCTCACCCATTCCCAGGCTGCTGTTCCTCCTCTGCCTCCATGCGCCTTGCGTCACTGCCCTGCTGCCGTCTGCCCGGCTGCCCAGACTCCCATCTCCCTCACACGCCAAGACCCACTGCTCAGCCCATCTCTGGGCCTTTCCCCTGCGTGGGGATGGTGCAGTTCGTGTTTCTCTGCTTCTAATAATGCTCAGGGTGGGGGCAGTCGCTGAGGTCCTCCCCTTCTTTGGACAAGGCAGCCCTGAGCCATGAACACAGAGGCAGTCACTGTGCCATTTCTCGGTGCTGGTGCTGGCACCTCATTCCTCTGCTTTGAGTGGACCATGCCCATGCTGCTCACTGCCAGAGGAACATGGCGCCAGGCCAGACCTCAGCTGGCGGGTCCCTGTCCCAGTGCCACGGGGGCTCCCCACAGTCTGAGGCTGGGCCCGTGGGCTGCAGGGGGCCCTCCGGCTCCTGCAGGTTCTGTGGCCCCCTCTAGCCTGGACACTGCTGCCCTGCCCAGTGGTCTCTAGGCACCCTCTCCGCTGCTCCCTTGGCCTCCCGGCCACCCTCTCTGCCACTCATGGTCCCTTGGTGGTCCCCAGGAGCCCTCGCCCAGCTCTGCTTTCCCCCACACCTTCCTGGCTCCCTGAAACTGAACCAGTCAGGGCCAGGATTAGCCTCTGATCTCCCGTCCAGACCACCGGCCACCTGCAGGCACCAGTCCTCACGGCCCCTATCCGCTCTCCCTCGCAGCCACGCCTTCCGGTCCTGGCGGGCCCTGGCGCCGAGCAGGCCCTGAGCCGCCAGGTGCTGGCCGTGCTGCTGGACTGCCTAGTGGACCGTCCCTGCCCACCACAGCGAGTGACACCAGTGGCTCAGCCCCAAAGATGTACCTGCGCTCACTGGCCGTGAGTGCACCACAGCCCGTGGCCAGTCGGGGGTGGGGTGCAGGGCAGGACGCAGGCGGGCAGCCTGGAGCCTCAGCACCTGGCGCTCCACAGGCCATGAACACACTGCAGGAGCTGCAGTTCACACGGGAGTTTAGGACGGCGGTGCAGGGAGGCCTTCCCCCAACTCTTCCTGGCCCTGCTCACCCAGATGCGCTACATCCTGGAGCTCAACCTGCAGGAAGCCCAGCCCTGCCCGGGGGTGGTCACCTCCAGCCCCCAGAGGTAGGGTCTGCTGTGGGGGTGGGGGCAGGCAGGGCGCCTTAGAGCAGGGGAGTCCATCCCGTCCAGGCCCCGCATGTTCCCAGTGCCAAGGCAGTGTGTGCATCCCACAGGCGTAGGTCAGTCACCCACCCTGGTGCTCTGTGCTTGGCAGTTCTCTCAGTGGCACTGAGAAGCCCTCGGGACTCCGCAAACACTCATTTTCCTTGAGCGGGGGTCCTGCCAGGTGAAGGTTGGCTCTGTCTTCATATGGGGAAACTGAGGCCCGTGGGGGGCTGGCTCTGCCTGCTTTGTGAAGCCCCACAGGGCTGCAGGGAGCCAGACCGGCCCCACAAGCACCCGGTGCTTCATTTGTTTGTATTACGATGTGCTTCTCGCAATTCATCAGCTTTAACAGTGTCCCCAAGGCGTGTCGCTGAGAAAAATGTCACTTCCTTTTCTATTGCTTCTGAATGCGAATGGGCATAAAGTTCTTTTTATTCAGATCAACCATGCAAAATGCATGAATCTTCCCCCTAATAAGCTAATAAAATCTCCTCATCCCAGACGCACAAGTCCGGGGAGAGCTGAGACAAGCGGCCTCTGTGCTCCCCTCCCCACACCGAGCTCCTGCCCACGCCCCTCTCTGTGGTCCTCTAGCTCAAGGGACGGCCCCCAAACAAAGCCCCTCAGGGCAGCTCAGAGTCCAGTGCAGCCCAGTTTCAGTCCCTGTCCTGGGCTTACTGTGAATTAAAGCCAAGTCAGAAGCCCCAGGACACAGAGCGGCCCCTGCTAGCCCCAGCCTCAGCCCACCCTCCTGCCCCAGGGCTTGGCCCTGACTCTAGTCCATTGCAGGACCTCACTTCCCACTGGTGGCCTCAGCGCCCCCTGCTGGCCCCTGCCAGCTCTGCACCCCATGCAGTGGCCAGCACTAGGCCTCCACCCTGGAGCCCCTGGAAACTTCTCCTGACAGTGCGCGCTACCTCTGGTGGGTGCTCACACAAACCCAAGATATACTCCCTTCTGGGCATGGTCCTTGGCTCTGATTGGCCGGCTTCAGGTCACATGGCCACACCTAAACCAATCAACGTTGGCCACAGGTGGGTGGGGCATATCTGTCAGATCATCTGTCCATCAGTCCATCCATCCGCTGGTGATTGACGGAGGTGGGACTGCACTGGCAGAGACCCAAGTATCTCCTGAGCTTGCACAGGGAAGAAGGTTCGAGAAGATTGGGTGAGGAGGCCGGCCACAGAAAGGGTTAAGACATTTTGTTTTGCATCAGCCAACTCGGTTCGATCCCCGCATCCCCAGTCCCCTGAGCACCGCCAGAGTAATTTGTGAGTGCAGAGACAGGCATGACCAACTGGCGCTTGGACCAGTGTCACCAGGACGTGCAAAGTGACGTCTCAGCTGAGCCTTGCCCAAGGGCTGAGCCCGTCACAGGTCCCACACGCCCTGCTAGCAGGGCACCCTCCGAGTGCAGCTTTGCCCTGCTGCCCCTCTCCACGTCCACGGCAGGCCCTCTCTGGCCAGGACCTGACCCTGTCCCTCACAGCACAGCGCTGGAGGCACTCAAGAGCCTACTATCCACCACCGGCCACTGGCGGGACTTCGCACAGCTGGAGCTGCAGGGGGCCTGGACACTGCTGACTGAGGCACACAGCTACCCCAAGGCGTGGGCCTGCTTGCCAGGTAGGGCCTCGCAGCCTGCTGCTGCCCAGGGGTCTATCTGAGTGGGGGCTGCAGGGGGCCAGCTCTGCTGCGTGTGCACACAGACTCAAGTCTGTGGCTGCCCCTAACCCACCTGAGACCCCCAAGGCCAGGGGCAGTCACAAGTGGGCAGCCAAGGGGTCAGGGAGCAGACACTGGCTCAGATGTGGCCCCACCTGAGACCTCAGTGTGGCAGCAGGATGGGTACAGGCACTGCCCCCCACCTCTCAGGGCCATGGTGCAAGCCCACTGCCACCAGATCAAAGCTGTGCTGGGCCAGCTGCTGCCCACCCTGTACAGCAGGGAGCAACGGGGCGAGGTGGCCACGATGATCCTCGGGAGGTACCGGGCTGCGGATGTGTCCAGGCTGGGGGTTGTTGTGCTGGGGGAGGGCAGGGCTCAGGGTGGGCGAATGCCAGGCTCAGTGGGGGTGGGGGGACCAGGTTGGGGGGTTGCCCTTGCTCAGCCATACTCACCCTGGGGAAGTCCTGAGGTGTTAGGGGAATGGGGGGGCGGGTCCTCAAGAGGGGTCTGGGAGCTCGGGCCTGGCTGTTGGCAGAACCCTAGCTGTGTGCCTTGGAGCCACGTTCCATCAGCCTCCATGCCCCCACTCTGGGTCCCCAGGCCTGCACTCAGGCGACCCACCTGACTGGCTGCGGCATTCCCAGGCCTCTCGACCCACTGGATGGGAATGGTTCTGCCCAGAGTGCTGGGATCTCCCTCTCCGTGGTTCTGCCCAGAGCGCCTGCAGCATTGTGGGGCCCTGTGAATTCCAGCTGGGCCCCAGGGTCCCCCTGCACAGCCCTGGGGCACACACAGCTACCCTCAGCAGTGACCCAGGAAGCCTGTGTCCGGGCACTGGGCACCCCAGGCAGGCCTGGCCCAGACGGCAGGCAGAGACCCTGCATGGGCCCCATAAGCTCACACAGACACGGCAGTGGGGTTCAGAGCAGGAAGGGAGCCTGAGCCACCCTGACAGCCCTGGAGCCCGCAGGGTCACGGAGGGAGGGGTCAGGGGTCCTGGCCTCAGACTTGCACTCACTGGGAGACCAGCCAGGCGGGGTCACCACCAACCTTTTCCTGCACCGAATTCTCTTAAACGGCCCCATGAGGAGTGCCCATGTAGTAAAAAGGACAGGCCAGGGGCTCAGAAATACCCACAGAGCTGGGGCTCCTCCTCAACCAAGAGCCCCAGCAGGGCCGGCCAGCGCCTCCCTGCACCCTCCACACACACACAGCAGGCTCCGCACCCACTGCCCGGGGCGCCCCCAGTTCCTCTACAGCCCTGCCCTGCTGGAGGTGCTCTCCCAGCAGGACGCCCTGATGCTGCTGTCACAAAGCCTGCAGGACCCCAGCCCCGAGGTGCGTGTGTGGGGCCTGCAGGGGCTCAGCAACGTCCTCTTCCACCCTGAGAAGGTGAGCGTGGCCCGGTGGGATCAGAGTCTGTGTACGGGACACGGGCGCCCTAGTGACGGTGCCTTAGGTGGTGTATGGGACACGGGCCCCTAGTGGCAGTGCCTTGGGTGGTGTATCGGGACACGGGCGCCCCTAGTGGCAGTGCCTTGGGTGGTGTACGGGACACGGCGACCCTAGTGGCAGTGCCTTGGGTGGTGTATCGGGACACGGGCGCCCCTAGTGTGGTGCCTTGGGTGGTGTACGGGACACGGGCGCCCTAGTGGCAGTGCCTTGGGTGGTGTACCGGGACACGGGCGCCCTAGTGTGGTGCCTTGGGTGGTGTATCGGGACACGGCGCCCCTAGTGTGATGCCTTGGGTGGTGTATGGGACACGGGCGCCCTAGTGGCGGTGCCCTGGGTGGTGTATGGGACACGGGCGCCCTAGTGGCGGTGCCCTGGGTGGTGTATGGGACACGGCGCCCCTAGTGGCGGTGCCCTGGGTGGTGTATGGGACACGGGCGCCCTAGTGGCGGTGCCCTGGGTGGTGTATGGGGACACAGGCGCCCCTAGTGGCGGTGCCCTGGGTGGTGTATGGGACACGGGCGCCCCCTAGTGGCAGTGCCCTGGGTGGTGTACAGGACACGGCGCCCCTAGTGATGGTGCCTTTAGTGGTGTGTGGGACATGGGTGCCCCTAGTGGCAGTGCCTTGGGTGGTGTATGGGACACGGGCGCCCTAGTGGCAGTGCCTTGGGTGGTGTATGGGACATGGGCCCTAGTGTGGTGCCTTGGGTGGTGTACAGGACACGGCGCCTTAGTGGCGGTGCCCTGAGTGGTGTACAGGACACGGGCGCCCTAGTGATGGTGCCTTGAGTGGTGTACGGGACACGAGTGCCCCTAGTGATGGTGCCTTTAGTGGTGTGTGGGACACGGTGCCCTAGTGATGGTGCCTTTAGTGGTGTGTGGGACATGGGTGCCCTAGTGGCAGTGCCTTGGGTGGTGTAAAGGACACGTGGCGCCCTAGTGATGGTGCCTTGAGTGGTGTAAGGACACGGGCGCCCTAGTGATGGTGCCTTGAGTGGTGTATGGGACACGGGCGCCCCTAGTGTGGTGCCTTGGATGGTGTACAGGACACGGGCGCCCCTAGTGATGGTGCCTTGGGTGGTGTAAGGACACGGGCGCCCCTAGTGATGGTGCCTTGAGTGGTGTAAGGGACACGGGCACCCCTAGTGATGGTGCCTTGAGTGGTGTAAGGGACATGGGTGCCCCTAGTGATGGTGCCTTGGGTGGTGTACAGGACACGGGCGCCCTAGTGATGGTGCCTTGAGTGGTGTAAGGGACACGGGCGCCCCTAGTGATGGTGCCTTGGGTGGTGTGCAGAACCTGGGAGCCCCTGTGAGGTGTTGCGGCTTCGTGCGGGGGCACTGGCGACCCCTGCGGGCAGTACTGTGGTCAGTGTACTGGCACCCCTAGTGGTGGTACCAGAGGACTTCAGGATGGCAGAGGACTTCACTGCTGCCCGAGAGTATTGGAGAAGTCTGTCTGAGAAGGGGCACCAGGGCCAGCTCTCCAACCCCACCAACCCACGAAAGCCAGGGCAGTAGCACCATCCCCTCTGGCCGCCTCAAATAAAGGCAGTGTGAGCACTTCTGGCTGGAGCTCCCCTTGGTCAGGGGCTCCAGGGTGCCCAAGCCTGGGGAGGCGAACCAACGGGCAGTGAGCTGCAGCCCGCAGCTGTGGCAGGCAGGACAGAGAGGGCTGCCCACAGGACCCTGGAGCAAGGGGTCCCCATCACCGTGTACACCCTCCCCAGGTGGAACATGTAATCCCGCAGCCCCCACACACACACACAGTATCCCTGGGCAGGGCATCTGGGCCGGGGCGAGCAGTGCTACTCACCGCCACCAGGCACGGGCCCCTAACTGGACACAAGCAGGGACCTGGGTGAGAGTCACAGCATGGCCAGTGGGGGTGGTTGATGGCCTGGAGGTGGCTGCTGATGGACACGGTGAGTTAGAGCGAGGCCATGGAGGGGCGAGTGTCGTTTTCGGCACCCACAGTATTTATTATTGCTTCTGTCTCCCTGCTCCACCTTAGCCCAGAACCTCTCTTTCTCTCCCGACAGCAGTTTCTCAAGTGGGGAGGCCCACTGAGATTCTCCCGCATGCTGTCCAACAGGTGCCCCCCCCTCTCTCTCTCTCTCTCTCTCTCTCTCCTCTCTCTTTCTCCCTCTGTTGTCAAAATCAAACTATCTTCTTAAACTCTATCCCCTTAGGCAAGCTCTGGCTCTCTCTTCTAACTCTCTATCCTGCCAGGCTGACAACCCAGTCTTAACTGACACCCTTAACTGTTTCTCCCAACTGTTCTATCTCTTAATTAGGATATTATGCCTTTAACTCTTAAAGGAGCCCTAACATAGGGTGCTGTAAGACTCCTGAGGGCATAGACAAGAACCCCACATGCCCAGGGAGCAGCCAGGGAAACCATGATCAGCGGCTCACCATGGTTCATTATCTGTCGGCAGAGCCCAGGGTGGGAGCAGCAGGGAGGGCACCTGAGCTGAGTGTGTGGGCAGTGAACATGGGGATCGAGTCCTGGCACCCACCTACCCCCCACCCCTGCCCCAGGAAAGCCTGCTCCGAGGCCAGCTGCCACACTTCCTGGGAGGCCTCTTCCAGGACAGTGAGCTGGCCATAGTGCACATGATGGGCACCATGTCCACTCTGCTCCACCGCCTGGGCAGCCACGGTGCCGGGCCCCTGAGCCTAGAGGTGGCCATCAATGCCCGGTCCTTCTTTGACCACGTAAGCTCGCTGGGGAGTCCTGTCTGATGGGGGAGACCTTGTCCCAGAGGCCATGTCTGATAGTGGCGGCCTGTCATGGGATTCCTATCTGACGGTGGAGGCTCAGCCCCAAACGCCTGCCTGATGGGGGGAGACCCTGCCCCAGGAGCCCTGCCATGGGGGAGGTGCTTACCCACCTGGGTGTCTGTCTGGTGAGGGTGGCCCAGCCTGGCTTAAAGCACTGCAGGAAACAGCCGTGAGAGGGCCGCAGGGGCTGGGGGCTCCCTGCCGAGGCTCGGGCCTTGCCTTGCAGGGACGAGACAACATCCGTGCAGCAGCCATTGCACTGTTCGGGGACCTGGTGGCGCGACGGCGGGCAGGGAGAGGGACAGTCTGCGAGCCCAGGTGCGCCACAGCATGGTACCTTTGCTCCTGCACCTGAAGGACCCCAGCCCGGCCGTGGCCACGGTCAGTGCGGCGGGAGCCATGGGGGCTACCTCAGGGGCTGAGGCAGGGCTGTCTTGGCGGGGTCTCGGGCACCTCCAGTCCAAAAAGCCCACAGGGCACTGGGGCCTGCCCCACAGCAGGCCAGCAACACCGCTCGGACCAGGGGCAGCGGAGGTATAGTGTTAGTGATCGCCCTGTCTCCGCAGCAGGCCACCGCCTTCTACCGCTGTGCGCGGCTGCACTGGCAGCTCCCGCGACACGCTCTTCTGCGCACTGGCCTGGGGCGCGGCGCCAGCCCCCCAACACTTCCTCTGGACCTACCTGGTGAGGAGGCAGGGCTGGGGGCAAGTGGGTTGGCCGTGTTCCCGCGGGACTGACGCTGAGGCTGTCCTGCAGATGAGGCTCCCGAGGACATGAGCGTGCACGTGGCCCAGGCCCTCAGCGCCCTGCGCAGCCGCCACCACCGCGTCCCGCACCGCCGCTGCCCTGCTTGTAGGTGCGTGATGCACGGCGACGCTGCGGGAGCGCCCGGCGCCCCCCAATCCACCCCCTCCTGGCCAGCGCCCCGTCTGCCCACAGGCTACGCCACCTGCCACCACCCCCAGGCCATAGCCCATGAGCTGAACAACGAGGCCATCACTCTGCTACAAAACAGTAAGGGCCGGGCCACACCCAAGTGCCAACGGGAAGGGGGCACTGCCCCAGGTGGGCTGGAGGGGAGTTGGGGGCAGGGAAGGAGTTGGGCGAGGGAGGGACGGGGTCAGTGGCAGGGAGGGGCAGGCCTGTGCTAACTTTTGAGGACCCTCCCAGCATTTGAGACCCTGGAGAGCCGGGAAGAGCCGGGCATGCGGGCATTCGCGACGTGGGCAGCTGGCGCTCCTGCGGAAGATGGCAGCCCTCCGGCAGTGAGCACCCACGTCCAGGACCAACACCCACTGCAGGCGTGCTTGCTTAAGGTGTTTCCATTTGAAAGAAAGATCTAGATTCTAGAAAGCGCCTCAGCTGTCTGCTCACCGGCGCACCCAGAGAGCAGACAAAGAGGACCCGCACCCTCAGCACCCCGCACCCCGCAGACAGCAGATACAGGGGTCCACACCCCCAGAACGCAGGTCCCCAGTCCTGCAGGACTGAGCAGGTGAGCTGAGGCCAGGCTCGGCCGTGGCACCTGTGAACCGAGTGATGGGCCTCGGGAGGTGCCTGCAGTCTCCCTCGTCTCGGTCGTCTGGATGCAGGAGACTCCCCAGGCCCCCACCCATGCAAGCTCTCTTCTGTCAGAAACTCCCTCCCAGCAGGCAGGAAGTCCCGCAGGAGAGGGTGCCCAGATCTCCCCCCCCCTCCCCAGTACAGCGGCCTCCACCGAGCCTGCATTAGCTCTCTTCCTTGGGGCCCTCATTCCTGGGGCCGGAGCGCACGGCCGGCAGATCCCAGTGAAACCCACTTCGCGTGCAGCAGCGGTCAGACCCCGCGGCCAAGAGGGCTGCAGAGGGGCCTTGCCACACGCCAGGTGTAGTCACGGTCCTGTTTATTGCCTCCGGGGATCCAGAGCACCTGACGCCCCCAGACCTCCAAAAAGTCCGAGCTGAAAGCAGCGGGGGTGGGGCACCATCCCGCCTCCTGGGCAGAGTTGGCAGGGCTCAGGACGCGGACCGGGGCGCAGAGACGGCGCGATGGGTGGGCTCGGGGCCTGAGGCGGCCTGGCGGCTACATGACGCTGCAGCGGGCCTTGCGCGGGGTCCGGAAGCGCAGCCTCCGCCGGGCCGGTACTGCTCCAGGTAGCTCAGCTGTTTGCTGTTGATGGCGCCAGCGCCGCTTTCTGGCGAAAGCCCGGGGAGAGGGGGCGTCGGCGGGGACCCCAACGCCAGCGGGAGCCACGCCTACCTCTGACTTCGGCACCCACACCCCCACCCAGGACTGGGGGCGTCACGGCACAGCGTGGCCAGTCAGCGAGGGACTGTGGTCAGGGCGGGGACAGGGGCCGCCTGCTCGTCCCCCGACTCCATTCAGGGGCGCTGGGCAGGTGGGAGCTCTGGGGGGGCTGCAGGCGCTGGGTGTGTCCACCTTGGGGTGCGCCCCACTCACTGCCGGATGAACTGGATAGCGCCCTCGCATTTCATCCCGCTCGATGAGGGCCAGAGCCACCAGCACCGGGCCCTGTGGGAGAGGGCGCGGTCAGCGAGCCCCGGCGCCCGCAGCCCGACCCCCGGCCCGCGAGTGGCCCGCACGCACCGCCCCAGGCCGGCCACGCAGTGCACCGCCACGCAGCTGCCCGGTCCTCGCAGAACTTGGCCCGCAGCAGGCTCAGCCAGTCGTCCACCACCTTGCCCGGAGGGGGCGCACCGTCGTCAAATGGCCAGTCCTGGGGGCAGGAGCAGCTGTGAGGGCGCCTGGGGCGGCACCGCCCCACCTCCAGGAAGCCTTCCAGGGTGGCCCTGCCCCTTTCTAAGGAGTCCGGAACTGACACATCAGAAACCTCACGGTCAGTGGGGACCCAACGTCACCTTCAGAGTCCCAATCGCTCCCGTCACTGCCAGGAAACAACGCCCCGGTTCCTCCTGACCCCTGGGCCCAGTTCTACGTGGGATGAGGGGCAGCGGGGAGGTCCCTCACCTTCATGCTCGGTACCTGCTGCTGAACAGCAGACCCAGGCCCGCAGCAAGGGCACCGGGCAGAGGGTCCTGGGGTAGGAGGTGGCGCGGCCCAGGGAGGGATGACACCCGCCGTCCCTGAGGCCCCTCCCCAGCCACCTAGCCTGCCTATGCTTTGGAACAGAATTGACCTCACCAAGTGGTTCCCGGTCCCGCCCACCACGTGATGCCCCGCCTCTGCACACTACCACATGATTTCCCCTGCCAACCAGCACCTAATTCCTGACCCCAACCCCATTTCGGCATGTGATTCCTGTGCCCACTCACCATCACGTGATCCCCACACCACCACGTTTTTCCCCATGATTCCTGGCCCCACTCCATTCCTCCACGCTGCACCCACCACGTGATTCCTCACTTATCTGCACATGATGCCACCCACCACGTGATTTCTCCCAACCTACCAACCACTATGTGATTCCTCACTAGGTTCTCAGCATGCTGCCCTGTCCCTCCTACCACCACGTGACCTCCCACCACACCCACTACGAGTCCCCGCCCACCACACACCACGTGCTGCAGGGCCCCATGGCTCACCACGTGATTCCAACCCCTTCCCCATCCTCCCGCCCCACCATGCAACTGTCCACCTTATCCCTGACCACTGTCCCACCATGCCCCATCACATGCTGTGCCCCAGCCGATGTGACTCCCCCAATTCCTGCCCCAACTCGTGACTCCCCTGTCCTGCCCTCCCACGTGGCTCCTGCCGCCCCACGGTGCCTCACCACCACGGTGATGCCGTCCTTCTCCAGGGGTGGCCTTGTCATACGTCACCTCACACACACGCACCACCGTGGTGGCCCTGTACCTCCTCAGGTCCTGGGGAGAGAGGCAAAGCGGGCAACCAGCTCAGGGTCCTCCCAAGGCCCTGTGGACATCCAAGGGTCCACCAGCCATCTGCTTCACATGCAAGCACATCCCCCCAGCATCCCAGAGCCCACCCTAAAGGCTCCGCTGCCCCCAATCTGGATGCCCTGGGCATGTGCCAGGGCTAGGGTCACCGAGGGTGGGGACCCCACATGGGTCTCAGAGCCCCAGAGGGACAACACTGGGCTATGGGCTGCCCTGCGTGGCCGGGCTGGGTGCCAGGAGACACAGTAAGGTCAGGCCCCAGCTATTTATAGAAGCGCCCCAGGGGGCCGCGTGCCGGGCTCCCCACCTGCTCGGGCTATTCTGGGACGAACAGGAATGTGCAGGGGGGCTGTGGGCTGTCCTCGGCCGACAGACAGGGACACAGCAGCACGGAGGGAAAGACTGGACTGTTCCTACCCTGTCACGCTTACCTGTCCCACGCTGACCACACCTGCCCCATGATGACCCCACCTGCCCCCACCTCCTCTGCCTTTGCCACTGGTTCTCAAGGGACCAGGGTGCGGACTGCTTTGAGGGGGCCCAGTGCCCATGTGTGGGCAGCAAAGAGTGGCTCTCAGCTCCTGGAGCCACACTGCCAGCCTGTAGGGCAGTAGGCCCCCAGTCTGTGCAGATGTGCTGGGTTCCACTGCAGCGCCCACAGCCCACACCCCAGCCCCCCAACATGCCTGAACAGTGCGGCCTGGGAACGGTGGCCCAGGCGGCCCTGGGCAGCCCCTGCCCTCACCTCCAGGAAGCTGCTGAGGGTGGCGTCGGTGGGGTTGTGGGTGATGAGGAAACGCATGTTCTTGTAGTGTAGCTCCACAGGCGCCGGCGGTTCATGCGAGCCATGGTGGGTCAGGGGGCCCGAGGGGTCGCAGCACAAGAGGTGCCCACCAGTCCGGGCACTCGTCCCGCGCGGAAACGGTTTTCTGAGTCAGCCAGTCCCGGCACGAGTGCAGACGCTCAGGATGGGGGGCGCCACGACCGAGCTCAGAAAAACCAAACTCAGCTCTTACCCCCAGGAAAACCCCAGGGCTGGGGGCGGGTACCAGCCCGTGAGCCGGTGGGCCCAAGGGTCAGCTTTCAAGGGTCAGCTTTTCAAGTTCAAAAGCTGAGTGGGAGGGGCTGAGGGCAGGCGTCCGACCCAGAGCTGTGTCTGCAGCTGGGGTACACTCTCCACATTGGGTGTGGGCACTGGACCCCTCACTCAAAGATGGACCCAAATGTCCAGCCCCCAAGGAACAGGAAACGAATGGAGCCAACAGGGCAGGCCTGGGAGGGGCTGGGGCACAGGAGGCTGTCCCTGGGCAGCAGTTGGTTACCCCATGGGGAGCAGCAAGTCCTGGGGGGTGTGGCTCAGGCGGCAGAGGTGGCCCGGGCAGGTTGGTGGAGGCCATGGGCAGACCCCCGGGGGACCTCTCAGTAGCAGCAGGGGCCACGGCAGAACTCAACGCTGCACCCCCCACACCTCCTCCGTCAACCCCTCAGCAGTTCTGTGGGGGAAAGGCACAGAGAGAGGGTCACCAGGCGGACAGGCAGCGGACGGTCACCTCTTATCACAGCAGGGTCAGCCCAGCAGGGGACAGAGAAGGGGTCACCAGGCAGACAGGCAGCGGACAGTCATCCCCTCATACAGCAGGGCAGCCCAGCAGGGGGACAGCAAGGGCACATGAGCCCACTGGAAGCCCAGTGCAGGGTTAGGGCTCCATCAGGCCAAACACCCCGCTCAGACCCCTGCCCTGCTTCCTTGCCCCACACCCACGCTATCTTGGCAGAGCCCGTTTCAGTGGATCCCTTGAGCCCTCCCTGGCTGGCTGGAGTGTCCTGAAGGGGGCCCAGGCTTGGAGGCAGAGTGTCCAGGATGCAGCAGGGTGACAAGTGACACCCCCAGTTTCAGGAAATTCCCCTCCCGCTGGGCTGGTGGGCCCAACACAGAGCCCTGCAGGGACCAGGGAGCCGGTGGGCCTCGTGGAGCGGGTGGCAGAAGGGTCCCTCGTCTGATGCTCCTCTCTGTGCTCCAAGGGCCCAGGGAGGGGGCACATTGCAGAGACGGGCATGGACCTGTGGGGTCTGTACAGGCCTGCTGCCCCCACTGCAAGATGGGGGAAGGGCCCCTCCTCCTGGGACCCCACTCAGCAGACACCCCCTGGATGCACCATCTCTCCACTGGATCTCCACGCCCCCTCAGCCTCTTACCTGCACCCCTGCTCCCGAACCCCTTCTCTGTCTGCCAGGAGGGGCCCCCTGGGCTCAGGGGTCCCCTGGCCAGGGAGCGTCCCAGGCAGCAGAAGGAGCAACGGGAGAAAGACCGGAGAGGGATCGGCTCTGCGAGAGTGGAGAACGGGCACGAGCAAGCAAGACTGAGAAAGCGAGTGGGGGGGCAGAGAGGGAGGGAGAGACGGAAAGAGGAGGGGAGGGGAGAGAGAGAGAGAGAGAGAGAGAGAGAGAGAGAGAGAGAGAGAGAGAGAGAGAGAGAGAGAGCTAGAGGTGGCAAGACAAAGACCCCTGAAAGCGAGAGAGAGGAAGAGAGCGGGGGACAGCACAGCGCAGACCCCAAGGCTGTCCCTGGGTGGCACCAAGGGAGCCAGGTTTGTGTGCGCTTGTGTGTGTGTGTGCAAGTATGTGTGTATATGTCTCCATGTCCATGTGTTTTATGTGCTTGTTGGTTGTGAGTGTGTGCACGCATGTGTTTGAGTCTGTGTGTTTGTGTGAAATTTTGTGTGTGCCCATACGCGTGCTCCCAGACCCCGGGCTGGGCCAATGCACCTCGCTGGCGGAGCTGGGAGCACCCAGGAAGATGCACGTGTGCAAGAAGCCCTGTTGTGTCCCCTGCTGGGCCGCTGCCCAGGGTGGAGGGTCGCTGGACAGGGAGCAGAACTCCCAGCACTGCCCATCCCCTGAAGGAGTCACGCGGTGGGGCAGTGGGCCTGGGGTCAGCATCTGCATCAGGTGGGGACAAGGCCTTGGCCCAGATCTCCCCCCAGCCCCCACTTCAGGGTCTTGAGCCCCACCAACAGTGGAGCAAGGCAGAGACACCCACTTCCTGCAGGGCCCCATGCAGCTCTTGGCTATCCCCAGGGCCTACCCTTCCAGAAGGGGGCGCTGCCTGCTGCCCACTCCCAACTGCCCCACATCCCACCTGCCTGCTGGCCCCCAGGCCTCTCCCAGGACCCCCCAGCTGTACTGCACCCTCTAGGCACCGCCCCCCCCCACCCCCTCCTCCTCCCGCAGGGAGGAAGTTAGAGGAGCCGGCCAGAGAGAGGAAGGCACCCCCAGTTTACAGGGGGACCAGGGACAGGGTCCAGCTAGCGGATTTAAGTCAGTGTCCCGACCCGTACCCTGAAGGGGGTCAGGTCAAGGCAGGGAGGGCTGAGGGGTGAGAGTTGGGGCCTCCGTGTCCCGGTCGGAGGGGCTGGTTCCGGCCAGGCTGGTTCCCCCGGCACGCCCCCCGCCGCCGCACCCCGCTCACCCCGTCTGCAGGCTGCAGGCGTCCGCGCGGAGTGGGGCGCGGGGTGCGCGGTGCGCACCGCTATTTACAGCGCCCCGCGTCACGGGGCGGGCCGGAGCCCACACCTGCCGCCTAAATATAACCCGGAGCTGAACAAAGGGCCGGAGGCAGCGCCGAGAGGAAGCCGCGGAGGAAGGGGAAATGCAAGGGCAGGGCGGGGAGGCCGCTGACCACCGCGGGCGGGGCGCTGGCCGAGCCCCCGCCTCCTGCCGGCCTCCAGAGGGGAGCCCAGGGTGGAGCTGGCCCTGTCCCAGGCTGCTCACGCGGAGGCCCCGAGCTTTGGGAAGAGCCGAGCAGAGCCTGGACACTCCGAGACTGGAGCTGCCCGCCCCGTAGCCTCACAAGGGGACCCCTGGATTTCCGAGCACCCGAAGTGTACAGCCGATGCTGGCCTCTCGAGTCTGGTGCGCGCACACGGCGCGCACACACATCACACGCGTGTGCACACACACACTGGGCAGCGCGCATGTCACAGGCACGTGCACTCAGTTCAGGGGCTCCCACAGCCTGAGAAGCTCGGACCACCAGCGGGGTCCTGACCTTGCTTCTGGGCCCCATGTCTGACGCACAATGCCCCGCACACTCAGAGGCACCGAGATCAGCTCAGGGAGTGCCCAGGAGAGATGGACAGCCCTGTCCAGTCCCTCCCAGAGCCGCTGGACACTCTCAGGCAGCACCTGTGCCATCAGCTGTCTGCCCTACCGGGACCCAGCTGAGGACGCACCCCTCTGCTCCCCTCCCCCGCTCCTCTCTCTCCATCTCAAGCTGGCGGAGGACAGGACGGTGCAGGGGTGCAGGGCTATGGGCATGGCCAGCACCAGGGGCAGCCCCCAGCCTTGCCCAGAGGAAGGGGGTCCTGGACCCCAGCCACAGCATCTTCAGCGCACCCATTCACTGCCTTCCCGGTTCCCGGCCCTGTTCCTGACGCTGTTCTGAGGAGACACTGCCATCTGCCACCCTGCAGGGACGGGACAGCTCAGAAAGGCGGAGGGACAGCCCCACACACAGCAGCAGCCAGCAGACACCAGCACCCGGGCAGACACCAGCACCCAGGATGGACACCAGCACCCGGGATGGACACCAGCACCCGGGACAGACACCAGCACCCAGGACGGACACCAGCACCGGGCAGACACCAGCACCGGGGCAGACACCAGCACCCGGGGCAGACACCAGCACCCGGGGACCCAGCACCCAGGACGAACACCAGCACCCGGGCAGACACCAGCACCCGGGACGGACACCAGCACCGGGATGGACACCAGCACCCGGGCAGACACCAGCACCGGGACGGACACCAGCACCCGGGCGGACACCAGCACCGGGACGGACACCAGCACCCGGGCAGACACCAGCACCCGGATGGACACCAGCACCCGGGACAGACACCAGCACCCAGGGCAGACACCAGCACCGGGATGGACACCAGCACCGGGACGGACACCAGCACCCGGGGCAGACACCAGCACTCAGGGCGGACACCAGCACCGGGGCAGACACCAGCACCCGGGCAGACACCAGCACTCAGGGCGGACACCAGCACCCGGGCAGACACCAGCACCCAAAACAGACACCAGCACCGGGGCAGACACCAGCACCCGGGGCAGACACCAGCACCCGGGCAGACACCAGCACCGGGATGGACACCAGCACCCGGGGCAGACACCAGCACCCAGGGCGGACACCAGCACCGGGGCAGACACCAGCACCTGGGGCAGACACCAGCACCGGGACGGACACCAGCACCCGGGACGGACACCAGCACCGGGGGCTGCTTCTCTTGGCACCTCATCCTCCTACTGGGTCCGAGAGCAGGATAGCCCTGGCCAGGGGCACCTGCTGTCCTGGCCTTCGCACCGGCCTTTCAGAGAAGTCTATTTTCAGCGGGCAGGAGCTGTTCCTGGAACCCTCCCCAGCCAGGGAGCCAGGCCAGTCTGCACATGCCTGGGCACCCGCCCCTTCCCTGCTCACGGGGCCCAGCCCTCAAGACCTAGTCAGCCACTCTGGGGACCAGCACTCCCGGCCCTGGCTCTGGGAACTTCATCCTGGACCCGAAGGTGCGACAGAGGACATTGGTGAAGAAAAGGCTCTGAGCTGACCAGCACTGCAGGGTCCCCATCTTAGTGGAAGAAACGATGGCCAACATCTGGCAGAGGGTCATGGCCAAACACCAGAGTCCATCATGGCACGTGGCCCTGTGGCTCAGCAGGAGCTCAAATTTCATGCACCATCCGACTCCATGTGGTCACTTCTGGTGGCCAGCGTGTCCTGCCACTCCTGGGAGTGGCCTGTCACCCTCCTGTGCCTCACATAGGAAACCTACCTCCAAATAGGGAGCAAGCCCCAGTGAGGCCGACAGACAGAGACCCCAGACAGTAGGCCCGTGGACAGGCCAACAGATTGAAGCCCCAGACAGAAGCCTCGTGGACAGTGAGGCCAATGAGACCCCAGGGACAGCAGGCCCGTGGCCAGCGAGGCTGACAGCAGGATGGTGACCAGTGCTTCAGGAAGATTCACATCAGCCAGCTGTCCTCTAAGCCCACAGCCTAGCACAGACCTGACCTCTGTCCTGCTTTCCAGAGGCCAGGCCAGCACGTGCCCTCCTGAGGCCAGGGAAGGGAGTTGCAGCTGAGGCAGAGCTAGCCCTGGGGTCCCTGCATGCCCTCTGTGCCCTAGAAGAGCTTTGGCTGCAGCCCGGGCCCACATGGCCACACCTGGCCTGCCACTGGGCCTAGAGAAAGTGGGAAGACACACCCCCCAGGGCTCCTGTCCCCCAGCTCTGTCCCTCAGCCCTGCGCCCCGCCCCCCTACCCTAAGCCCAACCCTTCCCTTTTTGGCACTGTGCTCGCTGTGCCCGCCTGCTCACAGACCCCTGGGGACTGTCTTGCCCACAGGCCCCGAGCCCAGCCCAGCTGGGAGGTCCTCTGGGATCTCCACAGAGACTCAGGTGCTCGCGGAGGTGGACACCCCTCATGGCTCGCCCATAGGCGGCCCCCTCTGTCGGGGCACGCCGGGGCACCAACAAAATCCTGCGGCAGGGTATAGGGATCCCCTTTTGCCCCAGGGGATCAGCCGCAGCCGACAGAGAAAGACACAAGAATCCAGCAAAGTTTCAAAAGGCTTTACTCACACTTGTTCTGGTATACAATCCAGTAACAGGAAAACCCCAGACTTTAGGTTCCTCGCTGGACCCGCCACATGTAGGTTTAGAATCCTGGGCCAAGATGGCCGCTACCACGTGCTAAGGCCCAACAGGGAAGTTAATAGAGAGGAGGAGAGCAGAGGCAGAAAGGAGAAAGGCAAAAAAAAGGTGAAAAGGCAAAAGGGCAGAAAGGGGGAAAGGCAAAAGGCACAGAAGAAAGAAGGCTACGGCTTTTAGAACTTTTTTTTTGTTATTTATAGATGAAATAATTTTTTTTAATTTTTTATTATAACACCATAAGACATACAATTACAAAGGTGTTCATAATTGGTTCTTGGTAATACAGTATTCCAGCACCCATCCCTCCCCCAGTGCCCCATTTCCACCACCAATATACCCCACCCCCTCCCACCCACCCCCAGGCTGCCTCAAAGGGCAGGTACCCCAGTTTCCTCTCTTTCTCTCTCTGTCTCTCTCTCTGCATCTCTCCCTCTTATTTTACACATTGTGTCTAGCCCTGCAGATATTTAGAGTTTATCACTTAAGTCTCTTAGCTTTTATAACGTTTCAGCCCAGACTGGTCCACATCGATGGAAAGCAGTTAGGATCAATCCCCCCTGAGGTACCTCACCTAGCCCCATTGAAATGTTAATATCGCTCCAGCCAAGATCTGCCTGGAAAGTGTCCCTGAAGGTCCTATGTAGGGGGGGGAAAGGGCATGTATCTATACCAATGGATATTCTACAGCCAGGTATATATTTCTCCAATCCTTCACAATATTCTCATCTTTACTTCATAGTAGCTTTGTATATTAGCCTTTAGACTTATTAGAGAGCCATGCATGCTTGCTTGGAGGCAAACAGCATTTCTCTCTGGTCTAATTATTTAGAGATCCAACGTAGCCAGGTAAATATACTGGTAAGATCCATCTAGTCCCACGATGATTGTAGTAGAATGAGAGAAAATATTTATACAAGCTAACATAGAATAAAGTGGCCTGCAGGAGGTAACTCCAGGCAAGATGCAGAGGCTCTGGGAAACTGTACTGCAATTTTTCAATTTTATTTTAGTAAACTAAACAGGGGGAGTTGTTGGGTGACACGCCCTATAGAGCCTTAGGCTCCAGCTACCCTTAGCTTATGTGAAGAGCTACTCCCTGCCTTTAGGGAATCTTCGGAGCAGACAGAATGGGAGCTTGGGCAGAATTGGATTGATTTCATAATTTTATACAACATAAATATTCTTATTATAAATATTATGAATCTTGCTTGCCCCAGTTCAATACTCTTCCTACTCCCACGGGTCCCACGAGGGATATGCATGTAGATATTCCAAGAGTACTTGGCCATGTTGGATCAACCATAATGTAATCAGTTCTCCTAGTTCAAAGAGACATGCCAGTGTACCTCCGGGCAGACTGACTTGTCTCTGATTCTAAAGGTAACGCCAAAGTGAATTATTCTGGCGGATTTTGGACCTTAATGAGATCTAGAGTCTGGAATCAGTAATTAATTAATATTAATTATCATGAATATATTGGTAATATATTAGACTTCACAATGCACAATTCTTACCATGAATATATTGGTAATATATTCATGGTAAGAGTTATTACTCCCCACTCCATGAGGGCCGCCATTTTCCACATCCGACCTCCCTCTCGTCAGAACTCCATCCAGCAGACAAGCCTGTCACAGCCCGGATCATCGACACCCACCCTGCAGCAGTTTTTTTTTCAATCCTGCCCAGGTATGCTGATCCAGATACTAACAGACATGGGGCAGAGCTGCTACCAGCTCTCCCTGTGCCCAGCCGCTCACGAGGTGCCCGGGAGGGATGGTAGGTTCTAGCCCTGGCCCGCCACCCCAGCAGAACCTCACAACAAGCCAGACCACCCCCCCCCACTCCATGAGGGCTGCCATTTTCCACATCCGACCTCCCTCTCATCAGAATTCCACCCAGCAGATGAGCCTATCACAGCCCAGCTCGCACAGCCGCTTTTGGGCATGCGATTCATCAATAAATGCTGTATTTAGAGGTAACTACAAGAGTATGCCACCTACACGGCAAGCCTGGCAAGCTGCCCGTGTCATATTTGATATGCCAAATACCAGTAACAATTATGTTAGGTCATTCCCATGACCTAATATAATGGTTTGAGTCTCTTTATGTTCCTGGAGCGAGCAGATGCCCTTGGGCTCTACTAGCATGAGACAGGATATATGGACATGTTACTGGAGCCCGCTTGAGGAAATTGATGATGAATGGGAAGACAGTGATAGTGATAGTGATAGTGAAGAATTATTAATGCCATTCTCTACAGATTACATTCTGAACTGCTTTCTGGTTCAGAGATGCGGTCTCTCCCCACTCTGCTAGGGAAATATTTCTCAGGGAGTCAGCTCTGGCATTGTGAAGTCTAAGGGCCCATTACTCCCAGAACGACCACCAACTGGGAACTCTTTGTACCACTGTGGCAACATGGGAAGATGCCATCATTGATGACATCGATGAAGAATACAACAGACTGGTTCAGCACCTCCATGATTGTGCGAAGAATGCCCAGAGAGAAAAAGCCACAAAAGGACTCCTATCTTCAAAAACTGAGGAGCAAGCCTCAGGCGACCAAATGCTAACATCCAAGCTTGCAAAGCAGTGCAGAGAAGCAATAAAGGAAGACCTCAAAGAGAGAAGAGCAGAAATACTGGAAGATGCAGCAGAAGCCGGAAAAGCATTCGCAACGCCCTCCTGTCCTTCGCCAACTATAAGACCAAGATGACTGCCCTCCAACATCCTGATAGATCTATCACATCTTCCAGAAAGGCAATGGAGAAGATTATCCATGTCTTCTACTCGGATCTCTTTGATAGCCACGTCCACCTGCACACATACCAAATTCCGCAGAATGGATATGTCATTCTCCCTTCTGAAATCCGACATGCCATCTCGTCGGTAAAGAAGGGAACAGCACCAGGCCCAGACAAAGTCAAACCCGAACACCTGAAGAATCTGCCTGCAGTACTCATCAATACACTGGCTTGGCTCTTCACACGCTACCTGTCTGAATGCAAGGTGCCCTCACAATGGAAAACCAGCAGGACAGTTCTACTGTTCAACTATCGCCCCATCTGCCTGTTGTCCGTCATCTACAAGCTGTTGACTCGAGTCATCCTGAACAGGTTTGGCAGAACATTAGATGAAGGACAACCATGCGAGCAAGCTGGCTTCTGAAAAGGATTCAGCACAATCGACCATATCCACACGGTAACCAAGCTCATTGAAGTTTGTAGGGAGTTCAAGATGCCACTCTGCCTCACATTCATTGATTTAAAGAAAGCCTTTGATTCTGTGGAGACTGAAGCGGTCATTAAAGCCCTAGCCAAACAGGGCATTCAAACCAAATACATCAAGATCCTTCGTGAGCTGTATTACGGATTCACCACCAGGATCTCACCATTCTACAAAGAAGTAATCATTGATTTCAAAAGAGGGGTTCATCAAGGTGACACCATTTCACCAAAACTCTTCAACGCCACCCTCGAGAACATCATGCGACAATTAGAATGGGAAAGAACGGGAGTGAAGATAGACAGTCGGCAACTATACCACCTCCGCTTCACCGATGACATTGTTCTAATAACACCAAACATTAGCCAAGCAGCACAAATCCTGGCTGACTTTGACTGAGAACGTGGAAAGATAGGTCTACAGCTGAATCTCAGCAAAACTATGTTCATGAAAAATGAACTAGTTCCAGAGGCCCCATTCACTCTCAATGGTACAAATATCTCTGAATGCAGCAGTTATGGGTACCTAGGTAGAGAAGTCAACATGATGAACGACCTAAAACCTGAGCTGCGCAGGAGGAAGAGAGTGGCATGGAATGCCTTCAAAAGCATTGAAGAAATAGCTAAAAAGGACAAAGAACCTCCGGCTCGGGCACATCTCTTCGACTCCACCGTTCTCCCTGCATTTATTTTTTTTTTTTTTTTGCTTTTTGGGTCACACCCGGCTATGCTCAGGGGTTACTCCTGGCTCTGCACTCAGGAACCACTCCTGGCAGTGCTCGGGGACCATATGGGATGCAGGGGATCGAACCCGGGCCGGCACAGGCCAGCCGCGTGCAAGGCAAACGCCCTACCCACTGGGCTATCGCTCCAGCCCCTTCTCCCTGCATTTAACATACGCCTCAGAGACCTGGGCCCTACGAAAGCAGGATGAGAATGCTATTCGGTCTCCCAAAGATGAAAGAGCTATGCTTGGAATATCATGCCTCACTCAAGTGAAAGAAGGAATCCGAGCACCGACCTCCTTCACTGTTCCAGAGTTAGGGACACTGTCTCATTTGCCAAGGCATCGAAAATCAGATGGGCTGGACATGTAATGCGATTTGAAGACAACCGCTGGACTAGTGCCATTACCAACTGGATTCCACGGGATGTAAAAAGATCACATGGCCGCCCACTTACAAGATGGTCAGACTTCTTCGTCAAGACCCTGAACGAACGGTTTGAGGCTCTTCGTATTCCTGAAGCAACCAGATGTCATTGGGCTACACTGGCACGTGATAGGGTCAAATGGAAATGTTACTGGCGCCCGCTCAAGGAAATCGATGAATAACGGGATTCAAGTGATCAAGTGATCAAGGGCCCATCTGAAGATCTGCATTTCAATAGGGTCATTTATCTGGCTTCATCTCTAGATAGCCCAGCCCACGATGGGCTGGACTGGAAGTTTTTGGCGGGCTTCTATCTATAAAATAAACTAGGAGAAAGGAGAAATGGCTTTTTGGCCATTTTGGTTCCTCTCTTTGCTCTCTGCCTCTCCTCTCCGACTCTCCGTTTTCTTCCCTGTTGGAGCTTAGCATGTGGTAGCGGCCATCTTGGCATAGGGTTCTAAACCTACATGTGGCTAGGAACCTAAGTCCAGGGTTTCCAGAACCTGTGAGAGTAAAACCTTCTAAAACTACACTGGACTCCTGAGTTGTCATCCGTTCCCCACCGGCTTTGGAGGTAGAAGGGAACTTCGTTCCCTGATATCATTGGGGACCCCAGTGGCAACACGACACCCCTCCCTGCAGTAGGCTTCCAGGGCAGGCTGGGTCCCTGACACCCCAGGCACTGGGTTAGATAAAGCCAGGTGGGGGTGGGGTGGGGGCACGGCTGTCAGAGAATTCTGGACATGGTGTGTGTCTGTGGATGCCTGGAGTGCAGGAGGCAGCTGGGGGAATTGTGTGGCCATGGGTTGGACAGGCACAGGGCTGGGGTCAGAGCTGGATGGCCCCAGCCTGGGGCTCTCACAGTCTGGTACAGGCTAGAAGGGGATCCCAGCTACTGTCCCCCCAGCTCTGCCCCACAGCCCTGTTCCTGCCCGCTTGCCCCCAAGCCCCGCCTTTCCCTTTTGGCATTGTGCCTGCTGCTTGCCCGCCTGCTCACAGGGCCCTGGGGACTGTCTCGCCCACAGGCCCCGAGCCCAGCCCAGCTGGGAGGGTCCTCTGGGATCTCCACAGAGACTAGAAGGGGATCCCAGCCTCTGAATCAGTTACCAGCCCCCTCAGCCCAGGGTCGCACTTCTAGAGCCCTAGGGACCGAGGAAACATCTTGCTGCTCCCCAAGGAGCCAGCGGGGACATCCCTGCACGGATCCCAACCTGGCGGCCCTCGCCTCCCGTCACCCACTGGCCCCGGGTCCCTGTGTCCCCAGGACCCCAACACACATGGCCCCAGGTCCCCAAGTTATCCCTAGGACCCCACACACAAAGCCCCAGGCCCCCTGGCTATCCCCAGGACCCCTAGTACATCCTTCCTGCCACCAGGACACACACTGGCCCCAGCAAGACCCCAGCTGCCTATCTCTGAGGCCTGTTCTGCTCCCCAGGCCCCACAGGGGCCCACCAACTGGGCACCCCACAAATTGGGCACCCCACCCCTCTGTTCCCAACAACTAGGCACCCCACCCTCTCTCCCCACCAACTGGGCACCCCATGCTCTGCCCCCAACAACTGGGCACCCTACCCTCTATCCCCACCAACTGGTCACCCCACCCTCTGCCACCAACAACAGGGCACCCCACACTCTGCCACCACTAACTGGGCACCCCACCCTCTGCTCCACCAACTGGGCACCCAGACACCAACTAGGGCAGTCCAGACACTAACTTCACCTGACCCCCATCTGGGCCTCCAGAGGGCCAGTCACAGCCAGTGTCCGCATATCCACTCACCACCCTGTTGGCTGGATGTGGGTCTGAACAGGATAGGCTGGTGACCTCTGTGTCCCTCCTGCACCCCAGCTGAAAGGCGGAGCTCCACTGTGGGTGAGGGAAACTCAGTACTTCAGCAGCCCCCTTGGTCACAGAAGACCCCAGGACCGGACACGCAGGGCACAGCATCTGTGTTCACACTCATGTTCACTCACACTCACACGCATTCACAGTCACATTCACACACTCATCATACACAGTCACACACATTCATACACAGTCACATATACATTCACTCCCACATTCACTCACAAATAAACATACATATACATTCACACACACATTCACTAACATACAAGTACACGTTCATACACACATTCATTCACACATACATTCATATTCACACACATTCACTTACACAAATACACTCACACACATTTAAATTCACTGGTATTTACTCACAACCATACACACTCATTCACTCACACACTTAAATTCACTCACATATTCACTGACACATTCACACATGCGCTCATTCACACACTACTCACATTCACTCACACATTAACACACTCACATCATACACACTCATATTTATTTGTGCTCACTTTTACATACATATTCACACATTCACTTACACTAACACACATACTCATTCACTTACACACATTTATGCACACATACTCACATTCACTCCCCCACATTTACACATTTGATTTTTTGGGGGGTCACACCCGGCGATGCTCAGGGGTTACTCCTGGCTCTGCACTCAGGAATTACTCCTGGCAGTGCTCGGGGACCATATGGGATGCTGGGGATTGAACCCAGGCCGGCACAGGCCGGCCACGTGCAAGGCAAACGCCCTACCCGCTGGGCCATCGCTCCGGCCCCTACACATTTATATTAACTCACATGTGCATGCACACTCACATTCACACACTAATATGCTTGCACACTCATTAACACATTCACAGACACACATACGCGATCGCACACATGCGCTCACTCAAGCACATACTCATGCATGCACACTCATATATATGCTCACACTAACATACATATACACACACTCACATATATACTTCACTCACTCATTGATACTCAAACTATCACACACATTCCTATTCACACCTTCAAACACATTCACTCACAGACTAGCACTCACAGGTAACACACTCATATACACACCTCTGTTCACATCCACTCGCTCACACACCTTCACACACTACAAACAGCTGACCCAGGCTGTAGGAAGCCAGCCTGGGGCTTCTCAGCAGGGGAACTGCAGAGCTTCCTGCCAGCCCGGCTCTGGGGGTTGGGGCTGGGCCAGCTCCTGCAGCAAAAGAGCTTTGGAGGCCCATCCCACCTCACTGGGCATCAGGTCTGGTGGCCACGCCCAGGTATCTCACTCCTGGGCCTCCAACAGCTGACAGCCTGCAGGTCCCTCAGAGCCATGCCCAGGAGAGACGAGCGACCCCAGCACTCAGGGTGTCCCTTGGAGCCCCTGAGTTCCCAGCACAGCACGTTCTGGGCTCATGGTGGCCCCGGGAAACCTCAGGGCCTGATCTTGCCTCCCAGGAGCCTAAAGCAGCCCCCCCCACCGAGCACACAGTACACAGGTGCACTCACACACGCATGCACACATACATTAATGTACATCAGTGCATTAACACACATGCATGTACACATGCAAACATACACCAATGCACTCACACACGGGCATATACACACATGCACTCACACACATGTGTAACCAAAGCATGCACACACATGCATATACACACATTCACACACATACACATGTGTATATCAATGCATTCACATACATGCATGTACACAAATGCACTCACACACAGCACACAAACACGTGTATGCTGATGCATTGACACATGTGTGTACGCACATGCACTCATATGCATGCACATATAAACATGTGTATGTAGATGCATTGACACATGTACGCACATGCACTCACATGCATGCACATATAAACATGTGTATACTGATGCACTCACACACATGCATGTACACATATGCACTCATATGTACATGCACTTATATATTCTCATGAATTCACACACATACAACATGTATGTGCATGTGGGTGCATTCTAACATACATGTATACTCATGTGTACCTACACAATCATATATGCTTGCCCACAATCCACAAGCATATGGAAACATATGTATATGCCAACAATGCTCCATGCATCGCAAGCATGCACACATGTGAACACAGGCACACATGTGCACAGATGAGCAGTGCCTCTACATGTGCACAGGTGTGTGTGTATGTTTCCCAGGTCGGCAGAAGCTGGGTGTAAATGGCCCCTAGAGCTGGGGGTGCCCTGGCCGTCCTCAGGAGGGCAGGAGGAGATTGCCCTCAGCATCGGCCGCCAGGACGGCACCAGAACCTCTTCCTGGGGAGGCGGGGACAGTGCAGGGATAGGCCCCAGGGGGTCCCTCCCTCATGACTGGGCAGGGGCTGCTGTGGGTGATGGGGCTGTGCCCACGGCAGGCTCCCCCTCTGCTGTGTCTCTGCAGGGCGACAAACCCCCTTCCAGAATGCTCTCCAGCCCCACCCACTACCCCGTAGTCCCCGCAGTGGCCAGTCCCCGCAGGTCACCCAGGAACTGAGTCAGGACACAGCCAGCCCGCGAGCACCGTCTTGGCATTTTCTCTGGATGGGTTCCTGAGGGGAAACTGAGGCCCAGTCCCAGAGACACCCCGGGCCTTGAGAGCCCGTCCCTGCGCCAACGGGCGTGGGGAGCAGGGGCGGTGGACTGGGGGAGGTCGCAGGAAGCACGTCAGCGGGGCCCGCGGGACACACGGGAAAGGGCACTGGCCTGGCCTGGGAGGCCACGTCCAAAATAGCCCGTCCCCAGCTGCTGGACGCAGCGCACGTAGGCTGCCCAGGCACTGCCAGGCGGGGGCAGGGGGCACAGCTATTTCTAGGCCAGCCTGGCAGTGAGTTGCAGCCCTGAGGTACCCCCAGAGAGCCCCCACAAGGGAAGCAGGGGAAGGGTTGGGCAGGTTAAGGGCAGAGTCCCCGAGTGCCAGAACCCTCCCAGGAACCTGCCACTGGGGATAGGATGGGGCCACCTGGGGTGGGGAGACACCTGGCGTGGCGCAGCAGCCCCACGTGTGCCCACAGCAGTGGAAGGCGGCTCAGAGCCACGTGCTAGTCTCCTGTTGGTGCCCAAGTGGCAGCTTTTGGGGGCTCTGGATCCCCCAACATTCCTGGGGAAGGGCTCAGGCAACAGTGCTCATACACCTGGGTTCATTCCCTGAGCACAGAGTCAGGAGCAGCCCTGACCCCACCTGGGACTGGAGGGTTGCAGGGGCGGGACAGGGTCAGGGGTCATCAGGAGGGTGCAGGACCCCCACAGCAGCTAGACCTCATTCACCACAACCGTGAACTGGGTAGAGAGTGGGTCCCACAGGGAGACAGGCAGGCACTGGGCCTACCTCCCCTGGGGACAGCACTCTGGAGACAGCACCCTGGGCAGCAGCCTGACATGGCTCTTACCCGGCCCCCATAAGCCCCCAAGCAGAGGGAGGACTAGGTCCTCTCTCAGGAACCTGGGGTCCCTCCTGTTCACCCACAGGGGGCTGGGACCTGGGGCTGGTGCGCAGGGGATGGTGAGCACAGAGACATGAACCCAAGAAGCACACACACATAGACACACTCACAGACACACACCTCACATGCACAATCACACACTCGCACAGGAACACACAGATACAGGCATACCTCACATACACAGACACAGACATACTCGGGCACACACAGATATACCCACAGACACATACTCACACACTCACAGACACACACACACATACACTCACTCACTCACAGCCCAGCCTGCTGTCACCCCAGCTCTGTACCACGGCCCCCACTGCTGAGGCCTGGCTCTCTTCACTCTCGGGGTCAACACTGGAAGGGTCTGTGGGCTGGGTCAGAGCAGGTGTGGGGAGCACAGGGGGACAGCAGGCACATGAGGGGGCCGGGCAGGTGGCCCTCAGCACATTGGTGGCCCTGGGCAGTGCCTGTCTCCAATGTGGCGTCCAACCAGGTCCCAGGTTCATTTCTGACCCTCACAGAGGGCCCCAGCCTCGACCCAGCATAGCTCATTGGTGGGGGTGAGGGTGCTGTACCCGAAGGCACAGACCCTTGGGAGGGACGGAGAGGCCTGCATGGTGTCCTCCACAGCTGCTCGGACAGTGTGACTGACCCCCCAGGCCAGCACGAGGCAGGGGGACGCAGGACTCGGCCCCAGGGTGAGCAAGCCCCTCCTGGCAGGCTCCGTGGGAACCGTCCCTATACCCCCACACTCAGGTCGGGCAGCAGGGTGGTGTGGATAGAGCAGATGGGCACGTCTCTGGGCATGGGAGCAGCAGGGTGTGTTGGGCTAATTGGGGGACCCGTCACCCCCACAGTCAGACCTGGCCCCCAGAGTCCGGGTTCTTCCTCCTGCCACGGGGTGAGGCCCCAAGCCCACGCTCCCCTCAGCACACAGGCCACAGGTGAGTGGTGGCGTGTCCCTGCCCTCAGACCGAGATTCTTCAGCCAGAACCCCAGGGACCCTCACGGTGAGGCGGCCAGCTGAGGGGTGGATAGTCCCCAAGCTCCAGCCCAAGCTTCTGGCTGCCTTCAGCCCTGCCCGTGGGTCCCTGAGTCCCTCAGGAGTCCTGGTGGCTTCCTGCCACCGAACCGGCCCAACACGAGAACAAGGTCCAACACCCAGAGCTGTCCTGAGCAGCATCCAGGGGCCCTCTCACACCTCCTACACTCCATCCAGGGGCTAAACTGAGTCTCCGTCAGCTCATCACTACCCCAGACCTGCACAGAGAAGGGAGCTGTGCCAGGCTGGGTCCATCTGCTCCCTGCAATGCACAGACAGGGGGTCTTCAGGAGGGGGTGGCTGTACCGAGCTGGGGTCCATCTGCTCCCTGCAATGCACAGACAGGGGTCTTCAGGAGGGGGTGGCTGTACCGAGCTGGGGTCCATCTGCCCCACCTGCAATGCACAGACAGGGGTCTCCAGGGTGGGAGCCGGGGACTGTGCCAGGCTGGGGTCCAAGCTCCAACCCCTGCCCATGCACAATGGCACCTCCCTGTCCTCACACGGGGACAACCCAGCTCAGGCTGCCCTGCCAGGACCAAACCACTGTTGGGCACAGCTGACCCACCTGGAGGGCTGTGATGGTGCCCAGGGGCTTATGTCACCCAATCAGAACTGCACCCCTAGAGCGCCACCCCCCCAGCACCTGGTGACCACTTCCTCTAAGCCCATGCCTGAGGCCAGCTCCTCCAGGAAGTCCATCCTGATTTCCTTCCCTTGACAACATCCAATAACAAACTCTGGCTCTGGGAAAGCGACCACCTCCAGTGGTCTTTTCCCATCTCCTGGCCCAGTTCATGGTAACCAGGATACAGGGAGTAGGTGGGTGGAGGGAATAGGCAGGACAGAGGCCACGAGGGGCAGCTATCTGGGAGGGCCCTGATTGCCCATACAGAGTGGACAGGTCTGGCCCATGGGAGCTGACTGGGGCTGAGGGGTGGTCACCATCCCGTGGTCAGCAAGACCACACCTGCAGTGGCCCCACGTGAATCCAACAGGGGCCATGAGCCCCTATCCAGGAGCAGGTGTAGCATCCAGGTCACCCTGAAATAGGAGAAAAGCCCCAACGAGCCCATCAGGGAGCCCGGCCTGCAGCAAAGGCTGTACCCTGAGATGCACAGAAACTGTGGCCCCACCGCTGGCCTCCTCACCCAGGCCTGCCCAGATCACAGATGCAGCCTTGGGGGCAGGCTGCCAGGGTATGGATCCCCAAGGCACAGGCAGCTGGGCATCTGGGTCACCTGGGCCTCTGTGGGGTCTGCGGCCTGCCCAGCCCCCCACTCTGGGTAAGAGAGCTGAGCACAGAGGAAGGCCTGGGCCGGGCCAAGTGGACGGGACAGCAACGCCGTGGTGGGGAGGCTCACCCTAGGCAGCCTTCATGGGGCCTTCCCAGCCGACAGGGCACTGGGCGGGCAGCCAGACACAGGCCGGGAGGAAGGTTCACAGCCACTGACCCCAGGGGACTGGAGGGAAAAGTTCGCACCAGCAGCTCTGGTCCTGGGTGGGGAAGGGGGCTGGTCTCTGCCGTGGGGTGCCGGCACAGAGGGTCTGAGAGCTGCCTGGGGCTGGGATGATGGTGGGCCACAGGGACGAGTGGGGGCTGGGATGGGGGAACCTCCACGCCTCTTCCAGGAAGCCTGAGTCACAGAGGCCAAGCTGGGAGAGTGTCGGGAGCTCCAGTCTCCGGGGACTGGGGCGGGCAGCCCCCCTTCTGTGCTGCCAGGGAGACTATGGGAACTGCTCGGGCTCCCAGGAGGAGCTGGGAGCAGCTCCAGGCAGGCACCTCTGGTCCCAGCGCCTGGGCCCGCCCCAGCTCAGCAGCCAGGCCCAGGCCCCCTTCCGGCATGTCAGCCCCTCCAGACCCTGCTCCCCCGCCCCCTACCCTGCTCCAACATGACTCAGAGAATGGACGAGGCCACAAGGCATCCAGTGTGGGCTCAGCCCAGGCTACGAGCGTCAAGCTGATGAGAGCTGGTCAGGGGCCCGGTGCAGACACAGACCCCAGCTGGTGCCACTGACACTGACCTCGCCTCCAGAAAACAAGTCCTGAGCGCAGGACACGGCACCCCTGCCTGCCTCCCCCTACCCCATATATAGCGATGGCACCAGGAGCCCGGACACACGGGAGTTGAGGCGGGCAGCTACGAGAGTCCCTCAGCTTTCTCCTCCCTCCCTCGCTCCCTCTCTTTCCCCCTCTCTTTTTAGCTTTTTTTGGGGGTCACACCAGGCGATGCTCAGGGGTTTCTCCTGGCTCTGCACTCAGGAATTACTCCTGGCGGTGCTCGGGGGCCATATGGGATGCCGGGGATCGAACCCAGGCCGGAATGGGCCGGCAGCGTGCAAGGCAAACGCCCTACCCGCTGGGCTATCGCTCCAGCCTCTCTCTCTCTCTCTCTCTCTCTCTCTCTCTCTCTCTCTCTCTCTCTCTCTCTCTCTCTCTCTCTCTCTCTCTCTCTCTCTCTCTCTCTCTCTCTCTCTCTCTCTTTCTGCCATGCCCCAGTTATCTATGCTTGGGGCTTAGCTCTGTGCTTAGGGATACTCTTGGCAGGCTCGGGGAGCCATCTGGGGTGCCGGGATTGGACATGGTCAACTCTGCAGGGCGAGAGCCTTAGCCACTGTGCTCTCTCTAGGCCCTATAGCCCCCTCCCCACTCTTTGCCAAGTCTTGCCACCATCTTCCCATAAATTGTAAAATCACCCCTAATACCAAAAAGTATTATTTGCATATTTCACAATAAATTCCTTCTGGATTAAAAAAAAGGGGGCCAGAGCGATAGCCCAGCGGGTAGGGTGTTTGCCTTGCGCGGCCGGCCCATGCCGGCCCGGGTTCGATTCCCAGCATCCCATATGGTCCCCCGAGCACCGCCAGGAGTAATTCCTGAGTGCAGAGCCAGGAGAAACCCCTGAGCATTGCCGGGTGTGACCCAAAAAAGAAAAAAAAAAAAAAAAAAAGAACAAAGAACAAAGAAAGCGCCCTCAGGTGCTCTGGGGAAGACTTCCTGTAGGAGGGAGTCCACGGGCAGCTGGGGGAAGGCCACCTGGGCGGGAGGCAGGAGGCAGCATCTGTCTGGCTCCAGCCCAAAGCCGAAGGCCAAGCCCAGCAGTGCCCGCTCTGCCTGCGGCAGGTGCCACCTGCACACCAGCCCGCGCCCTTTCCCTCCTCTGTGCCAGGGTGTGCTGCTGGCAAGGGGCCGAAACTGCAGTGACTCAGCTGGCATGGCCCCGTGTGCCCACCGTGCCCAACTGCAGCTGCCGCGAGGGGCCATGTCCACATCTGCCCACATCTGACCTCAGGCAGGCC
Source organism: Cryptotis parvus (assembly GCA_021461705.1). Taxonomy (NCBI): domain Eukaryota; kingdom Metazoa; phylum Chordata; class Mammalia; order Eulipotyphla; family Soricidae; genus Cryptotis; species Cryptotis parvus. Next base: position 99,838 of record JAJIBD010000783.1, on the reverse strand, counting down.
ACCCTGGGGCTGTCCCCACTCACAGCTCAGCCTGGCCCCCCATCATGTCCCCGGCCCACCCATGGTGACTCCAGCAGGGTCGGAACCCACCACCCACGTTCCTGCTCAGTCTCAGAGCCTGAGCTGCACAGGGGGCCAGCAGGGACCAGCAAGGTGGCGCCTGCTGGTGGCGGGGACGGTGCAGCAGCCGCCCCCCAGGCTGCCTCCTCCACCAGGCACCCAGCCTATGGGCACGGGAGCCCCAAGGAGCTGAAACGCGTGAAGAGGCTGTAGCAAAACCCAGGAGAGGCTGACCCAGAGCCCACAGCCCCAACCCCTACACGTGGGAACTGAGACTGCTTCTGCCACTTGTTTCTGCAGTGGTGGCGCCCGACGTGGGACATCACCGCACCCCATCCCCAAACCCGGCCTGTGGCCAAGCACCCCAGCCTGGGCAGGAAGAGCCCATGAGCGAACCGCCCATGTGCCCCCGCCACAGGCTCCGTCGCACTCCTGCACATGTCCAGACCCACCGGGAAGCGGTTCCTGCGTAGCTGCAGGACAGTGAGGGTGGGCTGGGACCACCGGACACCCGGATGGAGGGGACTGGGTGTGTGCAGGCTGCCCGTGGAAGGGCCCTTGATCATGGTCACCCGACCTAGGGACCCAGCCAGGCTGTAGTCTGAAGTCACCAGAGCCCCACAGGTCCGTGCTGGAGCCCAGGCCAGGGTCCTCGCCCTGCCTCCCACCCCAACATAGCCCAAAGCACCGATGGGTGCTAAAATAAAGTTCAGACTTAAGAGACTCCATATTTCCAGGGGCCAGGAGCCCTGGAGCTAATGAGGTTGGCTGCTGGGGAAAGGCCCAGAAATAATGAAACCAACGAGCCCTCATGCTGCCAGGACCCGCTGTGGACACCGGAACTAAGGCCCACAGACCTTTAGCTGGGCAGCCCCTCCCCGCATAATGGTGCCTGTGTATCCCAGTGCTCTATCCCAGGCCCCGGGGAGGCCATCTCAGGGAGGGGCTGGACACAGGCCGCCCCCTCGTGGCCACTGTGGGTCCCAGCCCGACCTGCTGCACGGTGGCCTGGCTTTTGCTCTGCACTTTGCACGGATCCTGGCAGTTAATTGCTCTCCTGGGGATGCCCACCATGGGGGATGAGGGGGAGTGGAGTGTCCCAGAGGCCCCTGAGGGCAAGGCGTCCAGGGTCTGCCCCCACAGTGGAAAGCAGCTCCACTCCACAAAGCTCTACCCCCAGTACAGGCACTGGGGGCCCCGGGACAGCCCAAAGGTGCTGCCTGAGTGCATGGGGAGGCAGAAGGGAGGCAGCTGCAGGGAGGGCCCAGCCCAGGGCCCGGGGAGCAGAGTTAGGTTTTCGGTGCAGTGGTGTAAGAGGGGTCCAGGCAGGAGGGTGGAACTGGCAGGTGAGTGGGGACCAGCAGGGAGACCCCAGCTTGTCTCAGCCAGCTCAACGCCCCTGAAATCCCCGAGGTGAGGCCTGGGGAGTAGGGGTGTCCACAGGAGCTCAGGGTGGTGGGAACCCCCCATTTCACAAAGTCAGGGTGAGTGTAGGCGGTCTGGTGACTCACACACAGCCCACACCTACTCTGGGCAGCAGCGGTCACCCACTTACCCCTCACTTGTCTGAGCAGGGGGCTTCATCCTTTATTTGACACCCCCAAAAACCATTCATATATGTTTGTTCAGGATTTTTCTTTGGAAGTGAAAACAGATTTTATTTGGAGGTTCTGAGGAAGGAGAAGGAGGGAGTGAAAGTGTGTGTGAGAGAGAGAGAGAGAGACAGACAGACAGACAGACAGACAGAAACAGAGAGAGAGGGTGAGAAGAGAGAGAAGGAGAGAGAAGAGAGAAAGGGAGAGAGAAGAGTGAGAGGGAGAGAGGAGAGAGAGGGAGAGAGAGAGGGAGAGAAGAAGGAAAGAACATCTCAAGAGGGGAGACGCGGTCCACATGGGCTCGGCCACGTGGACACACGCCGCACATGGGCTCGGGCAGCGTCTGTGCTATTGGGGATTTTTGCTGTGCTCTGGTCAGGGCCTCCCCACCCACGCCAAGCGCAATGTGACTGATGCTTCCACCCGGCTGCAACCAGCCACCATAGAGCCAAATCAGAAGGTCCCAGTGGAGGCGCCAAGAGGAAGCCCGTGCTGGAGGAGAGTCAGGTCATGCCCCCGGCTCTCGCCCCCTGTCCGTGTCCACGGAGGGCCCAGAAGAGGAGTGAGGGGGACGCAGGGGAGGGGGAGCTAGGAGCTCTGGATACCCCAGAGGTGCCCCCTGCCCCTCGCCCTGCAGGTGGTGTGCAGGGGGCAGTCTGGGGGCCAGTTGGAGTGTGTGGGAGGCTGCTAGCAGGGTGGGTTGGTACCATGAGTCCAGACCAGCCTGGCTGACCAGAGACTGGGCAGGCCACTGGTGGCCCACCCAGGACTGCGTGGCCGAGCTGTGGCCCAGGGATTGGGCCCAGAACAGCCACAAAGTCCAGAGCCCGGGTTGGTGTTGACCCTCAGAGAGCCCAGGGTGGTCAGCACAGCAGCAGAGCCCCCAGTGGTGACACCTCCCAGAGGCCAAGCCGCTGAGTCCAGGACAGAGACCCCTGACTCTCCCTCTCCTAGGGTGGGGGCTGTCCTGGCCCGCTGCCCCCACCAGCAGCCACTCTGCGAGCTTCCGTGCCTGCGGACAGCGGCCACCAGGGGGCAGCACAGCCAGCCGCTCGAGGCAGCAAAGGCCAGGGTTCCTGCACCTCTTCTTTCTGCAGGGCCCCAGGCAGCTGTGCTCTCCGGGAAGGCAGGGCGCGGCGGGGTGGGGGTGCAGGCGGAGCCCCTCATGCCCAGAAACTGCAGGGAGCAGCGGGCACCCTCACGCAGGGTGGAAACGCAGAACCACGACAGCACCCACCTGCCTGGAGCCTAGTGGGCACAGACTAATGCTCCTAGCCCCGAGGGTTCCTCAGAGGGCAGCAACAGGGTGTGGCCCATGAATACGGGGTCATTCAGGGCACCCCGGATGGCGCGATCGTGCTGCCGAGCCAGGCTGTGCCTTGTGGGTACTGGAAACTTCAGCGCTGGAGTGGGGAGGGGCCGCAAGGACAGAGCATGTCCAGCAGGGGGCGCTGTGCAGAGCCCATTTCATTTCTCTGGGACCTGGGAACTGACCAAGGTGGACCCACTTTAACACAGCAGTGAGCACTTTGGACCCCGCTGCAGGCTCCCTGGACAGAGGGCATTAGGGGGCAGTGGGAGAGGGGCAGCCTGCTGGATTCCCTCAGGGACCTTCTTCGGAGCCTGTCTGGGCACACAGGAGAGCCCAGGCTGCAGCAGGTCCACCTCCAGTGGCCAAACACAGCAAGGGGATGCCTGACTCCGCGCCCAGAATGAGGGGCTTCCTTAGCAGACAGACCCCCAAAGTGGGGGCGTTCCAGGAGTTGGCGCAGCCCTTATAAGGGCACACAAATCCCTGAGTCCCGCATGCAGCTTGTTAGCAGAGGCTTAGAGGAGATCATCTTAAATGCCCTTATAAGGGCATGAACAACCTTTACTGGCCTTCCCATCAAATGACCACATCAGCTATAACCAATCAGATGGCAGAAATACTATGGGGCGGGGATACATAATGTATATAAGCCCAGTCTGTGTATGGGAATTGGGGGCCAGGGAGAAACAGATACAGGGTTGCTGTCTTAGGTCTTTAGATTGGTTCCCCGCCCTGCTCCCAGGGACATTGCACAGGGGACCTCCCAGAGGTGGGACAGGAAGAGGGGAAGCACTGACAACCCGGTGCTGACCTCACCTGCTGTAGGGGCCCCCAACAGTGGCGGAGTCCCCTGCCTGCTGCTGCTCTGGCCTCAGAGGTCATGAGTGAAAAACACCCTAGGAGGGGGCTGGGGAAGGGGGGGAGGAAACCGGGGACGTTGGTGGTGGGAGATGGGCACTGGTGGAGGGATGGGTGCTGGAACACTGTATGACCAAGACCCAAATATGAACTTTTTTAATTGTATATCTTTTATTTGTATATCTCACGGTGGTATAATAAAATACTTTAAAAAAAAAACACCCTAGGCCACCAGGGCTAGGGTCATGTGTCAGGGCCTCTGAACCAGACGCTGTGCAGGGTGGGCCTGGGGAGCGAGCAGGGGTCAGAGCAGGGGCCTTCAGCAGGCAACACAAGGTTGGATTTCAGCTGGAGGAAGAGGTTCCCCTCTGGAGGCAGGATTTGCTCCCCTCTGGGCTGTTTCTGTGGGAATCACACCCAGAAGAGCTGCTGGGGACCACCAGGATGCACCCCTCAATGTTCAGGGACCATGTGGCCTGGGAATGGAGGCCAGAGGAAGCCCCCTTGAACACACACAGCAGGAAGCACAGAATTAGTGCACGTCCAGACTCCGGACAGTCGGACCCGGGGCAGCTTCCCAGATACCGTCCAGCCAGCTCCCTCACGCACACAAGGCTGCCACTCACCGGGGACTAGACAGAGCACCCACCCACCCTACCCCCTCCCGCGCCCACTCACCGCCCCTCCCCCGGCTCTCCTGCCCATCAGCCTGGGCTTGCCCACCCGTGAGCCAATCAGTGACTGTGAGGCGGGCTGATAGTCTGTGAGATAGTCTGTGATTGGCTGGAGGTCGACCGCGCCAAACCCTCTCTAGCCCAAGCCTGGGATGAGCCGCCCTCTGGGGGCAGTGGGGAGGGGGTGGAGGGAGGCTCTGTCCCCGCGGGGTTCCCTTGATGCCGCCTCCTGAGTATTCCCAGAGGATTTTCAGTGAACCCGAGGGTTCATGCCAGTGTCTCCTCGCTCTAGCGATGGGACTCAGAGAAGTAGGTCAAGTACCCAAGGCCACACAGCCGGAAAGTGGAGGCAGCAGGGGAGCCGACCCCTCCGCCTGGCAGCTGCACTCCCACCGCTGTGCCCACACCCTGCTCTGAGCCCTGCTGGCCCTGAAGCCCTACAGAAGACCCATTCAGACGTCACCTCCCTGACGCCGCCTGGGCCGCTCTGGACCTCCCCACCTGGGCCCTGGCCTCCCAGCCCCGCCCGTCCATGTGTCAGCTGCTCCGGAGATGAGGGACAGACCCGGGGGAGGGTGGAAGTGGGTTTAAACAGGACTTGATTTACGGAGGGAAACCATTATTCTCCACCCCAGGTTCTCTGCCGGAAGGGCCTGGGGGAGACAGGCCCTGCCCAAGGTGGCCGCAGCTCCGGGGCCTCCCTCTTCTGCTGCTGCGCAGGCCCTGGGCACACCCTGGCCCCCACCCGAGGTGCCAGCTTAGCTTGGTGCTCAGCCCACAGCCCGGGGACCCCACCAGACCAAGGGCTCTGTCCCAGAGCAGGTGGCCCCAGGCCCTCGCGACGGCTGTCATTCAGCCGGGGAAACTGAGCCCCTGGAGACTGAGTGACCTGCAGAGAGAGAGCTGGGCTAGGGGCAGGGCCCAGGCGCTTCTGCTGCCCCCTCGGGCTCGGCTCAGGGACCCAGGAGGGGCCCCGTCCCTACAGCCCCACCCCCTCTTCTGTCCCACGGCATAACTGAAGGCAAGGAAGAGACTGGCCATGGGGGCCATGGGTATGGGTTCAAGTCCTGCCTCTGCCTCATGCATCTCTGTGGGGCACCCTCAACTGTTCTCTGGGCCCTGCAGTTCTCAGGAACCTGGAGGGGGTGTCCTGGGGCAATGGCCATGGTGGACAGGAAGGGGCCCCATGCCAACACAAGCCGCCTCACCCAGATGCACCCACATGCAGAGTGAGGAAGCTCCTCTTAGCAGGAGGTAGCAGAGACCCAGAGCAGGTCGGGCTGACCCCGTGCCTCAAAGGACTCAGGATTGGGGCGGAACAATAGTCCAGCGGTAGGGCGTTTGCCTTGCACGCAACTTGCCCGTGCCGGCCCGGTTCGATCCGCGGTATCCCATATGGTCCCCTGAGCACCGCCAGGAGTGATTCCCTGAGTGCAGAGCCAGGAGAAACCCCTGAGCATTGCCGGGTGTGACCCTAAAAAGCAAATAAATAAATAAATAAATAAATAAAAAGGACTCAGGATTTCAGGATTTACCCGAGCAGGTCGGGTTGGGCCAGCCCCTCAAAAGACTCAGAATTTCCTCACCTTCCTTCTCCCACTGGCTCACCTGGAGCAGATACAGTTGGGCGGTGAGACCACTCTGCTGACCCACCTGGCCAGCTGCCTGCAGGGCAGCAAGGGGCACTGCCCGAGAGCCTGAGAGATTGGCAACACCCAGACACCAATGTTCTCTCTCTCCTTTACCTTCCTGCCTCCCATCCTCCGAATTAAAAAATTGTCATCAAAACTCAAATTTCTGGAGCATGGAAGCCAGCACATGGGTCAGGCACTTGCTGTGCAACAGCCAACTCCAGTTTGAATCCTGGCACCCCATCTGGCCCACCCAAGCCCCTGCGCACAGAGCTAAGAGTAAGCCCCAGACTGCCGGGTGTGGCCCCAAAGCAAACAACAACTAACCCTACAGATTTCTGACTGCTGGTATGTGGCTGCGTCAGTGATTCAGGGTGGCCACAGGACCTGAGCCCAAAGGGCTGTTTCTGTATTGAAAATCCTGCTTTATTTTTGGAAGGGACAAAGAGAGGCGGGAAGAGGCTGAGGGCCTCACTTCCTGCCGCCCGGAACCAGCCCTCACTCGCCCCATGTTCCGTTATTTCCTGTGTCTTTTTGGGAAAGGAGGTTTATTTAAAAAGATGCTCTTTAGGGGGAAAGGACAGGTTGCGTTGTTTATAGAGGAACACAGGCTCTTTCACAGGACACCAGAAAAGGGGCTGGCACTCAGGCTTGGTTCTATCCCTGAGCTCCGCCATGGACACGTCCCAAGCAAGGAGCCAGGAGCAGCCCCCAAAGCACCGCCAGTCATGGGCCCGGTCACCAAAGATGAAAGACATGGGGCCTGGAGTGGACTGGCCGAGCCTGGGTGCGAGTGTCTCTGTCACCCTCTTGCCCTCCCATCTCGAAATAAAAGTTGTCATGAAACTCCAATTTCTGGAGCAGGGCAGCTAGTACATGACTAAGGCACTTGCCTTACACACAGCGTATTCAAGTTTGAATCCCGGCACCCCAACTGGTACACCCAAGCCCACCAGGAGTGACTCATGAGCACAGAGCCAGGAATAAGTCCTGGGTACTGCAGGTGTCCCTAAAAAAAAAAAACTGGTGGCAAAGGAGGTGCAGTGTGCAAGGAGGGGAGTGAGCAGCAACCAGCTCAGTGCTGGGGAAGCGCCCTGGGACAGGCGACCGAGGGCAGACACAGATGCTGGGGACTTTCTCTGACATGCCCCCAGGGCCTAGGGAATCACTGGCTCCTCGTGGGCAGGAGAGAGCCTCGCCAGCCCGGGTCAGCAGCTCTCCTCCCGGCACTTTGCTGTGTATCCTGAGCCAGCTCCTACAGAGCTCAGGGTGTGAGTCCGGTGTGGCCCAGACCCTTGCTCAGTTTTTCACACACATTCCGGGAGTCATGTCAGTGAAATCACCAGCTTCCGGTATGGATGGCTCAGCAGGCCTCCCAAGGTCGTAATTGCTTGAAGAGCCCCTCCCCACGCCGCCCCTATAGCAAACGTACCTGGCAGAGGCAAGAAGGTGGGTTGAGCCCAGCCAGATGGTCTGAGAACCACGCCCACTGAGACCACGCCTTTCAGGTGATGAGGCCACACCCACTCCCAAGACCACGCCCTCCAGGTGAATAAGCCATGCCTACTCTCAAGGCCACACCTTCTCACCGATGCGGTCACGCCCACTAGACCGAGGCCACGCCCCACAGAGCTGCTCGGGACTCAGCGGCTCTCTTCTCCCGGGTCAGCGGGCTGGGACAGGCTGGTCAGGGGTTGACGGAGGGGCCATGGCGTCCCAGGGGCTCTGTCCTGTCCCCTATCACGCAAAGGAGAGACAGCCACTTCTTCCCATGCTGGGGCCCACACGGGAGACCACACCGGTCACTGCCGTCCACCAGGGTCATAGTAACGGGGTCAGGGTGTGACGGGGTCAGAAAGTGACGGGATCAGGGAATGGTGGGGTCAGAGAGTGACGGGGTCAGCGTGTGGGGTCAGGGGTGTGACAGGTGAGGGGTGACGGGGTCAGAAAGTGACTGGTGAGGGGTGACAGGTCAGGCGTGACGGGGTTCCCCCACGACAGGGCGCCCTCACAGACGCAGCCTGAGCCCGCGGCAGAGGCTCCTCTCGCTCCTGCCTCAGTTTCCCCTCTGGGACGGACCCCTCAGCGCTCGCAGTGGAGCCACACTGCTCGGCCAGCCGGCACCACGGGCCCAGGATCCCCCTGGCCCCACCCCGCCTCACCCCCTCCTCGGGTCCCGCCGCTCCGCCCCTTCTCGCGCCGCCTCGGACCCGGACCCGCCCTCCCCCGGCGCCCCCTCCCGCCCTTCCCCCCGCCCCTCCAGGCCTCAGTTTCCTTCCCCGCGGGACGCCTGGACCCCTCCCCTCCCGCGGCTCCTCCCGCCCCGCCCCGCCCCGCTCGGCCTTTGCCCAAAAGCAGCCCCGAGGCCTCCTGACGTCAGGCGGGAAGGCGCGGCCGGGCCAGGGCAGTGTCTGGCGTCGGGTCCCGCGCGGGGGTCCGGCAGCCGCTGCGTCCAGACGCCCACCAACCACGTGCGAGGAGCCCTGAGTGTCCCGGGCAGGTGAGTGTCCCGGGCAGGGCAGGGGGTAGGGCAGGGCAGGGCAGGGCAGGGCAGCGCCCACAGTGCAGGTGCGTTTGCGTCCAACGAGGCCTGGCACTCAAGGAGCTGGCACCCGAGACAGAGGGGTCCCCGCAGGGGTGAGGGGGGCCCCACACACTCATTCATCCCTCCACCCTCCTTCATTCATTCATTCTCTCTGGGGGCACCGCTGCCCACTGCCCTTCAGCCACCTATTTCTCACGCTGTGCATGGTCACCAGGGCCAGGGCAGGGGAAGCCCAGGGCACCCGAGCTATGAGTAGCGGGCCTCCCTGTCCCCAAGGCTGGTGCAGGGCTGGGGGACCATCCCCCGATTCGGAGGCGTCACCCCAGCCTGAAGGAAGGTCACTGCTGTGCTCTGTCGCTCACACCCTCCGCTGCAGCCCTGGACCACCCCCCCCGCCCTAGGGAAACTTTGGCCCAGGCTGTCAACTGTGCCTGGGGCCCCCCAGCACAGACCACCAAGGGTTGTTCCTGCCCCCACCCTGCTGTCGCGGGTGCTTTCTGCCCTGTGAGAAACAGGCTCCCCAGAGGGGCAGGCGGGCTGGGAACTGGCGGGGGGCCAACGTGCTGGGCAGGCGGGCGGGTGGACAAGGCACAGCTGTGTGGCCACAGGCGGGAAACCACCAGCAAAGGCCTGTCCACAGCCGCAGGTACTACGGCCTCAAGACCCTGCCGCCTACTGCCCTACGGGGCCTTCCTGGCTATGGCCATGGGCAGCTGGCTGCCCTCTTGGGGCCCAGCAGGAGCCAGGTCTGCAGTGGCACCCTCTGAGCTGCATGTGCACCTGCGCAGCCCAGACCCCTTTGTCCCAGGGGTGCCTGAGGCTGTGAGCAGATGACCGACCGTGGCTTCACCCCACAGGTGGGCAACAGGCGAGGCCATTAGGGGTTCTCAAATCATGGGAGGGGACAGCCTGGGCTGCAGAGAACCTGCCTGGGGAAGGGGTGAGGGAGCCAGCAGTCAGGCAGGGCCACGGGAAGCCAGTGCTGAAATGTTTGGGTCAGCTCTGTCCCTGCACCTGGCGGGCAGCCCTGCCCAGGCCTCTCAGAGCCCTGTGGGTCTGCACTGAACCCCAGCTGCAGACTGACCCCTGCCCCACAGCCGCCCGGGGGTCCCCTGCCACCGACAGTCCAAGTGGCTCTCCGTCCCTTGAGCCCCTCCTCCAGCTGTGAACTCCTGGAGCCCCAGGTGCCCCTACTCGTGCCTGTGGACAGTGAGTGGCCTGGCACTGCCTAAGGGTAAGAGAAGCTGTGGGGGCACCGCCAGGGAGCGGGAGGGGGTGCAGCCAGCGGCCCTCAGCAGGTGACCCAGCATCAGGAAAAGCAGGTACAGAGGCCAGAGCCATGGGTTGAGGGTCACGGGCAAAGGGGTGTCCATTGAGGAACTCAGATGCTCCCTGCAGAGGACGGGGCAGCAGCCACGGAGGCAGTGAAGTGTGACCGGGCTGAGGTGTGGGAAGTGTGATCTGCTTCCCAAGGGACTGGGGTACTTCTCAGGGTGCTCGCCACGCCCACGAGGACAGCAGGCAAAGCACTGACTGCCCGTCACGGAGCGGGGGTGTCACAGGAGCGAGGGTTTCACCCAGGACGGGGAGGGAGCAGAGCTGGGGTGGAAAGTGGGGAGGATGTGAGCCTGGGGGTAATGCGGGGTGCAGGGAAGAGGGGCCACTCTGCCCTGCCCAGCACGTCCTCGCAGGTAGAGGCCCTGGATTGCAGCCCACCTCCAAGGCCAGTTGTGATCAGAGGTGGGGAGTCCCCCACTTGCCCACAGCCAGCCCTCATTGTACATCTTTCCAGTGTCACAGAGGAGCCCCTGGGTGGCCGGCAGGGCGGACACAGAGTCCCCCATGTCCACCCTTCCCGTGGCTAGGTTGGGACTGTGGCCCCCTTGCCCAGGGCAGTGCTAGAACCCTCGGATTTGTGTCCCAGGTCCTATGTCGGGTCCCTCTTCCTGCATGTACCCCAGCCCACCACCCATCCCCTCACCACCTTCTCATGGCTGTACCTTAGGGTGGGCCAGGGCGAGCTGACCCCTCCATGCCTGGCCATGGGCCGGGCCATGCTGTGGGAGACTCGCTCTGCCCAGGGTGCTTTCATGATGGGGCAGCTGCCTGGTGGGTCGTGAGCTTCGTGGTCCCCGAGCTGTGCAAGCCAGGGTACACACACTCTCCCCACACACCAGCATCTGCTGTCTGTGACCCTGCAACTCTCCCTCAGAGAACCACCAGTCAGAGGGGTAACAGCCCTACGGGCAAGGTAGTGCGGAGCGGTGGCCAGTGGCCATCTCTGGGTCACCTGCTGAGGGCCGCTGGCTGCACCCCCTCCCGCTCCCTGGTGGTGTCCCCACAGCTCCTCTTACCCTTAGGCAGTGCCAGGCCACTCACTGTCCACAGGCACGGAGTAGGGGCACCTGGGGCTCCAGGAGTTCACAGCTGGAGGCAGGGCCGGGGGGGGGGGGGCTCAAGGGACAGAGAGCCCTTGAACTGTCGGTGGCAGGGGACCCTCGGCGGCTGTGGGGCAGGGGTCAGTCTGCAGCTGGGGTTCAGTGCAGACCCACAGGGCTCTGAGAGGCCTGGGCAGGGCTGCCCGCCAGGTGCAGGGACAGAGCTGACCCAGACATTTCAGCACTGGCTTCCTGTGGACCTGCCTGACTGCTGGCTCCTCACCCCTTCCCCAGGCAGGTCTCTGCAGCCCAGACTGTCCCCCTCCCATGACCCCATCACACAGAGGAGGCGGCAGCCTACTTGAGCAATCAGGGAGGGCTCTCTGAAGGAAGAGGCATCAGAACTGAGAGAAAGTGGGATGGTAAGCTGGATAACCAGGGTCACATTACCATAGGGATGAGGACACTAGATGCTTTGTCCTTCCCCAGAGAGAGCCTGGCTTCTATATCAGCAGATCACACAGGAAATCCCACAAAACCCATTTTCCTGGTTTCAGGCAAGGCTGGATCCAGTAGCTCCAGCCATCCCCCTACTCCTCCACTAGGCCAGAGGACCACAGTCCTGCACAGCTGGACTCAGGTTTGATACCAGATGGCAAACATGTCCAGACTGGTGGTGACGGGAGGCCCTGGGACTCCCACAGGCAGGGAAACCCATCCTTGGAGCAGTTTGGGGCTCAGTGTGTGGCAGCCCAGACCTCAGGGTCCACCATCATCTGCCTGGCCTGGGAGACCCTCAACAGTAGCAAAGATGGGGCCATAGTGATAGTCTAGCGGGTAGGGCGTTTGCCTTGCATGCAGCCGACCCAGGTTTGATCCCCGGCATACCATATGGTCCCCTGAGCACTGCCAGGAGTGATTCCTGAATGCAGAGCCAGGAGTAACCCCTCAGCATCGCCGGGTGTGACCCAAAAAAGAAAAAATAACAGTAGCAAAGACAGTCCAGAGCCTGAAACCATCACACCCAGGGTCCCACACGTCAGGGTCTCTCGCCTCCAGGGTCCCTCACCCCAGAATTCCTCCCATCTGTAAATCAGGGACGAATCTGCTAAAGAGCTCGGCTCTGTAAACACAGTGGAGCCCGGCCACCTGCCCGCTGCCTCCTAGCCCTGCATGATGCTCACATGGGCTCCCTCAGGCACAGGCAGCTGGTTTGCAGCCCACCCTCCTCCCTGCCCCTGGCATAAGGCCCTTAAGACACCCCAGACTCAGCCTCATTTACTTCCCCCCCTCTCTTAGTGCAGGCCCCTGGAGGTGGTCCCTGCCCCGGGGCAGCAGGCTCAGACATGTCCACCCGCACCTGATGGGTCCGAGAGATCGCAGGACATGGTGAGGGGCTGTTCCGGTCACCCAGGTGAGCCCGAGGGTCAGTGTCCTGGGCAATCTGTGTCTCTCCTTCCAGGCCCGGGCTGCCTGCTGCCATGTCCCCCACCTCGCCCGCGGTCTCGGCCACCCCCAACGTCACGGCCAACGGCAGCATGACCCTGTTCCACCTGTTTGCGCAGCTGGACGAGGAGCTGCACGCAGCCTTCCCCGGCCTGTGGCTGGCGCTCATGGCCGTGCACGGTGTCATCTTCCTAGCGGGGCTGGCGCTCAACGGGCTGGCGCTGTATGTCTTCTGCTGCCGCAGCCGCGCTAAGACACCCTCGGTCATCTACACCCTCAACCTGGTGGTCACCGACCTGCTGGTGGCCCTCTCACTGCCCGCGCGCTTCCTGGTGTTCTACGGTGCACCCGACTGCCCTCGCTGCGCCTTCCCGCACGTGTTCGGCTACTTCCTCAACATGCACTGCTCCGTCCTCTTCCTCACGTGCATCTGCGTGGACCGCTACCTGGCCATCGTGCGCCCCGACGGCGCTCAGCGCTGGCGCCCGGCCGTCCTGCGCCCGGGCAGTGTGTGCCGGCGTGTGGCTGGTCGCCCGGCACCGTGACGCTGTCTGTGCTGGGCGTGGCGGCGGGCGGCGGCTGTGCTGCCGCGTGGTGGCGCTGGCCGTGCTGGAGTTCCTGCTGCCGCTGCTGGTGCTCTGCGGCTTCACGGGCCGCATGGTGTGTGCGCTGTCCCGGCCCGGCCTGCTCCCCCAGGGCCGCCAGCGCCGCGCCCGGCCGTGCAGCTGCTGCTCACCGTGCTGGTCATCTTCCTCCTGTGCTTCACGCCTTTCCACGCCCGCCAGGTGGCTGTGGCGCTGTGGCCTAACGTGCGCGGCCCCGAGCCTCGTGGCCTACCATGTGGCCGTGACCCTCAGCAGCCTCAACAGCTGCCTGGACCCCATCGTCTACTGCTTCATCACCAGCGGCTTTCAGACCACCGTGCGCGGCCTCCTGGGCGGCCAGGCGCCGATGGCGAGCCCAGCAGCGTGGACGGAACAGGCATCCACAAAAGCTCCAAGGCTTCGGGGGTCGGGCGGCACGGGCCCAGCCCCCACATTCTTCCCACAGCCCTGACCTGTGGGCCTGAGGCTTAGCCAGTCGGACTGGACCGCACAGACTGGACAGCTGGGTCAGCCTCCTGGCTGGGATGCAGGGAGCTGCCCAGGCCCCAGGCCCCTGACCGTGGTGACTTGGGGTGAGGGTCTGCGGTTCGCCCTCCCAACCAAGTGTGTCCACTGAGAAGTCAGGGTGGCCGACTTGGCCCAGGGCCTGGCAAAAGATACAAGGGTGGGTTCTAGTACCCCAGAGTCAGCTCCAGTGGGGGTCCCAGCCTGAGGACCAGGAGGATGCGAGTGTGGGGCGGGACACTGGCAGGTGAGCAGCGTCCACTCCCCAGGCCCATGGCCACCTGTCCCAGTGTCCCGCCCCACACTCGGGTCCCCCATGGCTACCCTCTAGAGCACTAGCAGCTGGTTTCAGCCCCGTTCCTCCATGCCATGTGGGTGGGCAGCAGGAACTGTCAGCAGGGCATGGCCCTGCATGTGCCAGCGTCCCCACAGACCCCCCAAGCATGGAGTATGGGGTCCCAGCCACCGGCGGGTTCCAGCTCTGTGGGGCCGAGTGGATGCCCTGGCTGGTCTCCTGCCTTTTGCCCCACGGGCAGCTATGTGGAAGCCGGAATGGGGGCCTGGGGCTGGGCCCCAATATCCCACAAGGACCCTCCTGTAAGCCAAGGGGGGGTGCCCCAGGCCCTCTGTGTTGGGGGTGGTCTGTTCCCAAGAGAGCGCCTCTTGGGGGGGGTTTGAGGTGGGCCGGCCCCCTCCCCCACTGCCTCATTCAACCCTGAGGGAGGCTGTGCAGGAAAGGGGTGGGGGACCCCACTCTGGAAGGGCCCTGGGAAAGCAGGGAGGGGTCCTAAGCACAGCCCCCCACTAACCTGGGTAAGGGGATCTCCTACCCTCTGGGTGGGTGAGACTTGGGTGGGTGAGAGCTTGTTCTAACCTTGTCATACAGGCCTCAGTGTCCCCATCTGCAGCTGTGGGTACCGGGCTCGACCCTGTGAGCCTGCCTGGGCCTCACAGAAAATACTCTCCCTTCAATATCCAGGGCAGGCAGAGACCCCTGCACCCCCACTATGCCACCCCTCACCCAAGTCCCAGCGAGGCTGAGTGACGCGTGTATCTGACACAAACTTGCTCCGCTGCTGCATTAAACAGATTTTCCCTCGTGCACCGAGTCCACGTTCCAGCAGGGAGCACGGCGGGCCACCGAGCTCCAGGGGGAACCTCCCGGCCCGTGGGTCCCTGACCCTGGTGCATCGGGAGGGACTAGCCATAGTGCGGCTCTGGTGCCTAGGAGCCGGAGGCAGCAGGGGGGTTCGCTGGAATACCCAGGAAGCCGAAGGGGCAACCTCCAGGCCTGCTGGCGCAGCCGCTCTGAGGAGGGGTGACCCCTGCGGTGCAGGTGGGGAAACTGAGGCTCCGGGTGCCCAGAGGCCATTCTTGCCTCCTCTGCTGTCTAGCAGGCTGGGGAGGCTGCAAGCACGAGGACATCACTCTGGCCTCTGGCAGCTGGTGGAGCGGCTGGAGGTAAATATTGGGGCCTGTTTAGATTAGAGCCCATTAATAGCAGGAAGTGTCACGCTGGCGCCAGCCCCGGCTTCCTGGAGCCGAGTGGGGGAGCAGGCGTCACACTCAGCCTAGGGGCCTCCGGCCGTCACCCCCACCACCGTGCAGGAAGGCGCTGTCCTGTCACCGCACCCCACCGCCCTGGTGCCTCGAGACTGGGACTCCTGCAGCCGAGTCGGGGCAGTGCCCACCCCAACCCTCGCTACCCCGCCTTCTCCTCTGTGAGCCTCAGTTTCTCCTTCTGCAGGCGGCAACTGACACCTCCAGGTGTCTCGTTTCTTTCCTTTGGGGGAGCTTCTGGCTCTGCTCTGGAGACTCTCAGCCACAGGGGAGGTCCCTGTGCTGCTGTGCTGCCCCGCTGGTGGTGCTGGGTGATGCGTGTCCACCGCTGAGCTCCTCCCTCCGGCCTGTTTCTGCGCGTGTGCACTGCTGTGCAACTGGGGCCAGCTCTAGTCTGGGTGTGGGTGTGACGTGTGCTCCAAGTCTGTCACTAGAACCTGAGCATAGCATGCACACATGTGTGGGTGCTCTCTGTGCCTGCTCAAAGCTCCTGTGCTTTCTGTGTGCATGTGTGAGTCAGGATGCAGTGTGCACGTACACATGTGTCTGTGTGCATGTATGTTCTCATGACTCATGGGGCCCCACACATGTAACACATGTTGTGTGTTCATGCATGTGTTTGTGTTGTGCTTTGTGCATGTGTGTATGTTTGTATAAACGTGTGCATGGTTGCTTGTGCACATGTGTATATTGTGCTGTCTGCATGTGTGTACATTGTGGTGCAGGTTTATGTTGTGCTGTGTGCACACATGTGTATGTTCTACTTTGTTCATGTGTATATCTTGTACTATGTGCATGTGTGTATGTTCTGCTGTGTACACATGTGTGCAGGGTTGCTGTGTGTGCGTGTATGTTCTGTGCACAAGTGTGTGTGTGGTTGCTGTGTGCATGTGTGTATATATTCTGCTGTGCATGTGTGTGTATGTTCTTACGTGCATGTGTGCATGGTTGTCATGTCTGTGTATGTTCATGTACCCATCACCAATTTTACGAGTTTTCCTGGGACTCAGGGTGCCCAAGATGGCCCCCTCACCTGCACACAGTCATGGTTTCCGAGACCCTTCATGCTTGCTCACTCCTCTGGGCTGTTCTTGAGCTTCCCCTGGCCTCTGTGCCTGTGGGGCAGGACCAAGGGCACACCCGCTCTGCCTTCTCTGAGCAGGAGATTCTGGGGAGCCTCTGCTGGACTCACGTGCCTCTGGAGATGGCCACCAGGTGGCGCTCTGAGCCCGGGGCTGCCTGTCACCGATCAGGAATGAAGGGTCCAAGCTCATCCCCAAGGAAAAGGGTCACTCCGCTCTCCCCACCTGCAGACAGGGATCTGGGTGAGGCATCAGAGGGAGGAGGACAGACGAGGACCCCAGCACCCCAGTCTACACATGGGGACTCCCTGGGCAGCGAGGGGCAGTGGCTCCTAAGACACCTTTGGCAGGTGATGGGCCCAGAGAGGGCTGGACGGCTCTCCTAAGTCACACAGCAGGTCAGGAGTGGGGATGGGGCTCCAGGAGCCGAGTCCACCCCAGTTACCTCCCTCCTTCTCCAAGATGTAGCGACAGCCCCTCAGTCCCAGCCCAAACCTCAGTCCCCACACCCAGACTGTGGGTAGAAACACCCTGGACCTCGCATCCACCTCTTCACCCCAAAGCTGGGAATTAGCTACTGCGGCCTCCTTCAGTGGGTGGTTCTAGAACCTTCTTTTTACCCCCTGCTTCCCTGCTCAGAGCCTCACTGCCCCCATCACTCCCATGGGGAGCCCCAGGCCTTGAGACGCGCCCCAGAGGCGAGAAGTGGGGCTGTTCTGGGCAGTGGTCACAGCCCTCCCACACACCAGGAGCCCTCGGCTGGCCCTGGAAGAGATGGGGGTTGAGGGGCATGGGCGAAGCCCAGGCATGAGGCAGAGCAGGGGCAGTGCAGGGTGAGGGGCACAGGCAGGGCCTCAGAAAGACCCTCTGTGGGACTGTTAGCCGTGTGAGCCGGCCTGGTGTCACATCCGCAGACACAGAGACCCTTCCCGGGACCCCCACACCCCACCTCTCCCTGGGACCCTCACACCCCCCACCTCTCCCTGGGGCCCCACACCCACTGCCTCTTCCTGGACCCCTATACCCACTGCACTTGAGCACCACAGGGCTCCTGCTGGGTCTTGACAGGGAGGGTCTGTGACCTGGGTCTGGCCAGAAGCCATAAAGGAAGCGTCTGAAAAAGGACTCCACAGGAGCAGAGAGCTACTGAGGATGAGCATGAATTTTTGCCCACAGGATGTCCAGCCCCAGCTCCTGAGAGTGGGAGAGGCTGGAGTCAGCCTGAATGGTGCTTACAAAGGGGGCTCCTGGGGCCTCGGGGAGGGGGAGTCTTTAAGGACTGTAGAGGCGATGAGGGGGTTGCTGCTCCCCTTCTAGCCTCCAGGGGAGCTAACACTGCCCGTCACCCTGAACCCAACCCCATCTCTGTGGGCCTGCAAGGGGGACCAGCTGGTCATCATAGTGACCACAGGGGGACCCGGTGGGCAGCAAGCAGCTTAGCCAGGACCCTGTGCTAACCTAGTTCCACACACTGCTCCACAGTGCCATGTCCCCCCACAGAGCTGGACACTGGGCCTGGCGCCCAGCACAGTTGGGGACCTCTTCCAGGTGCCATGGACGGGTGTCTGGGTGCTGCCTCGCACCCTGGCCCCCACCTTGGCAGATCGCCTGGTCTCAGCTTTGCTGGCCACTCAGTTGAATTAGTATCCCTGGTATTACTGACTCAAGGCTGGACATGGGCTCTGCTGACTCACGGGCAAGGACACGGGCCAGTCGCAGCCCTGGGCAGTGGGGACCACACCTGCAGGTTTCCCTGCCGTGTCCTGTACAGTCTGGCCCCAGGAGAAGGGAAGTGGGAATAGCCCCTCCCCTGTCCCCTCAGCAGGACAGGGGGCCCTCAGCAGCCCCCATCCACTCTGCTCTCCCACACCCCCTGCATCTCCTGGGCCCCCTTCCTGGCTCAGTGTCCCCTTTCGCTCCCCCTCCACCCCCCACCATCAGTGTCAGCCAGATGGTGTCTTCCATGGGCTGATGGTGCCCCCTCTCCAGGGCTTTTCTGCAGGAAGCAAAGGCCCCCCCTGCCCCCCCCCCGTGGCATCACTTGGAGATTTTGTTCAGCTCAAAGTCCAAGACCACAGGCACCTGGCAGAGCCAGTGCCCCTAAAACATGTGGGTGTGGGGGTCAGGAAGGAGAGGGTCAGACCCAACATGGGTGCAGGAGAGGGTGGGGAGGGCGGGAAGGAGGGAGACCGAGGCCCTGGAGGGAGGCCCCTGGATCTGACCCAGAGAGCGTCAATCTGGGGCAGGAGTGACCCTGTGCCAGGACAGCGTCCAGCTGAGTGGATGGTGCCTGTGCACTGGACAGGAGGATGGGGAGAGGCTGTGGACACTAATGGACAGTGGAGTCCATTCTAGCCTGTGGAAATGGTTCACTTAGGGACACTGGCCTTTGGATGGCCTTTGGCACTTGGACACACATTGCCCCATGGATGCCTTGGTTCATGGATGTGCTCTGGCCCATGGAGGGCCTCTGGCACATGGACACGCTCTGGCCTGGGGCTGGCCCTGGGCTCCAGCAGAAGAGAGCATTCTGGCCTATGTCTGAGTGTGCGTGTAGCTCGTTGGCCCTGAGGGACGCGGGTGCACGGGCCGGGCCTCCCTGCCGCTGCGGGGGGCCGCCTTGGCCAGGCGCCCGGCAGGGTGTGAAGGGTTTCCGAGGGCTTCCCCGGGGACGCCCCACCAGCCCATCAAGGGAGGCTTCCTCCCGGCTCACCCGCCAGGGCGCGGGGTCAGGCCTCGGCTCTGACTGCCCCGGGACAGGAAGCCGCACAGGAGTGGGGGCTGGGGTGGACAGGCCTGTGGCTGGCCGGCAGCTGCAGACAGCAGCTGTCCAAGCTGACACCAGTCTGGGAGCCCCAAGCCTCTGGTCCGCAGGCTGCTCCAGCCCTGCATGGTCGCTTCCCCGCCCTTAGTGTGCCCACCAGGCTGGCGTCTGGGGGCAGCCCGAGCCTCTCTGCCTGATTGCCCCTTGGGTTGTGGCCTCCATGGCACCCTTGTGCCCCATACCAGACTCACAGTCACTTGGCGGTTTCTGAGCCCTACAGGCTCAGAGGGCGCTGCTAGGGCAGGTCCCCCTCACTGCAGTACTGGGTGTGGGAAATTCCGACCAGTGTCTCCGACTGTCTACAGCAAGGCCTCGAGGAAACACTGCTTGCTTTGGGCACCTCAGGCAGAAGCAGCACGTCCTGTCCGTGTCAGCCTGTTTGACTAAGAAACATAGAGCGTCTCTTCGGATGCTGCTCGCCTCTTTCTTGCCCGTCCCCATGGCTGGGTGAAAGCCTGAGCCCCACGGAGTATGAATAGGGGTTCTGGGGGGCAGATTCAGGAAGCGTAGAGGGGAGAGTCGAGAGGTGTGGAGGGGGAGAGTCGAGAGTGTGGAGGGAGAGTCGAGAGTGTGGAGGCGAGAGCCGAGAGTGTGGAGGGGGAGAGTCGAGAGTGTGGAGGGAGAGTCGAGTGTGTGGAGGGAGAGTCGAGAGTGTGGAGGGGGGAGAGTCGAGAGTGTGGAGGGGAGAGTCGAGAGTGTGGAGGGGGAGAGTCGAGAGTGTGGAGGGGAGAGTCGAGAGTGTGGAGGGGAGAGTCGAGAGTGTGGAGGGGAGAGTCGAGAGTGTGGAGGGGAGAGTCGAGAGTGTGAGGGGGAGAGTCGAGAGTGTGGAGGGGAGAGTCGAGAGTGTGGAGGGGAGAGTCGAGAGTGTGGAGGGGGGGAGTGGGTGAGGAGTGTGGAGGGGAGAGTCGAGGTGTGGAGGGAGAGTCGAGAGTGTGGAGGGGAGAGTCGAGAGTGTGGAGGGGAGAGTCGGGAGTGTGGAGGGAGAGTCAGGAGTGTGGAGGGGTGAGCGGGGGAGTGTGGAGGGGGGAGAGTCGAGTGTGGAGGGGAGAGTCGAGAGTGTGGAGGGGGGAGAGTTAGGAGTGTGGAGGGGTGAGTGGGGAGTGTAGAGGGGTGAGTGGGGGAGCATGGAGGGGTGAGTGGGGGAGCATGGAGGGGGTGAGTGGGGAGTGTGGAAGGCAGAGTCAGGAGTGTGGTGGGGTGGAGTGGGGAGCGTGGAGGGTGTTGGGGAGCCGCCAGGGTCCCCAACAGTGCCGGGAAGCGAGTTCCCTTCTACCTCCGAAGCCGGCGAGGAATGGATGAAAACTCAGGAATCTGATGCAGTTTTTATTTTTTTATTTTTTTCTTTTGGGTCACACCCGCGATGCTCAGGGGTTACTCCTGGCTCTGCACTCAGGAATCACTCCTGGCGGTGCTCGGGGACCATATGGGATGCCGGGGATCGAACGTGGGCGGCATGGGCCGACCGGCGTGCAAGGCAAACGCCCTACCCGCTGGGCTATCACTCTGGCCCTGATGCAGTTTTTTAAAAGGTTTTACTTATCACAGGTTCAGGCATACAAATCAGCAAAAGGAAAAGCCCGGTGCTTAGGATTCCAGGCTAGAACCCCAGCCACGTGTAGGCCAAGATGGCGGCCACCACGTGTAAAGGCCCTGTAGAGAGGAGACAAAGACAAAACTCCCAAGAAGGGTGCGAGCTCACAAAGAGAGAGCCAAAAAGAAGCCCCGAGAGAGGAAGCAGGCTAGTATTATACCCCTGCAACTCAGACCTCCCTCCCACTGTTATGGAAAGCAGGGAGGGCCAAATGCCCTTAGGTAATTTCTCCCAGCACCTCACCTAGGCCCTTTTATATTCTAATGTCTTGAGCTAAGGTCTGCCTGGAATTGCCTTTATAGGGTAGGGAAGGGGGTTCTGAGATGGCACGTCTCTGTACCAAAGACTAATACTAATGCCAGTTAAATATTTCTCCAAGCCTTCACAAGTCTCTTTTACTTCACGGTAGTTTTGTATTTTAGTTGCCTTTGAGTATATTAGGGAGCCATGCTTGCTTGCTTGGAGGCAAACAGCATTTCTCTCTGGTCTAATTACTTAGGGATCCTACGTGGCCAGGCAAATATGCTGGTAAGATCTACTTAGTCTCACGATGATTGTGGTAGCATGAGAGAATATTTATACCAGCCAGTACAGAATACATGGTCAGATAAGACTGCCACATTCAGACTACCCCCTATCTATGAAGTGACCTGCAGGAGGCAATCCAGGGCAGATGCAGAGGCCTAGGCTTTTAGGTGTCCTGCAACAGAGGGGTGAGTGGGGAGCGTGGAAGGCAGAGTCAGGGAGTGTAGAGGGCAGAGTCAGGGGTGTGGTGGGGTGAGTGGGGAGCATGAAGGGGGTGAGGTGGGGGCGTGGAAGGCAGAGTCAGGGAGCGTGGGGGGAGAGTTGGGAGTGTGGAGGGGAGAGTGGGGAGAGTGGGAGGAGAGTGGGGAGAGTGGGCTGGTTCAGAGTCCTCATCCCCAGCCCCTTCCCCCCTGCATTCTGGAGCTTGTCCACAAGCCACCATGAGGAAGGATCCTAGCCGTGTCCCTGGCCCTGGTGCACAGGGACCCCGGGTGGAGGGTGACAGGGTCACAGGGAGCCCCCTCCTGGTGTTTCCAAACAGCTCTGAAGCCGCGAGGGCCCAGCAGCCCACAGCTGAGTGCAGCTGAGGATAGTCCTGAGGGACACTGAAACCTGTGGGCCCTGGGAGCCGCAGGGTCCCGCTCTCATGTCTGGAGTCGCCTTCATGCAGCGTTTCTGTCCCCAGAGCCCCCGCCACAGCTTACAGCACCTGGTACTGGGGAAGGTGGTCTCTGGGCCTTTCCAGGCCAACCTCTGACTTCTGTACAGAAGCCATCTAGGAGGTGCAGTGGGGAAACTGAGGCTGACCTGAGTCTCCGAGACCAGACATTGGGCCATAGCCTGTACCAGCCTGGTACAGGTACAGCTGTACCTGTACCAGCTGCCCCCACGCTGAGGGTGAGCTGCCTGCCCAATAGCCACGTCGCACCCACGTCTCTGGCGGTGCCCAGCACTTCCGAGCACAGGGGAGGATCCCAGCAAGCTCGCGCTGCCTCACTCCTGTACCCGTGGCCCCACACGCTGCATCCAGCCTGTGTGGGCTCAGTCCTGGGGCCTCCGGAGACCCCAGGAAGAGCCTGTAGCAGAGCCCCTCGCTGCACCCCTCTCCAGAAGACCCCAGGTCACAGGTGGGAAGGCAGACTCCTTGGGGGGCCCTGAGCCAGTGGAGATGAGGGCCCAGCCTCCTGCTGAGGCGGAAGGCGGCGCCCAGCTGGGGGTGATCCGAGTTCACGGTGACTGTCACCAACACATTTCAACATCTGGGGCCTTGCGACAGCCTCCCCTCGAGACTGGGCTAGGGTGCCGGGCACCGGTTTCCTCTGCAGCTCCTGGGACCATTCCCACGAGCCACAGCCCTGCCCTACCCTCACGGCCACCCCACCCTGTCTCCTGTGGCGACCCGGGCGCCCTCTCTGCCTCTCAGGGGTGCTGCTGCGTGCACTGTGCTACAGGAGGGGGCAGCCTGGTCACCCTCTCTGGGCGGTTGCTGCCCTCCGCAGAGCCCCAGTGACCTGCTACTCAGGACCCCTTTGAGGCAGCTGGCTCAGTGAGAGAGTGGACAGGGTCACCCAGAGGCAGAGCCAGCCTGGCACCTGCCTTCCTGCCCCAGACCGACCATGTCAGGGACTCACCTCCCGGGCAGCTGTCCACGCCAGCTCCTGTGGGTCCCACCATGGGGCTCACCAGGGTGTGGGGGGAGGCTCCCACAGAGCTTTGCTGGACCTGGCCATGGGCCCCTGAAGTACTCAGAGGGTGTGTGGACTGAGCACATGGCTGGGCCCAAGTATGTGCCTTCTGGGCGCCGTTGTGGCACATACAGGACACTTCCCACTGTACTGGCAACCCCTCCACACACACTCACACATGCACTCTTACAATCACACACACATACTCTCACACACACTCCCATATTCACACTCACATACACTCGCACACACTCTCACACTATCCCACACACTCAGATAAACTCACATGCACATTCACATACCTCACACTCTTTCCCACACACACACTCTCACAACTCATACACGGGAGTGTGGAGGGGTGAGTCGGGAGTGTGGAGGGGTGAGTCGGGGAGTGCGGAAGGGTGAGTGGGGAGCATGGAGCCATTAGTGGGAAGCACGGAGGGCAGAGTCTCACACACTCGCACACAACTCACACACTCACATTTATTCACAAATTTGCACTCACATATACACTCACAATTACACATATTCACACACTCACCGACACATCTCACACACTCACATACACAGTCACACACTCATACTCACACACTCATACACACACTCACATACACACTCACATATACACTCACCCACTCACACACATACACACGAGAGCATCAGCCTAGCCAAGGCCTGCTGGGCCCCAGGCCTTGGGGTCCCCACAGCCCTGGTTCAGCCCAGCCTCCTGGCCTGGTTTCACCCCTTCTTACCCCTACTCAGCTCGAGCTGTCTCAGCCATGACAAACAGGACAGGCTGCGTCTGGCCTCCCCAGGTGGTCAGGACCGCGTCTGGAGCACAGCCCAGGTCCTGAGCGGGGGCTGAGGCAGTCGTAGCCCAGGGTCCTCTCACCTCCTGACCCTCCGAGCCTCTGCGGCTTTCCTGTAGCTCTAGCCTGCCTTGTCCTCCCATGGCGGGGGCTTGGGGCGACTCGGCTGGCAGGACCCATCACCAGACACAGGGCTGGAGGGCAGCTCCCTTGCTCGGGGCTGAGTGTCTCCTGGGGAACAGGCGGCAGCAGCTCTGTGGGGCTCACAGGGGCCGGATTGGGGCCCGGGCTCCCCGTCACCGTCTCCTCTCTGTGCCAAAGCTCCACTCAGTTCCTCAGAGGGGATCTGAGTGTGTCAGGACGCAGCGCCGGGTCGTGCTGCACAGATGCGGCTGGAAGCACTTGTGTCCCCATAAGCCTCAAGGGGCAGGGAAAGCTTCTGGAAGGAGCTGGATGACCCCACCCCTGAGGGCTGGCCCGTCATACCCACAAGCCCGGAGGCCAGTGTCTCCATGTCACAGGGGAGGACGCAGGTCAGTAAGACCAGAGCCCCGAGTGTGGGTATGGGGTAGGGCACAGGTCCTGCCTGGGGGAAGTTGGGAGACCATGGACCCTTCTCTGAGGCAAGTTCACACCCCAAACACCAGGATCCAGGGACCCCCCAGGTATGGCCATCTTCTCACTTGTCACATGGCCATCAGCCCCTAGTGGGCACAGCCATGACCCATTTCAGAGGGAGGACATGGGTGGGTGGACTCTAGGTCCCCTGATCTCCTGAGAAGGGGGAAACAGTGGAGGCTGTCCCAGACCAGGTGATGATTCCAGGGGCCTGAACAAAGAGCACGGCAAGGGAGTGTGTGTTGGGTCCCCAGGTAAGGGGTAAGGGTGTGTGTGCTGGGGGTCCCCGATAGGTTTCCCCCAGCCTGACGGTGCTCAGGCATATGCATGGGCGGACGTGGCCCTGCTGGGTGCTCTCGGGGGCTCTTCATTGCCTCAGTCTGGCTGCAAGAAAGTCCGTGCCTCCAGAGGAGAAACAAGGACTAATCTAATGCCACTGTCCCTGAGCCAGGGGTGCCTGGGCCAGTATGGGGTGGGGGCTGGGGGAGTGATCCGAGAGCTGGGGCAGCCCATGTCTGCACCATGCGTGTCCAGGAGCAGGGGCCAAGCGTGCAGGGACACAGGACCTGTGTTTGTGTCTGTATTTGTGCAGTCCATGCTCCTTTGGGCGTGCACGGCTCCCGGGCCCGGACACGGCCCCCACTCTGTCCCCAAGCTGGCGTCCTGCTAACACCACGTGCCCACCGGGAGCCGACCAGCTTCCAGCTGTGCTCTTTGACCTCAACCAGTGGGCCCAGACCTGTGGCCTCACACCTCACCACAGGGCTAGTATCCAGGAGGGTCCCGCTGTGCCCATAACGTGGGTTCCCAGGACCAGCACCCCAAGCAGACAGGTCCGCCGCAGAGGGGCCAGCGGGTGGGCGGCGCCGACCATCTGGGCGGGGGCTCTGGCAGGGACAAACCAACCCAGCAGGTCGGGCGGGAACTGGGTGGGCCCGGTCCCCTCCCTGCACCCCACCTCTGTAGCAGGATGGTGCCCTTATTCTGGGTCCACAGGATGGCCTGGGCCAAGGATACAGAGGAGCCAGACTGGCGCCATTATCTATGCACTGGGCGCGGGATGAGGGACTCGGCAAGCACCTGACCCCAGAGGGGCCCTGCTGGAGTCAGGGCAGCCCAGGGCCCCCACATTGCCCAGGGCCTCTGAACCCAGAGGTGGACCCAGCGCTGCTTTGTGGGTTCTCGCTGGGGGTTCGACTCTCCCACGGCTGCTGCGGGCCCCGGGCTCTAGAACCTCGCAGACCCGTGGATGTGCCGGGCCTGGCAAAGGGGCGGGGGTGTCACACGGGCTCCATGGTGGGTCTCCACGCACAGCCTAACCCCCAGACCTGCATCCCCAGGGCTGCTTCCTCTCCTCTGAGGTCACTCTGGGGCAGCAGCTGCCCTGGGCAGGGAGGCAGGAGCCAGACTGAGGATGCCGAGGAGCTAATGGTGTGGAACGGGGACCCCGAACCCCCGGCCGCCCGCACATGCTGCCAGCTCTGGGAGGCGGTGAGGTGTGGGCAGGGTCTGGGCAGGCAGGTGTTGAGCTCCGCAGGAACCAACGGCCCCACACAGCAACAGGGTCCTGAAAGCTCCTCTGGCCTCCTAGCCCCGGCCACGCCCTCCAGCATCCTGCTCTTGCTGTCCTGCTTCTCCCCTTCCCACCAGGGTATGCCTCATCCTTCACCCCTGCCCTTTGTTCCTTCAACCTTACCCTTCATCTCCTCACCCCTGCTCTTCAACCCTCACCCCTGCTCTTCATCCCCTCACCTGCCCTTCATCCCCTCACCCTGCCCTTCATCCCCTCCCCTGCCCTTTGTTCCCTCAACCTTACCCTTCATCTCCTCACCCCTGCTCTTCAACCCCTCACCCCTGCTCTTCATCCCCTCACCTGCCCTTCATCCCCTCACCCCTGCCCTTCATCTCCACACCTGCTTCATCCCCTCACCTGCCTTAATCCCCTCACCTTCTCTTCATTCCCTCACCCCAGCTCTTCATCCCCTCACCCCTGCCCTTCATCCCCTCACCCCTGCTCTTCATCCCCTCACCCCTACTCTTCATCCCCTCACCCCTGCCCTTCATCCCCTCACCCCTGCTCTTCATCCCCTCACCCCTACTCTTCATCCCCTCACCCCTGCCCTTCATCCCCTCACCTGCCTTCATCCCTCACCTGCCCTTCATCCACTCACCCTGCCCTTTGTTCTCTCACCCCTGCCTTTATTCCTTCCCACCCGTGCAGTTCCTGGTGGGCAGGCCTGGCAGAGAGCCCCCAGTCATCACTTGTTACCGCCATGGGTTGCTGCCACCTCTGCTCTGCTCCCCATGGGGCAGCGCCAAGAACGTGTCTGGCCTGGCTGTGGGACCCAGAAGAGCAAACACCTCCCTGGGGCCTTCAGGAGCCCATCACACTCAGACCCTGTCATACACTGACCCTGTCACCCTCTGACCTGTCATCTATCCTGTCCCCTTCTGACCTTTCACCCTCTATCCTCTGACCTGTAACCCTCTGTCTGCCACACTGTGATCCTATCACCCCTGACCTGTCCCCTGTGGCCTTGGTTCCTGTGGAGCCTCAGCCTGCCTCCCTTCTCATTGCTCTTGATTGAGTTTCAGGCCTCTTAGGTCCCCAAAGCTGAGCCGGGCCCCGCGTGTCCCCGCATGTCCCAGGAGAGGGTGTGCTCAGCTTAGCTTCACGGCCTCGTGGGAGGGTTGCGGGGCTGTGACAGCAGGCGCAGGCCTCCTTGCTGGCCCAGGGCGGCACCCCCCGCACCCCTCCCGCCTGCCAGCCTGCTGCCGAGGGCTGACCCTGGGAACGCGGCCCAGACACTCAGCGTCTTGGAGCCGAGCAGCTGGGCCAACCAGCGACACGGGAAATGGGTCCTGGCACCAGGCGCCCACAGGGTCGTTCTTGGCTCCCGCCTCCGTCTCCCCGGAAACCTCTCTGGGGCTCAGCT
Source organism: Cryptotis parvus (assembly GCA_021461705.1). Lineage (NCBI taxonomy): Eukaryota > Metazoa > Chordata > Mammalia > Eulipotyphla > Soricidae > Cryptotis > Cryptotis parvus. The sequence continues at coordinate 72,600 of JAJIBD010000783.1, read as the reverse complement.
ACCTCAAGGTCAGAGGGCTGTGACCTAAACCTGACCCAGGTGAGCTGCCCCCTCACCCACTCCTGGCAGCCCTCGAGCCTGGGCACAGTCCCACGTCTGCCACCTCCTTCCTGGGACCAACCCCATGTGACACCCATTCCCCTGGGGCCTCGAGGACTTGTGGAAGAAGAATGGGGTGCTGCCCTCACCCCCACCCCTCACGCCTCACCCCTCACCCCTCACGCCTCACCTTCTAACCCCCTCACCCACCTCACTCCCGCACCCGCCCCTCACCCCCTCATCCCCTAACCCCAAAACACCCTCACTCCCTTACCCCTTTACCCCATAACCCCCTCACCTCCTCACCCCTCACTCCTCCTCCTTTTCCCCCCACCCCCGTGCCTCCCTCATCTGTCCTGGGAGTGCCAGTAGCTAATTTACCGGTGAGAAGGCTGAGCCAACAGAGGCTGCTCCGCCTCTGGTAAGGACTGACATCCGCAGATGCCCTCACCCTGTCTGCCCCCCACTCCTCACCCCTTCTGCCCTCTCACCCCACACCCTGTCTAGGCCCCCACCCGGCACCCCATCTGCATGCCTCGTCTGCAGCCCTGGCCATGTCCCTCTCCCATCCTCCCATACCCCCTGTAGACTCTTGGCTGCTGCAGACTGACCTCCCTGCTGGCCTCCTCCCCTTACCCCTGCTCCTGAATCTGCCAGATGCTCCTCTTCCAGTGCTCTCAGGATAGGACCCCAGCAATGGCAGAGACAGCCTGGTCCCTGCTGACATGTCCACCCTGGGACAGGCAGGGACTCCTGCCAGGTCAGCTGGTACCAATGGAGGGTGGGCAGAGCCCCTGGCACAGGGCTGGGCTCACAGGCGGTTGTGGCCGTAGGGGTGAAGATGGCAAAGTGTGGATGGCTAGGTGGCCCCCTGAGGGTAAACGGGGTCTCTGGGGTGGACACACTCCAGGCTGCCCCTCCCCTTCACAGCCCCTCCTACAAGGAGCCTGGCCGACCCCCCAGCCCCTCACCCCTTCCTGTTCTTCCTGGCATCTCCCCCAACTCACCATGTACCCCCAAGTGTGATGTAGCCACAGCCAGTCTCCCGGCTGGCTGCAGAGAGGGGCTGCAGGGGGCTGAGGGGGCCCTGACTCCTTTCCTGCCCCTCTATGCGCAGAGGCTTGTCTCTGCCCCTCCCATGGAGCTTAGCCAAGGGACTGAAGCATGAAGGAGGGAGCAGACGGTCCCTCCTGCTGCTCCTTCATGCCCTCTCGGCCCTCAGCAGCTCCTGGGCAGCCACCTGCAAACTGGGCACAAGGACAGCTGGGGCTCCCTGGAGGCTCTGGGGCCAGAGGATGCTGTCAAGGGCCAAGTGGGCTGTCAATGGGGACGCAGGACCCACCTAACTGCCTTAGCCCTGCTGTCCTGTGCTGGGTGGTCAGAGAGGGCTCCTGAAGGAGTATGCTGGTGTCCAGGGGAAACTGTCAGCCAGGGCAGGGGGGAGGAGAGTGGACACAGAGGCCGAGGCAGCTGCTGCCCGTGGTGGTGGACGGAGGGGGCTCTGGGGGTGGATCCTGGGGGCAGCGGCTTGTCCCCAGGGATGCGGCTGGTGCCCCCATGTCACTTCCCTTCACCACTGCCCTGAGGAATTCTGTCACCCCTCAACCTCCGGAAGTGGGACAGGTGGGGGTACCCTACAGGCCACAAGCCCAGCGCTCGGCACGTCCTCCTGGGAGGCTCGAGCCCTGTGGGCCGCCTGGTGACTCCTGAGCCGCTGGAGGAGACCCTGGCACTCTGTCAAGGGTTGTTTTTATTTAGTTATTTTTAATTTTTTTTTGCTTTTTGGGTCACACAGGGGTTACTCTTGGCTCTGTACTCAGGAATTACTCCTGGGGGTGCTTGGGGGGCCCTTTAGGATAGCGGGATTGAACCCAGGTCTGCTACGTGCAAGGCAAACACCCTACCTACTGTATTATTTCTCTGGCCCACTTTATGATCATTCTTGTAGCAGATTATAACAAACCATATAAAATAAATTACTGAGGAATTGCTCTGTGGGAAGGCTTAAGGGGTGGGTGGAAAACTTGGGGATAGCATGGTAGGAAGGTACCATGGTGGTGGGATTAGCGATGGTGTATTGACTGTGTCTAACAAACCACCCTGAACAACCTTGTAACCACAGTGTTTATATAAGGTGTAATGGGAAAATAAAATAAAAAGTAAAAACAAATAAATAACTAAAAAGTGCAGTGGGGTCAGAGCAATAAACACTGCATGGCTTTCGCCTTGCACACAGCAAACCTAGGCTCATCCCCGACATCCCAAATGGTCCCCACGCACCGCCAGGAGTAATTCCTGAGCTCAGAGTCAGGAGTAACCCCTGAGGACTACCAGGTGTAACCCCAAACAAACAACAACAAGTATGTGTTGCTTAAACAGCGAAGGAGATTGTCAAACAACACAGGGGGCCCCACCAAGCGAGGTCTCGGGAACCTCCCCCTCACACCCCTACAACCTCCCACCCAGCACTGGTCACGTGACCTGGCTCAGCACAAGAAACTCAGAATGCTGGGGCTGCCCTCAGCAAACACACTGCAAGCTCAGGACTCACTCCCAGGTCCGGGCGCTGCATGTGCCCACAGCCATCCCCACACCCTGTAAGAATCTCAGAATCTCCTTTTTCTCTCTTGCTCACAGTCTCCGTGGACTGGATCTGCAGTGCAGCAGTGATCCTGGCCTGGGACCAGCCACTTGGATATTCTGGCAAAGTCCCTACAGCACAGACTGGCCAGTCACAATTGCGGGTGACCTACGAAGGGCACAGGGCCTCAAGTGCTCATGGGAAGGGGCTACTCCTTATTTTGAGACCAGACACCTAGGAGGACTTCCTGGAGGAGGTGTTTTCTGGCAGCTCTCCAGGAATGATCAGGTTAAACAGTTTTACTACTTGGCAATTGTGAGGTGCTGTAATCTGAGGCGGTGAGGGACCCAGCCCTGCTCTGAGTCCACAGGTGAGGGAGAAGGCCAGGCGCTTACACAGCAAAAGCAGAATCCTGCCAGACTTCCCAAAGAGCACAGAGCTCAGTGCCGGGTCTCGGGGCCCTTGCTAGGGACCGGGAGGCTCTGAAGGACAGGGAGGGCTGAACACTGGAAAGTCCCGCCACACCCTGCCGGGGAGCAGGCCAGAGTTCACAGCTCTGCTCCCTCGATCCCGTGGGCAAGAGGGCTTCCGGGGTGCCAGCAGTGCCAGGCTCTATCGTCAAGGCGAGGTGCAGTGAGGAGCAGCATGGGGGGCCCTGCTGCCTTGGTGGTGGGATGGGGGAGCACGGCACAGCTCACCCGGGTTCCACTCCGTGGGGCTTAGTTCTCGTGGTTCTGGCCTCCCAAGATGAGCGGAACAGACTGGCTGTTCTAGGGGGACGTGGGGGACCTTCCAGTGCAGGGGCTCAGATGGCCCTTGGAGGGACCCACAGAGGGAGGCAGGAGAAGGGGTGAGGGAAAAGGTAAAGGAGGGGCAGGGAGGAGGATGGGGGAGGCGGGGCCGCTGCAGTCCTGGCTGCCCCTGTGCTGTGCCTTGGTGGGCCGGAGCAGCTCCTAGACCCTCTCCCCCAAGATGGGGCTCCACAGGTGTCCCACCAGACGCTCTGACCATGATAGAGCTCTGGCAGGTTCCCTCAACGCCTGCGTGTACCTGCACATGCACATGGACACACAAATTACATGCACTGCCTGTACACAGATGTGCCAGGAATGTGTACATATGTACACACACATGCTTGCACAGCACACGTGCGTACACGTGTACTCAGCCCCTGAATGGCACACATGTACACACATGCACTCACACGCACTTACAGAGCACATGTGTGTTCATTCCTGCACACATCTACACAACTCACATGTGCGTGCATAGCACACATGTGTACACACATGCACAGTGCCCACACAGCACGTATGTGCACACATGTGCATGCTCGTGCACTCTTGCTTTTCCTTATCCTTGCGAGCTGCTGTCCTGAGTCCAGCTGAAGGAAACCAACATGATGTTTCCCAAGGCTTAGAACATGCCTCTGCAGCCATTTCTATGAATCCCTGTGCCACCCCCTGGCACACGCGATATTCATCCTTCCTGGCATGGCTCTGGCCCGACTCCGCACAGGCCCGGCTGAGCTGGGAGCAGCCTTCCCTCGGCCGTGGCACCTACGCCCACTCTGAAGCCTGCGGGAGGCGGATTCCACTCCTGGCGCCCAGATACTGCTGAAGGGAGGAGAGCGCAGGTTCAACAAGCAGTTTTGGTGCTGAGGGCGTAGGTGAAGGGAGCAAACTGCTCTGCGAGTCCGGGCGGTGAATGTGGCTCGTTGGCTCATGGCACATGGCGAGAGCGGGGTGGTGGGACCTAGGCTTCATGTTCAGATTTGTGGTGAGGGTCTGAGGTCACAGGCCAGGCTGGGCTGCAGGAGGCCGGCTCCCTCCTGGGCCCTCACGCCAGAACACTGCAGGGCAGGGAGGGAGACCGCGACTGAGCCTGTGTGCACTCTAAGCACCTGCGTGGATGTGCTGCGTATCTGCCCTGCTCGGAGCAGGCTACCTGTGTGCAATTCAGTCACCAGCTGGAGTTGTCAACATAGCTAGCACCTTCCCTGCCGACAGACAGACCTTACGAGCACCCTCTCTCCTTCCAGACCTCTCCCTGCCAGCTTAACCAGATATGAACACCAACCACTTCAAGACACGAAAACCACATGCTTTATGGCAGCCTTTTTTTTTCTAAAAACTTTCATTGGTGGCTAGGCGTATGGCTCTAGTGGCAGAGTACATGGCTAGCCTCTGAGTACATGGTAGAGTACATGGCTAGCCTCTGAGTATGTGACAGAGTACATGGCTAGCCTCTGAGTACGTGGCAGAGTACGTGGCTAGCCTCTGAGTACGTGGCAGAGTACGTGGCTAGCCTCTGAGTACGTGGCAGAGTACGTGGCTAGCCTCTGAGTACGTGGTAGAGTACATGGCTAGCCTCTGAGTACATGGCAGAGTACATGGCTAGCCTCTGAGTACGTGGCAGAGTATGTGGCTAGCCTCTGAGTACGTGGTAGAGCGTGGCTAGCCTCTGAGTACATGGCAGAGTACATGGCTAGCTTCTGAGTACGTGGTAGAGTACATGGCTAGTCTCTGAGTACGTGACAGAGTACGTGGCTAGCCTCTGAGTACGTGGTAGAGTACGTGGCTAGCCTCTGAGTACATGGCAGAGTACATGGCTAGCCTCTGAGTACGTGGCAGAGTATGTGACTAGCCTCTGAGTACGTGGTGGCTAGCCTCTGAGTATGTGGCAGAGCAGCGTGGCTAGCCTCTGAGTACGTGGCAGAGTACGTGGCTAGCCTCTGAGTACGTGGCAGAGTACATGGCAAGCCCTGAACTTGTCCCTAGACCAGCAGTAACACAACACTGATAACCCTGAGCACTGCTCAGTAAGATACAAAAACCAGACTGCCAGGGGATTTTGCTGTGTGTGGCTGTATGGTACTCCCTCTTCCTCCTGCCAGTTTTAGCATCATGGCTGTTGCATGTGTATGCATGTAGAACACATGCATACACATGCAACAGGTGATTTGATGGGCATGACGAATGCCAGCTTTCTGCTGTCACCAGCTGTGCAGCTATGAACAGAAATAGTAAGTCCAAATACCAGTAACAATTATAGACCTCATTCCCATGACCTGATGGAATGGTTTGAGGCTCTTTATATTCCTGGAGTAAGCAGAGGCCTTGGGCTCTACTTGCATGAGACAGGACATATGGAGATGTGACTGGTGCCCGCTCGAGCAAATCGATGATGAACGGGAAGACAGTGATACAGACAGTGAAGTCCCTCAGGCGCAGGGGAGCACTTGGCGACAGAGCTTGCCTGCAGCAACCCCTGAGCGAGGGTTTGCACAGTATCTCCAGGGCCTCAAGAGTTCCAGTGGCTCCACTTTCTCTGCAACACTTGACATCGTCAGATCTCCAGGGCTGTATCTCTGCGCCTCCTGCTAAGCCTCTAAGCACGCTCAGGACCTGGAGCTCATGATACAACCCGCGCCCCTTTGCTATGAAACAGATGAAGACACCCAGGCTGGACTGAGCGGTGACATACTTGCTCAGAGTCCTGTGAGCCCAGGGATGGGAGCGCTGAGAGCATGCAGCCCACTGCCCTCTGGCTCCCTGTAGGGCCACCCTGGGGACCTCGGTCCAGCTCTGTGCCCTTCCAAGGTGACTTCCCCCCACTCCCGCGCCAGGCGTGGAAGAGGCCGCTGCGGGGGCTGGAGGCGGGGCTCCAGGTTGAGGGAGCGAGGGGTGCACATCGGGGTACTGGTGCCGCGAGGGGACCCCGACTGGCCCGGGACCTCAGGCGGAGGCGGGGCAGAGGAAGATGGGAAAGTGGAGAGGGAGAGAGAGAGAGAGAGACAGAGAGAGTGACGGGGCGCTCCTCCGAGTCGGGAAAGCGGGGTAAGAAACGACCTAGCCCTGGAGCCGCGACGGGCCGCCGGTGCTGCAGCCCCCAAGAAGGGGGAGCCGCGGGCTGCGGGGGCGCCTCCCCCAGGCGGGGGCGCCTTCCCCAGGCGGGGGCGTGGCTGTGATGGGGCGGGGCCACAGAGGGCGGGGGCCTCATTGGGGCGGGGCTCTCGGGGGCGGGGACTCTGCGGGCCAATGGGTCCGCGCGCCGCCGCCCTGCCCCCGCCCCCGCGCGGCTGCTGCAGAGCCCGAGCGCGGGGCCGGCGCTGCGTCAGCGGAAGCGGCGCGCAGCGGCTGTTTCCGACCCGATAAAGCGGCGTTGTCCCCGCGCGCCGCCCGCAGCCTCGCCGCGCTCTGTCCGCGCCCGCTCGGCCTCTGCCTCCGCGCCCCGCCGGCCGGCTCGGCTAGGAGCAGCCGCCGCCGCCGCCGGCACCGCCCGGGGCCCCGCGCCCCGCCGCCCGCCGCCCCCGGCCCGGCCGCCCCGGCCGCCGACACAGGTGAGCGGCCCCGGCCTGCACCTGGGCGCCGCACCTGCCGCCCCCGCAGACCGCCGGGAGCTTCCCCGCCGCCGCCCACCCCTCGGCGCCTGCTGCGACGCGGCCCCCCCCCCGCCCGGCCCCGCCAACTTCGGAGACTTGCGCGCCCCCCGCGCCCACCCGGCGGCCTCCCCGCACGGCCCAGGCCCCGCTCGCCGGCCGGCGTCCACCTCGCGGCCGCGGCCCTGCCCCCCCGGCCCATCATCGCTGTCCTGGGCAGAATGGGGCGCGTGGGGGGGCTGCGGGCGCACGGCTGGTTCTAGAAGGGAGCAGGGCGTACGCAGGGGCCGTGCTGGCCGCGCCCGCCGGGGCAGGTGTCTGAGCACCTCTTTGGGACCAGACGAGTCCCGCGGACACCTGGCAGGGCTCCTGGCTCTGGGGTCCCCCGTGGAGGGGGCCGCGGAGGACGTGCTTGGAGCGGTGAGTCAGTGGCCGTGCCCTTTGCTTCCCTCACGCCCCACCCCGCTGGCAGTGGGGTTGCTTCCCCCTGCCCTGTGCCTGGGTAAAGGGAGGTGGGCAGGTGGACAGCTGATAGATGGATGCCCCAGCCCTTCTCAGGTAGGAGTCTGTCCCGCTTTGCCTCTGGAGCCGGATGAGAGCCGAGAGAGGTGAACGGGTTTATTCCACGGAGACTGTACACAGTCCAGGCGGGAGCCCCGAGGCCAGGCGCACAGACCAGGCTCGTGCGTGTGTCTGTGTTTCTCTGTGTGTGTGCCTGTGTGTCGTGAGCTGAGTTGGAGCGCTGTGGTCACTCCCAGCTCACTCACGGTTGCTCTCCTGGGCCTCAGCTATATGGGATGCAGTGGCCGACTTGGCCTTCCTGTGAGGAGACCAGTGTTTAATGCAGACTGTGCGGGGTGGCCCCTGGAGGCCTCTGGGGTCAGCTCCCTGGTGGGCAGGGCCCTGGACACCTTTGAGGAGGGTGGTGCTGTGGGCCCACCTTAGGGGCTGCTGATGTCCAACCAGCTGATGGCAAGAGTGGCGGCCCCCAGGCAGGAGCCGGGCTGCCCGCTGCTCTGCGTCAGGGCCTCCGCTCCCAACCCACCCCTCCTGCTGGTGGCCACCGCTGCCCAGGTCAGCCCGTCACTTCCTGACTCCCCACTGCGGCAGACAGCCCCAGGTGCCCCTCGGAAGATGGCCCAGGGTGTGTGGCTGCCAGTCCTGGACGACCAGTCAAGGCCCTCGTTGCCTAGTTCATGACCCGCCCACAGCAGTGAACGAGAACTTTCAAAACGGGCTTCGAGTGACTTTTTTTTTTTAAGTTGTCAAATGTGAAACCGTTGTGAAGTGGCACTTTCCATGGAACATGGGGCTTAGGGACCCCTACTGCGTGGGCCGGAAGCCTGGCCTTGCCCGTGGGGACTCTCCATCCTGCCACAGAGTGTGGCTGTGGGCACGGGGAGGGGTGAGCTGCCGCACCCCTGGACCCTCCTGGGCTGGTGAGGAGATTAGGGCCTGGCCTGGCTGGAGGGCGCCGCCTAATCCACTCACTGTTTCCCTGTTGCCAGGGTATTCTCGCAGGGGCCCCGGGCAGTGCTGCTCCCCACCTTTGCCACTCGGAGCCTGGCGAGCAGGGGGTGGCCGCTGGGCCCCGACTCGGAGGCCTGGAGTGAAGGGCGCCGACCCCTAGTTGGGGGCAGGGGTCCTGGCGTGAGGAAAAGGGGCTTCTTTCCTTTTAAAACCCAGGGTCTGTGCCGGCCTCTGAGCCCCCGTCAGGGCTACCCACGGCTCCTCTACTGCAGCAGGTGCCGGTTGGCCGGAGGTGGGGGTCCCCCTGCCCTCCTGCTGCTCGGCTCTGGGCCCAGGGAGAGGCATTGTTCAGGCCTTGCTTGTTGGTGTTTTTACCCTCCCAAACCTGTTGAAGGATTTTGCTGGCAGAGGGAAGCCACATTCCTGAACCAGCGCCCGAGAGCGGCGTGTTTCGTGCAGGGAGAATCACCTTCCCGGCCCCGCTGCCCGCGGCCTCAGGCTCCTGCCTGGCCCCCACCAGAGGGTCGCTCCGTGGGCACTGCCCACCTCTGTTCCTAGCTCCGACCCCTGCCGCCAGAGCGTTAGTCTTGGTCCCATCCTGGGAAGGTGCGTGTGCCCACGACATGGTGCTGGGCTGGGGTCTGGCCAAGGGGAAGGCTGGCTGCTGCTTCACCCCTGAGCCCCCAGCCGCCTGCTTCACCCCGAGCCCCCGACCCCCAGCCTCTGGGATGCTTCACGGTGCCCCATCTAGGGGCTGTTCTGTGCCAGTTCGGTGGCCGACCTTGACATCTGTGCTGTATCTGTTATTATCACGGTGCTCCGGGGAGTGACCCTGACTGAGTCCCACCCCTCAGCCCAGCTGAGCGAGCGGGGCTGTGGAGGCTGGTGATCCCTCCTCTGCCCGGGCACCTGACCCTTTCCTTGTCCCCCTCCCAAGCCTGCAGCAGGGTCCGCCCAAGCCCTCACTGACCCGGTGCCCAGCAGCCACCTCTCCTTTCCTGCTCGCCCTCCTGGTGGTCTGGCTGCCCCCACGCCTGGGCCCTGGGGCTGGGTGGGCGAGTGCTGGTGTGGGTTCTGGTACAGTACACGTTAACGGAGAGGGGCAGGGTCTCCTGCTGTGACAGTCCCCCAACCCCGCAGGCGCAGGGGACCAGCCGAGACCCTGCCTAAAGGTCCCCTCCTGTGCCTGCGCCCCTTGCTGCTTCATGCCCTGGGCAGATCCTGAGGGAGGAGTGGGTGCAGGCTGTTTGCCCCAGGGCACCCCTGCAGGCTTGGCCACTGAGCAGGGTCCGTATGCAGGGAGGATAAGGGAGTGTTTCAGAAGCGTAGTGAGAGGGCAGCCCTGTGTTTTTATTTGGCTGGTTAAAATTTAAGCCTGTGGAATTGTGCCTTGGAGTTAAATTTCAGTGGGCTGGAAAGGTGGGCTGGGAGCAGAAAGGGATCCGCAGGGGCCCCGCTGGGGTCCCTTTGGCTGATCTGTACCCCTGGACCTGTTCTGGGAGCCACAGGGCGGCCTGTGGGGGGCCGGGGCCCAGCCCAGGCACCTGCTCAGACACACTCACCCCTGTGCTGGCCTTGTGGCCCAGCCAACGGGGTTGGGCATCGCTGCCTCACCTAAGCAGCTCCAGAGAAACCGAGTCAGGCCCAAGGAGTGGTTGGGCCACAGCTGGGGGTCTCTGCATTATTGGCATCGTAGGACATGGGGGTCTCGCCCACCCGGTCGGGCTTGGGGCTGAGGAAGCAAGCGTGTCCTGCTCTGCTGTGCTCCGGGGCTGGTGGGCTGCGAGCTGGCCGGGGCCGAGCCGTGGAGCAGTGCCAGCCCTGGGGTTTGGGCTCGTGTCTGTTGTGAGGATGGGACGCGCCTTTGTTCCATGGGATCAGGGAGATAGGAGTCGTCCAAGAGCTTTATCTGAGCCAGGAGGCTGCACCCGCCCTGCCCAACTGCCCAGAAGGCCACAGGCCTACCCAGGCTACAGACCCTTCTTCACAGCCTCAGCCTGGGGGTGGAGAGCAGTGGCACCAGTGGCCAGTGCTGTGGGGCTGGGCTCAGCGCTGGAAGCAAACCTGAGGCCCAGCCTGGATTTGGGATGTCCCAGCACTCCCCGACCACCACCCCTGTGCCGGGGGCCGACAGCCTTGACTTCCACGCTGCCACGGCTCTGCTGGTGTTTTGTGGTGACCCCGGCTGCCTGCTTCCGGGTGCCTCGTGGGAGAGCTAGGGTTGAGTGCAACCCTGAATTATTCAGGAGTCTAAAGTGTCTGAACCCTTCAGAGGGCGGCCGCGCCTTCTGCTTGCCGGGAGCCTGGAGGCCAGGCGAGGCCAAGCTGTCAACACAGACAGGCGTTGCCTCACCTGGTAGAAGCCAGGTGGCTGCACAGGAGGCCCAGAGAGGCTTCATTGCTGGCCCCAAGCTGCACAGCAAGAGTGTTGCCAAGTCGGGCAGTGCCCCTTGGGGCAGGGTGTTTCTGGGCCTGCGTCCACTGCTGTCTCAGCGCACACTCCTGCTGTACCCCGCTGGACCGGCACCCCACACTGCAGAGGCCTAGCCTCTCTCTCCAGGCCAGTTCTTGGTGCCCACTTCTGAGCTGGAGTGTGAGGCTGCAGCCACCCCGTGTTCCCCATGTGTGAGCTGGGGAGCTGGGCTGAGGATGGGCTCTACCAGCCAGAGACCCACCTCAGCACTGCCGGGGCACCCTGTGTCCAGAAGCCAGAAAGGCCCTGGCAGAGTCTAGGTGACAGGGGCAGATATGGGGGCCTGTGGCAGGAGGGCCTGTGGCCGCCAGGGGGTTGACGGGGAGCCTCAGAACAGGCCTTCCTGGCCCTGACGTCTCCCAGCAGCCACTGACATTTCAATCATCATCCTATTGAGCTTTAAAGGACCCGTAAGAATTAGCATTGCCAGGAGAAGGGACAGCAGGGTGGAGTGGCAGTATGGGGTGCGGGATATGCGGGTTCGTAGGGTGCGTGAGCCTGGGAACAGGTGCGGGATATGCGGGTTCGTAGGTGCATGAGCCTGGGAACAGGTGCGGGATATGCGGGAATGTAGGTGTGTGAGCCTGGGAACAGGTGCGGGATATGCGGGTTCGTAGGTGCGTGAGCCTGGGAACAGGTGCGGGATATGCGGGTTTGTAGGTGCGTGAGCCTGGGGAACAGGTGCGGGATATGCGGGAACGTAGGTCCATGAGCCTGGGAACAGGTGCGGGATATGCAGGAACGTAGGTGCGTGAGCCTGGGAACAGGTGCGGGATATGCGGGAACGTAGGTCCATGAGCCTGGGAACAGGTGCGGGATATGCGGAACGTAGGTCCATGAGCCTGGGAACAGGTGCGGGATATGCGGGAACGTAGGTCCATGAGCCTGGGAACAGGTGTGGGATATGCGGGAACGTAGGTCCATGAGCCTGGGAACAGGTGCGGGATATGCGGGAACGTAGGTACATGAGCCTGGGAACAGGTGCGGGATATGCGGGAACGTAGGTGCATGAGCCTGGGAACAGGTGCGGGATATGCGGGAACGTAGGTACATGAGCCTGGGAACAGGTGCGGGATATGCGGGAACGTAGGTACATGAGCCTGGGAACAGGTGCGGGATATGCGGGTTCGTAGGTGCGTGAGCCTGGGAACAGGGAGTGCAGGGCTGAGACTGGGGGGCTGTGAGAGTCTAAGGAACCTGCAGACAAACTCGGATGCAGGTGTGTCAGTGATGCCGTTGTGACACAGTGTAACTATGTGTTGGGGATGCTCACACAGGGTGCAGGCGTATTGGAGGCACCTTGTGTGGTACAGAGTAGCTGTGTGTGGGGGGCTCATGTGACACGGTGTAGCTCTGTGTTACGGACGCTGTGTGTGACATGGTGTAACTGTCAGGGACACCATGTGTGACATGGTGTAGCTCTGTGTTGGGGACACCATGTGTGACACAGTGTAACTGTGTGTCGGGATGCTGTCTGTGATATGGTGTAGCTCTGTGTTGGGGACACCATGTGTGACATGGTGTAGCTCTGTGTTGGGATACTGACACGGTATAGCTGTGTGTGGGACGCTCATGTGATGGTGTAGCTCTGGTTGGGGGACACCATGTGTGACATGGTGTAGCTCTTTGTTGGGGACACCATGTGTGACCGGGTAGCTCTGTGTTGGGACACGACACGGTATAGCGTGTGTGTGGGCGCTCTGATATGGTGTAGCTCGTGTTGGGGACACCATGTGTGACATGGTGTAGCTCTTTGTTGGGGACACCATGTGTGACACGGTGTAGCTCTGTGTTGGGACACTGACACAGTATAGCTGTGTGTGTGGACGCTCATGTGATATGGTGTAGCTCTTTGTTGGGGACACCATGTGTGACATGGTGTAGCTCTGTGTTGGGGACACCATGTGTGACACGGTGTAGCTCTGTGTTGGGGACACCATGTTGTGACATGGTGTAGCTCTTTGTTGGGGACACCATGTGTGACACGGTGTAGCTCTGTGTTGGGACACTGACACGGTATAGCTGTGTGTGTGGACGCTCATGTGACATGGTGTAGCTCTGTGTTGGGGTCACCATGTGTGACACGGTGTAGCTCTGTGTCGGGACGCCATGTGTGATATGATATAGCTGTGTGTTGGGGGGTGCTGTGTGTGACCCGGGGACTGGGATGCACCTACACGTCTTGGTTGGGGTCAGCAAGGGCCAGGTGCGCGACTTGCTGACTGTCCTGGCTTGTGCCCAGTGGGTGGGTGAGTCTCCATGTGGCTGCGGGATGCCTGTGTGCAGATAAGCAGGGCACGTGGGCGGGGTGGGAGGTCCCGATAGGCGGGCGTGGGGCTGGGGGAACAGGTCTGGCCTTCCTCTGTGGGTGGGGTGCTGGGGCATCGGAGACCCCTTCCCCTTGCCAAATCTGCTGTGAGGTGCTCACCTTGCTGGGTCTGTGCTCAGGGAGAAGGAACCTCCCAGCTCTAGTCTTAGGGAGATGCTGAGAACCCCTCTAGGGTTGTGTGTGTGTGTGTGTGCTCTGTGTGTGTGTCTAAGTGTCTATGTGTCTTTGTGTCTGTGTCTGTGTGTGTGTTGGAAAGTGATGCCCTGGGAAGTTGCCGAGGCACCCAGGAGGACTTTCTGGACCAGGGACCCACAGAGTGGCTGTGGATGATGCAGAGGGCAGTCGGGCTGGAGCGTGACCACTTGTGTTGAGGGGGACTCAGGTCACCTCTTGGCTGGCGAATTGTGGCCTTGTCATGCGGGTACCCACCAGATGGGCTCACATAGTGGGCGGACCTTGGACAAGGCACACAGCCGTGCTCGTGGGGGAGGGTCTGTCGCCCACTGCCGAGCTCCGCGCCTGGACCCCGTGACTGCGTGTCACCCTCACCTCGGCCAGCCTGGGGTACAGCTACCTGAAGTGATGGGCTGGGCTGTGGGGTCCCTCCCTCCTTCAGGAGCTGCCATGGACCCTGTTGAGGGTGTTGGACGTACCCACTCCCTGGCCTGCGCCTAACGCCCCAGTGTCTGTGACGCCTATGTGCTGTGGGGCCCAGGGACCCCCACAAGACATCGTGAAGGGTCTGCAGCATACTGGGAGTGGTGGGCAGAGACTGAGCCCTCACAGCTTCCCCGTGATGCTGTGCACCCCAGGGCCCCTGTTGTGCTCTGGTGTGGGGCTGGCTCCTCCTGGGGAGGCCCTGGGGGGTGTGCCAGGGCTTTGTGGGCTCTGCCCGTGCCTAGGAGCACCACTTGTCCTGCACAGGGACCCCGTCTTCAATCCCTGAGCCTGCACCACAGACCCTCACAACTTCTAGCTCTGCTGTGTCCCCTCTGCTCTGGGACCAGCTGTGGATTCTGGGGTGGGAGGATGACAGTCAGTGACCTCTGACCCCCTTGGCGTGCAGGCTGCTGTGCAGAGCAGGGGCGTGAGGTGGGTTGGTGTTGCGTGAGCGAGCGTGTATGCGTGCGGGCCACTGGAACAAGGCTGGCAGGCCGTGGTGAGCCTTGTGGCCTGGGTCCCCACTCCTCTGCCGGGGACTGCTCAGGCACCAGTGAATCACAGGGCATGGTTGGGGCCTGGGCAGGCCCCGGAGCACACCCCCTCCCCCCCACACCACTGCATGGGGTACCCCACCGGGCAGACCTGTCCCTCCTGCACGCCCGCCATGAGCTCGGTCTCTGCTGGAGGCTCAGGCCCGGGAGCCGAGCATGCCCTGAGGAGGGCACAGGGGCCACCATCTGATGGACTGACACCTCCTGGGCTCCCTGGCCAGTGGCCACCCGCTGTGCTGGGTGGCAGAGAAGTGGTCAGAGGCTGGAAATCCTAAACTCGGAGCAGGCTGCAGGGGAGCCCTGGCATCTCCGTTGCCGAGGCTGCGGCAGGCAGTTGCCGGAGCCCAGGAGGGTGGCCAGGGGAGAAGGGGTGGGGGGTGCCCAGTCTCGTCCAGACCCTCTACACTGCAGCCCCAGGCCCCAGACTCAGCGAGCACTTGGAGGGCGGCCGCACCAGGCAGATGCGGGAGGCTGAGCGGGCCCGGCCGCTTATGAAACGTGAAACCCGTGTTTTGCTGACCTGTTTTCCTCCCTTCGACTTTCCTCAGCTCATCTGTCCTGGGTCGCTTTTCAAAATGAATGAGCTAATCCCACATACAGAAGATTCAAAACAAGCTCATTATCCACCCTGGAGCCAAGGGGAAGCTCGGCGCGGGCTTGGTCGGGCCTAGCACGCGCCACCCGCTTGTCGGACCTGCTCCTCCTGGGCCGAGAGCCGCTGGCCTCTGTCCCCCTCGACCACCCTGCAGGGGGCAGAGCCAGGACAGGGACATCCTGACGTCACTCCGTGACTCCATGCTGGAGTTCTCCTGCAGGGCACCCTGGCTGGCGGCCAGCCTTCCTTGGAAGCTTAGACACCACCCCCAACCCCCCATCCCTGAACCTCAGTTGCTCACTAGCTTCTCCGACCTCTGCAGGGAGCAGGTGACTCAGGACCCCTACCCCCAACCAAGTGGCCTGTGTGTCCCTGTCCCCGACTGTTGCTAGGGTCGAAGGTCACACAGTGTTAGGTGTGGGGTCCCTGACATTGTGCTTGGCACATGGGCTGTGTTGGGGTCAGACCTGCGGCCTGGCGTCTGCTTCTGATCTGTGGGGGTATTGTCACTGGTTCTTTTCCGGAACCTGGTGAGAGCTGTGAAAACACAGAGACCCTCTGGCGTAATGCCGGGAGCAGCATTTGGGGTGTTGGGCACCCATGTCCTGGGCGCCTCCGAGGAGGAGGCCTGAGGTGGGGTGCGGCAGGCCTGCTCCTGGCAGTGCCTTGGGCGTGAGCCCTGGCTCCAGCCCGGGCCTCGGTGTCTGCGGGATGGGGCGGAGCAGGCCTGGCAGTGCCCGTTTCCTCTGTGGGGACACGGAGGATGGTTAAAATTAGTCCAAGGACCGCGACCGTCAAGGTTGGCCAAGAGCAGGGCAATGTCAGTCTGGGCCGGGGCTGGGCAGTGGCCGGTGGAAGCCAGCCCTGTGGTGCTATGCCCGGGAGGCCGCCAGGCGGGGCTGCTGCCCGGGCACAGAGTTCACCTGGAGCCGCTGCGGGGCAGCTGTGGCTGGATCAGGCCAGGGCAGAATGACCAGCTGCTGTTGAGGGCCATGCCCGGGCTCCTGCCCGTGGGGCTGTGCCAGGGGAGCCACCTTAGTGGGAGCACACGTGCCATGCTCTGTCCGCGGTGTCAGCCTGGGGCCAGCGGCCTCTCGGCGTCTGCTGCCCTCAGTTATAAGCTACTGCTGGACTTTTCTGCCTTGTTGGTGCCCCAGGGGTTGCCCTGGCATCCCTGCCTTTCTTGAACACGTGGCCCTTGACCAGGGAAGCCCAGTGGCTCTGTCCCAGGAGGCCTCCGCGTCTCCCATAGTGTAGACCACTTGCAGGCACCTCACGCACTGCCCCCCACGGCGGCACCTCCCCTGAAGGCTACACGCAGCCCACCTGTATCCCCTGCCTGTCCACGTCTCACTTGGAAGGGGGCTCCATGACAGGTGGCCACTGACACCTGAGGGCCGGCTGCTGCCCCTTGCCTCCCTTTCCCCCTTGTCCGTCAGGCTTGGTGATCCCAGGGGGTGAATCTGTTCAAGGTGTCTCCAACAGGGACCAACTCTGAGGAAGTCCCAACTGTCCCTGTGTGTGCCCACACAGAGCCCCCTGGTGGCCATGTCCACCCAGCAGAAGGATGCAGGCGTACTAGAGGGGCCCATGAGTTTGGGTGTTGGGATCCACTGCCACATTGAAAGAACCACCCCTGTCCTGCCATCGTGGGTCTCGGATCCGCTTGCGGTTTGGGGATCCAGGTCTGTTTGGGTGTTGGGATCTGCTTCTGTGTCAGGAGTCGGGATCTGTTCTGTCGGGATCTGCTTCTGTGTCAGGAGTCGGGATCTGTTCTGTCGGGATCTGCTTCTGTGTCAGGAGTCGGGATCTGTTCTGTCGGGATCTCCTGTGTCAGGACTTGAGATCTGTTCTGTCGGGATCTGCTGTGTCAGGAGTCGGGATCTGTTCTGTCGGGATCTGCTGTTGCATCAGGAGTTGGGAGCTGTTCTGTCGGGATCTGCTCCTGTGTCAGGAGTCGGGATCTGTTCTGTCGGGATCTGCTGTTGCATCAGAAGTCGGGATCTATTCTGTCGGGATCTGCTCCTGTGTCAGGAATTGGGATCTGTCCTATCAGGATCTTCTGTTGCATCAGGAGTCGGGATCTGTTCTGTCTGGATCTGCTCCATCGAGATCTGCTCCTGTGTTGGACACTGGGTTGTTCTGTGTTGGGATCCACTCCTGTGTCAAGTGTCATGATCTTGTCTACTTTTTTGGGGCTTGTATTTTCGGGCCACACCTGGCTGTGCTCAGGCTCACTCCTGGTTTCGCATCCAGGATCTCTCTTGTGGGACTGGGGGACCAGATAGGGTGCAGGGATCGAACCTGAGACGATGTGTGCAAGGCCAGTACCTCCCCGCTGTCCTGGCTCTGGTTCCGGGATCGACTCTGTACTGGAATCCACCCTGGTGTCGGCTGTTGGAGTCTCTCCTGTTCAGGGTCCTGCTCCTGTCTTGGGGTCCTCTGTGATGGTGGCATGTCCGCTGTGACTGGGGCAGGAGCTGGAGCAGTTGGCGTGGCTGGCAGTGGGAGGGTTGTGAATAGGGTGCAGGGTGGCACTGGGGTCCCCACTGTGGGCGGCTTCCTCATCTCCCGCCGCTCACGTTGGGAGTGTGTGGTCCCGGGCCAGCAGAGGTCCTGTTGCTGTGTGGGGATGGGCGGGTCAGAAAGTGGGGATGGAAGCTGCACCCCCCCCCAGAGCCGGGTCCCACAGACCCCCCACCTTGCACTTTCTGGGAGTCCCGGTGTGTGTCTATCCGTGCCGGTGTCTGTGCGTGGTGCATATATATGCATGTGTGTCCGTGCATGTGTGCATGTGTGCCTATGCAAGCTTGTGCATGTGTCCACGTGTCTGCATGTGTGTCTGCACATGTGTCTATGCATGTTTTTGTGTCTGTGTGATGTGCGTTGCATCTTCATGTGTGTCTATGTGCATATGTGTCTGTGCACTTATCTATGTATCTATGTCCATGACCGTACGTTTGTGTCTGTGTACATGTCTGTGTGTGTGCTTGTGTATGTGTCTTTGTACATGTCTTTCTTTGTGTCTGTGTCCGTGTGTGGGTTGGGATCTTGTGTTTCAGGATTTGGTGTAGTTCCACCTTTACCCGGCCAGGTGACCGGTCTGGGCACAGGGCTGTTCCTGAACACTCCATGTGTTGATGTGCTGTGGAGGGTCCCAGGGTCCCTATCCGGGAGGGGTGGTCCCGGGAGGCTATTTGTTCCTGTGGCCCCATTGCCGTGGTCCATTGCCCTGTGCTCCCGGCCTTGGCCCACTGAGTCACGGAGCTGGGACTGCTGTTGTGGGCCTCCCTGCCAGGCTGCGGGTCCGTGTTTCTCAGGAGCACGGTGCGGCACTGCCTGCGCCCATCGCAGACTTCCTGCTGACTCCACTGGGCCTCTGGTGGTCCCTTGCTCAGGAAGACCCGGTGGGTGGGGGTCTCCACTGCTGCGTGCCGAGAAGAGGTTGGGCCCTGGGTTCTGCTCCCTGCATCGTGACCTTGAGCTGTCTGGGGGAGTGTCAGAAATTGGGGGGGGTCTTCCCTGCTCCACCCTCCTGAGACCTTGGGCAGAGCCCAGTGGGAGCCTCTGCTGTGCGGCGCAGAGACCGGAAGGGCATTACAGGTGCTGGAGGTCGGCAGCCTGTACTGTGCTGTGTGTGCTGTGTACTGTGTGAGCTGTGTACTGTGTGTGCTGTGTACTGTGTGTGCTGTGTGCTGGGTACTGTGTGTGCTGGGTACTTTGTGTTCTGGGTACTGTGTGTGCTGTGTGTGCTGTGTACTGTGTGTGCTGGGTACTGTGTGTGCTGTGTACTGTGTGAGCTGTGTACTGTGCTGGGTACTGTGTGTGCTGGGTACTGGGTACTGTGTGTGCTGTGTGTACTGTGTACTGTGTATGCTGTGTGCTGTATGTGCTGTGTACTGTGTGCTGTGTCTGTGTGTGCTGTGCTGTGTGTGCTGTGTACTCTGCTGTGTGCTGTGTAGTGTGTGTGCTGTGTGCTGTGTACTGTGTGTGCTGTGTACTGTGTGTGCTATGTACTGTGTGTGCTGTGTACTGTGTGTGCTGTGTGCTGTGTGTGCTGTGTACTGTGTGTGCTGTGTGCTGTGTACTTTGTGTGCTGTGTGTACTGTGTGTGCTGTGTACTGTGTGTGCTATGTGCTGTGTGTGCTGTGTGCTGTGTACTTTGTGAGCTGTGTGCTGTGTACTCTGTGTGCTGTGTGCTGTGTACTTTGTGAGCTGTGTGCTGTGTGCTGTGTGTGCTGTGTAGTGTGTGTGCTGTGTGCTGTGTACTGTGTGTACTGTGTACTTTGTGGGCTGTGTTCTGTGTGTGCTGTGTGCTGTGGCCCTGCCTTGTTGAGTGCCATGGGGAGCCGGCAGGGAGCTGCTGCCCTTAGCTGGGCCGCACAGCCCATGGACCAGTGCCCCAGCAAGGTGACTGATCCCGTGTGGCCTCAGCCTTGCTCAGCTCTGCCCTGGGCAACCTGCAGAAGGGCTGCTGTCCTCCAGTGGCAAATAAGGGAGAAGAATGAGGGGATCTGGGTCTGCTTCCAGAGCTGCTCCCCGGGGGCACGTGTTTATAGACACCAGACGCCGTTGTCTGCTCCGCCAACTTTCCACCCTGGGCTTCTGGGTGTGTGCCAGCTGCCCCCACCCCGCACCCGCGGGACCCCAGCCTGCACCTGCGTGCTCGGCTTGCAGAGACTTTCCTACCTGCGTGGGTCCTAGTGTTTTGGCGGCCACCTTGTAGCTGTCTGCGGGAGCCATGGCACCAGTACCAGGGGAAGGTGGGCACTGCCCATCTGGGTCAGAGCCAGGGAAATGCTGCCAGTGTGTCAGGGTAGCCCTCCTGGCACTCACCATCCATCCAACGCTGATGCCCCTCCCTGGCCCTTAGGGTTGGAGCAGAGACCCCGGGGCCGTGACCCAAAGGGCGACTCCTCCGGTCCCAGCAGGGTGCAGGGACAAGCCGTGAGGTCAGAGGGCACTGTGGGGGAAGGGGCAAACCCAGGAGTGGGGCTCACAGACGGGTGAGGTGCCTGTGGCTGAGCATGTGGGTCAGGCTCGTCGGGTCAGGCCGGTCAGGGTCGCGGCGGTCGGCCAGCAGGGTCAGGCTGGCGTGTCGGCCGTCGGGTCAGGCTGGTCACGTCGGCTTCGGGGTCAGGCGGTCAGGGTCAGGCTCCTCAGGGTCAGGCCGGTCACGGTTGGGGAGGGGCTGAAGGGTCAGCCCGAGTGTGGCCATGGAGGGCCTGTTCTCCCAGCAGTGGGGGTGACCCTGGGAGCCCTGTGTCATCTGAGGGCAAGAGAATGCCCATCCCTGAACCGCCCTCAGGTCAGGGTGATGGGCTCTGAGGGAGACCTCAGGCACCTCCCCAGCCGTTGTCACAGGTAGAGCCCCCCACAGTGCCCCTGTGTCAGGAGGAGACCCCCCCTCCCAGCGGGCCACTCATCTCAGGTCTCTGGCTCGTCCAGACATGATGCGCTGGGGAGTCTCTCTGTGCCTGACTCCCCGTCTGCGTCCCCTGCACGTGGGCGGCCTTCGCACCCTCTACTGCACCCCTGTGAAACTCAGGCGCCCTGGAGTCAGGCTTGGAAACTGGGACTGGTGGCAGGTCCCCGCAGCAGGAACGGCTGGTGCTGGGTCGTGAGTCCCTGTGGCAGGGGCGGGTGGTGCCCCCCCTCCGCCTGCCCCCTCCCCCACAGCCTCACTGCTTCAGTTCCTGAGGCTGCTGGTGTAGCGGCTTCCATGTTGCATGCGGGCAAGCCCCAAGCTAATATTTACCCTTCAAAGTATCCTAAAAATGCTGGCATGTGTGTTTGCAGAGGACTCTCTCGGCCTCAGAAAGAGCCGGGGTGATAAACTGAGGCACTGTCCGTAGTGACCGCTTTGTGTGTGAGTGTGCGCTGTTGTTCCCGGTGGGCCCTGGGCAGACGGGGCAGCTCCCGTGAGAGCATTGTCCACGCGGCCAGCCCAGGGTCCACAGGCTGCCTGCATGGCCCTCCAGGTGTTCCTGCTTGCTCCGTGACAGTCTGGTGGCTTTCCAGGAAGCAGAACCGCTGTCTCCTGACCGTGCTGGCCTTCCTCCTTCCAGGGAGGCTGGTCCTAGAGTCTTGCATGTGCGCAGGGAGGCCCAGCCACGTTTCTGCAGACCATCTTCTCTGAGACTGGCCTTTCTTGGGCTCCTCCCCGTCACAGACATGGCCCGCCCTCACCCAGCCTGCAGGCTTAGAAGGGGTGCAGCTGGGGCACAGGAACTGCCCAGGGGAGCAGTCAGGGTGCAGGACTGGGTGGGCCTCATGTGGCCTGGGGGACCCGGAGGGCTGGCGGACACTGGCCAGGTAGCAGGGCCAGCAGCCTTCCCCAGAGAATCTCCTCAGGACACCCTCCCTACCCCTCTCTCTGCCTGTCTGACCGCTGGCCCCCTTCAGGTCCCCTGTGCCCACTGGCTGGTGCTGTGCGGGGCAGAGGCCGGGTGCAGCCCCTCTGCTCTTTTCCCACCACCCACTTTCTCAGTGCGTCCCTGCCCCGTGGCCGAGATGGCAGACCTGTCTGGGCCGCACAGAGCTTCCTCGGGCAGCCTCGCTCTCCTGCCCACTCTGCTCTCAGCGTCCTTTCCTCTTCCACTCCTGAGCAGCCACTTCTCGACTTTCCTGGTGGACGGACCTGCACCGTTGACACTGCCATGACCATCCCGCGTGCGTGTGTCTGTGGCATGGAGACTGTGTGGCCACCACTTTGTCTTCCCCAGAACTTTCTCATCATCCCAGACGTTGTCAGTGTGTCTGAATAATTATCCTAGCCAGAGGGTCCCTGGTCAGTGTTACATGGTCACCAGGTCAGGCCAGTTACTGAGCAGGTGTGTGTGGACAGCCTAACAGGCTCTGGCACAGGAGGTGTGCCCATACGGGTGTTGTGTGTGGAGGTGTCCCCATGTGGGTGTTGTGTGTGGAGGTGTGCCCATGTGGGTATAGGTGTGCCCATGTGGGTGTTGTGTGTGGAGGTGTGCCCATGCGGGTGTTGTGGTGGAGGTGTGCCCATGCAGGTGTTGTGTGTGGAGGTGTGGCCTCGGGTGTTGTGTGTGGGGTGTGCCCTGTGGGTGTTGTGTGTGGGGTGTGCCCTGTGGGTGTTGTGTGTGGGGGGTGCCCGGGTGGGTGGGGGTGTGGGTGTGTGTGTGGGGGTGTGGGGTGGGGGTGTGCCTGCGGTGTTGGGGGGTGTGCCCATGCGGTGTTGTGTGTGGAGGTGTGCCCATGTGGGTGTTGTGTGTGGAGGTGTGCCCATGTGGGTGTTGTGTGGAGGTGTGCCCATGTGGGTGTTGTGTGTGGAGGTGTGCCCATGTGGGTGTTTGTGGAGGTGTGCCCATGTGGGTGTTGTGTGTGGAGGTGTGCCCATGTGGGTGGGGTGTGCCCTTGGGTGTTGTGTGTGGGGTGTCCTGGGGTGTGTGGTGGGGTGTCATGGGGTGTGGTGTGCATGTGGTGGTGTGGAGGTGTGCCTGGGGTGTTGTGTGTGGGGTGTGCCCTGTGTTGTTGTTGTGAGGTGTGCTGTGGGGTGCTTGGGTGTGTGTGTGGGGTGTGCCCGTGGGTGTTGTGTGTGGGGTGTGCCCTGGGTGTTGGGGTGTGCCCATGTGTTGTTGTATGTGGGGTGTGCCCATGTGGGTGTTGTGTGTGGGGTGTCCTGAGGGTGTTGTGGTGGGGTGTCCCTGCGGGTGTTGTGTGTGGTGTGCTGGGGGTTGGTGTGGGTGTGCCGGGTGGTTGGGGTGTGCGGTGTCGTGTGTGGAGGTGTGCCCATGTGGGTGTTGTGTGTGGAGGTGTTCCCATGCTGGTGTTGTGTGTGGAGGTGTGCCCATGCGGGTGTTGTGTGTGGAGGTGTGCCCATGCGGGTGTTGTGTGTGGAGGTGTGCCCATGTGGGTGTTGTGTGTGGAGGTGTGCCCATGTGGGTGTTGTGTGTGGAGGTGTGCCCATGTGGGTGTTGTGTGTGGAGGTGTTCCCATGCGGGTGTTGTGTGTGGAGGTGTGCCCATGCGGGTGTGTGTGGGGTGTGCCCTGCGGTGTGTGTGTGGGGGTGCGGGGTGTTGTGTGTGGAGGTGTTCCCATGCGGTGTGTGTGTGGAGGTGTGCCCTGCGGGTGTTGTGTGTGGGGTGTGCCCTGTGGGTGTTGTGTGTGGGGTGTGCCCTTGGGGTTGTGAGGGTGCCATGTGTTGTGTTGTGGAGGTGTGCCCTGGGGTGTTGTGTGGGGTGTCTGGGGGTGTTGGTGGTGGTGGCCCTGCGGGTGTTGTGTGGGGGTGTGCCCAGGGGTGTTGTGTGGGGTGTGCCCTTGGGTGTTGTTGGAGGTGTGCCCAGTGTATGTGTTGTGGAGGGTGCCCATGTGGGTGGTGTGCATGTGGGTGTTGTGTGTGGGGTGTCCTGGGGTGTTGTGGTGGAGGTGTCCATGCGGGTGGTGTGGGTGTGGGGTGTGTGGGGTGGTGTGGGTGGTGTGGGGGGGTGGGGTGGGGGGGGGGTGTGGGTGTGGAGGTGTGCCTGGGTGTGGTGGGGGGTGTGTGGGGGGGTGGTGGTGGTGGGGTGGCTGGGGTGTGTGGGGTGTGCCCGGGTGGGGGTGTGGGGTGGGCGGTGTGGGGTGTGCCCATGTGGGTGTTGTGTGTGGAGGCGTACCTATATGGTGTTGTATGTGTAAAGGTGTGTGACTGGTGTGTGTGGAGGTGTGACGTGTGTGTGGAGGCATGACTGGTGTGTATGGAGATGTGTGACTGGGTATGTGGAGACGTGTGTCTGGTGAGTGTGGAGGCCTGTGACTGGGTGTGGAGACGTGTGGCTGGTGTATGTGGAGGCCTGTGGCTGGTGGTGTGGAGAGGTCTCCGGGAGGAGTGTGGTGACTTTGAAGTGCTCCTGGCAGAAGGCAGGCCTGGGCCGCACGCGTGCTGGCAGGTGTGCTGGCGCTGGCTTCAGGGCAAGGCTTTGCCTGGTCGGGTTCTTGCATCAGCCCTTGCCTGGCCCCCGACAGATCGTGTTCACCTCCCACATACCCTTGGCCTCCCGAGGAGCTTGCTCGGCGGAGCCTGGTGTCCCCGGGCTGGGGCAGGGATGGAGGATGGTCCCCAGCTGGCCCTGGTATCGGTGCCTAGCCCCACGTGGCCTCTCTGCAGCCTGGAGTCCTGCCCACCACGCCCCTCCCCAGTCGGTGCCTGGGAATTCCGGGCCTCCCGCTCAAGGGTGTGCGATGGGATTTTTCACCTGTGTTCCCACAAGGTCCATCTATGTTGTTAATGTTTTATGACCGGTTCAAGCTGTTTCCTGATGGGTTTGTTTTTTGTATTTTGTTTTCCCCCAGCTGTGGTCTGACTGTGTTTGGCTGTGATCAGTCTCTTTCTGTTCTCTGGATGTTTGGGGGTTTATTTGGGTGAATTGTAGCCATTTGGGGCAATATAATGGCTGGGTTCAGATGCTTCTAACTCTGGTTTGGACTGTATTGCAGATTGGTCTAACTGCGTTTTGACTGTATTATGGTGTGGTTCTCACTGGGATCTAGTTGTGTTTCCTGCTGTTTGGTTCTTTCTCAAGAACCAAAGAATCAAACAGCTGTTTGGTTCAACTGTTGTGGCTGTGGTTTCAACTGTTGTGGCTGTGGTTTCAACTGTTGTGGCTGTGGTTTTGGGTTGTTCTAGTGTATTCTGACTGTGTTGTTTTCTCAGCTATTTCCCACTGTTTCTGACTGTATTCTGGTTGCATATTAAACCAGGTTCCTGGATAGATTTTTTTCCTTTGTCCTGGCTGATTTGTGCTGTTGTGGCTCTGTTCCAGCTGTTTTTTGACTGTGCTTAGACTGTATTCCATCTGTGTCCTGGCTGTTCTGTGTCTATTTAGGACTGTTCTGACTGTATTCCAGTTATTTCCTCACTCTCCGACTGTGTCCAGGCTGTTTGCAGCTGTGTTCTGATGGTGCTCTGCAGTTTTCACCGGGCTTCTTGCTGTTCAGTGTTGTTTTAAGTTGTGTTCTGTCTCTGTTTGGGTTGTTTGCTGACTCCCTGGCTGTGTTCTATTTCTGACTGTGTTCTGTTTCCGGTTGTGTTCTGGTACTGAGTGCAGACCATGGACTATGATCCTGTGCTAAAGGGCAGTGCTGAGAAGTCAGTGACTGCATTGACTGAGCCTCCAAGATACTTGAGGTGTTTTCAGCTGAGAGACCTAGAGGACCTCTGACCTGGGGAGAGCAGCACTGTGGAGGGGTAGGCAGGGAGGATGTAGCCACACCAGAGCGGAAATGGATCATTTGCTCCCACAGCCCCATGTAGATTGGTGCAGGTCCTATCGTGTTCCCCTTGGAAGGGAAGATGGTCACTGACTCTGCCCCCACGTTGAGAGAGGGCTGTGGCGAAGGTGCCGGTGTATGAGGAACAACCTGATGTGTGTCCGTGTGGGAGCATCAACCCGCAGTGGCGCGTGTGCCCCGTGTGAGAAACACCCCGCAGTGGCACGTGTGCCTGTGAGAAATACCCCGCAGTGGCGCGTGTGCCCTGTGAGGAACACCCCGCAGTGGCGCGTGTGCCCTGTGAGGAACACCCCGCAGTGGCACATGTGCCTGTGAGAAACACCCCGCAGTGGCGCGTGTGCCCTGTGAGGAACACCCCGCAGTGGCGTGTGTGCCTGTGTGAGGAACACCCCGCAGTGGTGTGTGTGCCCGTGAGGAACACCCCCGCAGTGGCGCGTGTGCCTGTGAGAAACACCCGCGTGGGGGTGCCCTGTGAGGAACACCCCGCAGTGGCATGCGTGCCTGTGAGAAACACCCCGCAGTGGCGCGTGTGCCCTGTGAGGAACACCCGCAGTGGCGTGTGTGCCTTGTGAGGAACACCCCGCAGTGGTGTGTGTGCCCGTGTGAGGAACACCCCGCAGTGGCACGTGTGCCTGTGAGAAACACCCCGCAGTGGCGCGTGTGCCCTGTGAGGAACACCCCGCAGTGGCGCGGGTGCCCTGTGAGGAACACCCCGCAGTGGCACGCGGTGCCTGTGAGAAACACCCCGCAGTGGCGCGTGTGCCCTGTGAGGAACACCCCGCAGTGGCGTGTGTGCCTTGTGAGGAACACCCCGCAGTGGTGCGTGTGCCCGTGTGAGGAACACCCCGCAGTGGCGCGTGGTGCCCGTGTGAGGAACACCCCGCAGTGGCGCGTGTGCCCTGTGAGGAACACCCCGCAGTGGCGCGTGTGCCTGTGAGAAACACCCCGCAGTGGTGCGTGTGCCCTGTGAGGAGCACCCCGCAGTGGCGCGTGTGCCCATGTGAGGAACACCCCGCAGTGGCACGTGTGCCTGTGAGAAACACCCCGCAGTGGCGCGCTGTGCCCTGTGAGGAACACCCCGCAGTGGCACGTGTGCCTGTGAGAAACACCCCGCAGTGGCGCTGCGTGTGCCCTGTGAGGAACACCCCGCAGTGGCGCGTGTGCCTGTGAGGAACACCCCGCAGTGGCGTGTGTGCCCTGTGAGGAACACCCCACAGTGGCGCGTGTGCCCTGTGAGAAACACCCCGCAGTAGCGCGTGTGCCCTGTGGAGGAACACCCCGCAGTGGCGCTGCGTGTGCCCTGTGAGGGAACACCCCACAGTGGAGCGTGTGCCCGTGAGGGAACACCCCACAGTGGCGCTGTGGTGCCATGTGAGGAACACCCCACAGTGGCGCATGTGCCCTGTGAGAAACACCCCGCAGTGGCGCGTGTGCCCTGTGAGGAACACCCCGCAGTGGCGCGTGTGCCTGTGACGAACACCCCACAGTGGAGCGTGTGCCCTGTGACGAACACCCCACAGTGGCGCGCGGTGCCATGTGAGGAACACCCTGCAGTGGCGCGTGTGCCCTGTGAGGAACACCCGCAGTGGCGCGTGTGCCCTGTGAGGAACACCCCGCAGTGGCGCGTGTGCCCTGTGAGGAACACCCCGCAGTGGCGCTGTGCGGCTGTGAGGAACACCCCGCAGTGGCGCGTGTGCCTGTGACGAACACCCCACAGTGGCGCGTGTGCCCTGTGAGGAACACCCCGCAGTGGCGCGTGTGCCCTGTGAGGAACATTCCGCAGTGGCACGTGTGCCCTGTGAGGAATACATCGCAGTGGCACGTGTGCCCTGTGAGGATACCCCGCAGTGGCGCATGTGCCCTGTGAGGAACACTCCTCAGTGGCCCGTGTGCCCTGTGAGGAACACCCCGCAGTGGCGCGTGTGCCCATGTGAGGAACACCCCGCAGTGGCGCTGGTGCCCTGTGAGGAACATTCCCGCAGTGGCACGTGTGCCCTGTGAGGAATACATCGCAGTGGCACGTGTGCCCTGTGAGGATACCCCGCAGTGGCGCGCGTGCCCTGTGAGGAACACTCCTCAGTGGCCCGTGTGCCCTGTGAGGAACACCCCGCAGTGGCGCGTGTGCCCATGTGAGGAACACCCCGCAGTGGTGCGTGTGCCTGTGACGAACACCCCTCAGTGGCGCGTGCTGCCCTGTGGAGGAACACCCCGCAGTGGTGCGTGGTGCCCGTGTGAGGAACACCCCGCAGTGGCACGTGCGCCTGTGAGGAACACCCCACAGTGGCGCGCGGTGCCCGTGTGAGGAACACCCCGCAGTGGCGTGTGTGCCTGTGACGAACACCCTACAGTGGCGCTGTGTGCCCTGTGAGGAACACCCCGCAGTGGCGCGGTGCCCTGTGAGGAACACCCCACAGTGGCTCGTGTGCCTGTGTGAGGAACACCCCGCAGTGGCGCGTGTGCCCGTGTGATGAACACCCCTCAGTGGCGTGTGTGCCCGTGAGGAACACCCTCAGTGGCGCTGTGGTGCCCGTGTGAGGAACACCCCACAATGGCACGTGGTGCCCGTGTGAGGAACACCCCCGCAGTGGCGCGTGTGCCCGTGTGAGGAACACCCCGCAGTGGCGCGTGTGCCCTGTGAGGAACACCCGCAGTGGCGCGTGTGCCCTGTGAGGAACACCCCGCAGTGGCGCGTGTGCCCTGTGAGGAACACCCCGCAGTGGCGTGTGTGCCTGTGACGAACACCCTACAGTGGCGCGTGTGCCCTGTGAGGAACACCCCACAGTGGCGCTGTGGTGCCCTGTGAGGAACACCCCGCAGTGGCGCCGTGTGCCCTGTGAGGAACACCCCCGCAGTGGCGCTGCGTGTGCCCTGTGAGGAACACCCCACAGTGGCGCCGTGTGCCCTGTGAGGAACACCCCGCAGTGGCGCGTGTGCCCTGTGAGGAACACCCCACAGTGGCGCGTGTGCCCTGTGAGGAACACCCCGCAGTGGCGGTGGTGCCCTGTGAGGAACACCCCGCAGTGGCGCGTGTGCCCTGTGAGGAACACCCCACAGTGGCGCGCTGTGCCCTGTGAGGAACACCCCGCAGTGGCGCTGTGTGCCCTGTGAGTAACACCCGCAGTGGCGCGTGTGTGCCCTGTGAGGAACACCCCGCAGTGGCGCTGCGGTGTCCGCTTGAGGAACACCCCGCAGTGGCACATGTGCCCTGTGAGGAACACCCCCGCAGTGGCGCGTGTGCCCTGTGAGGAACACCCCGCAGTGGCGCCTGTGCCCTGTGAGGAACACCCCCGCATGGCGCGCGTGTGCCCTGTGAGGAACACCCCGCATGGCGCTGTGGTGCCTGTGACGAACACCCCACAGTGGCGCGCGTGTGCCCTGTGAGAAACACCCCGCAGTGGCGCGTGGTGCCCTGTAAGGAACACCCTCTGTGGCGCTGGGTGCCCTGTGAGGAACACCCGCAGTGGCGCGTGGTGCCCTGTGAGGAACACCCCGCAGTGGTGCGTGGTGCCCTGTGAGGAACACCCCCGCAGTGGCGCGCGTGTGCCCTGTGAGGAACACCCCGCAGTGGCGTGTGTACCCATGTGAGGAACACCCCTCAGTGGCGCGTGTGCCCTGTGAGGAACACCCCGCAGTGGCACGGTGTGCCCATGTGAGTAACACCCCGCAGTGGTGCGTGTGCCCTGTGAGGAACACCCGCAGTGGCGCTTGTGCCCTGTGAGGAACACCCCGCAGTGGCACGTGTGCCCATGTGAGTAACACCCCGCAGTGGTGCGTGTGCCCTGTGAGGAACACCCCGCAGTGGCGCGGGGTGCCCGTGAGGAACACCCCGCAGTGGCGCGTGTGCCTGTGACGAACACCCCACAGTGGCGCGCGTGCCCGTGTAGGAACACCCGCATTGGCGCGTGTGCCCGCTTGAGGAACACCCCGCATTGGCACGTGCGCCCGCGTGAGGAACACCCCGCATTGGCGCGTGTGCCCGTGAGGAACACCCCGCAGTGGTGCGTGTGCCCTGTGAGGAACACCCCGCAGTGGCGGCGTGGTGCCCGCGTGAGGAACACCCGCCATTGGCGCGTGTGCCCGCGTGAGGAACACCCCGCAGTGGCGCTGCGTGTGCCCTGTGAGGAACACCCCGCAGTGGCGCGTGTGCCCTGTGAGGAACACCCCGCAGTGGCGCGTGTGCCCTGTGAGGAACACCCCGCAGTGGCGCGCGTGCCCTACTGTCCCGTGGCAGGTCTTTGGCCTGTAGTGCAACTGTGGCCTACTAGTGCTCATGTGGGGCTTTGGCAGCTGTCCCTGCCCACAGTGTTGTGTTCAGACCAGTGGCTCCTGCTGCATCGGAAGTCTCGGGGTCTGGGCCACAGCCAGCCTGTCGGTTGGTTCTGCTCATCCCCCTGGCTGGGCTGTGCGCTGGAAATGGGCTCCTCCCAGCTCTGCAAGGTCAGCATTTGGCCGCAGCTCTTCCTCGTCCTCAACCCTGAACTTGCTGACAGGATTTGACACCTTGTTCTCCTCTGGGTCTCCAGTGGTCTGGGTTCCCTTCACTCCTCCATGCTCTGAGAGGCCTGTTGCCATGGTGAGGCTGGTGGCTGCGGTGCTGGTGGGTGTGGGAGGGCGTGAGTAACCATCTGCAGATGGGGGAGGACACCAGCACGGCTCTCCCCAACCGGTCACTGGGGAGCATCTGTGGAACCCCTTTGTCCCCAGGAGTGAAGGGGCCGACGGCAGCCTTGCTGAGGTGGACGCCTCTGTGTGGTGTCCTTTTGGGATGTCATTCCACTTCCAGCAGCTTTCCCGCATGGCGAATGTCCGGAAGTCACGTGTTCTGGCTTGGGCCACCCTTAAATTAGAAACAGGACAATAGAGGAAGTCGTTGATTGGGACAATTGTGGTTTCACTTATCTCGGTGAATCTCGAATCCTGACCAAAGCGCTGTCACTTGGGAAGCTCGGCAATGGCGGTTCGGCTCCGGAGAGGGCTGTAGCCCCTCTCTGGCCTTCAGCACGTTCTGCCATGTGGCTAGAAGGGGCTGGGAAGGGAGCCCTTCCCACTGGACCTGCTGGGCCTGTTTGGCGCCCGGCCACCCACTGCAGAAGGCATCGTGAGCCGCATCCTCAGAGACACTCAGACTCACGGACTGTGCTGTGAGCGGAGCTTCCCGGGCATCCCCTGGCCAGGGTTACCGTCTGGGCCCGAGCGTGAGAACTGGGGGAGGTGGTTTTCCGGCATCCCCTTCTGGAGTGCGTTTTTGCCGTGGGGCACTGCGCGTGAGGACCCACAGGGTGAAGTGCTCGGCTAATAGTGCAGGTGGGAGCCACGTCCTCACCCGAAAGCGCTTCCTGTTCCTCTCAGTGTCCCCTTGTGTAACCTGGAAGGAGGACTGGGGACGGCCCGAACCCCTGCAGGTTTCGGGGCAGGCTGGGGTTGGGCAAGGTCAGCACGTGGGTGGTTTATCTGGTCTCTTTCTCCCCGACCTCACTAGACTGAAGGTGTGTTGGGGGAGCAGCCACGTCCAAGTGCACTGGCTGGGCGTGTGGTGTGTGCGAGGAGAGGGTACCCAGCATGCCGGAGCCCCCAAGCAGGCTGGAAAGACCCCCCAGGGCGAGTGCCCTGCAAGTCTGCCCCTGCCCAGCCCGCAGAGTGGAGGGGCGCCAAGCTCACAGGACAGAGGGACTCCTGCGTGGCTGAGCTGCGGCCTCTGTGCCCTCTGTCCCTGCACTGTCGCCCTCAGCTGCCGTGACCCTTCTCCCGTGGTCCCGGGCCACAGAATCGTCACAGGGAGGCCTGACAGGGCGTCCTTCGGCCGTGCTGGACCAGCTCTGCCAGGCAGTGTTCCTGTGGGGGCCACAGTTGTGTGGAGCCGTACGGGCACTAACCGTGTGCTTTCCGCCCATAGATGCGAGGGCTGCCCCCTGTATAGCTCGCGTGGCCTTGCCCAGCTGGAGGAGGGACGCGGCTCTTCCATGCCTGCTCGACTTGGATAACAGGTAACTCACACCCGCACGGCCCCTGCAGCCAGTCCCTCCCCCACCAGCCCCAGGTGGATGAGTGGGGGAGGAGGGAGCCGGGCTGGTCAGGGTCAGAGTCGGGCCCCAGCAGTCACCCGCGCCACGCCTCACCCTCCTCGCTTCCTCTCCCAGCCCTGGGGTGGGGGCAGCCCCAGGGGAGCAGCTGTGCCTGGGCTGAGATGGGCCCCTTCTGGCCAGAGCCTCTGGCTTCAGCTCCCCTCCCCCGCAGACACTGGGGTGCTGCCCCTCTGGGAGAACCCCCAGCCCCTGCTGCCTGCACCCACCTCTCAGGCGCAGACGCCCGCTCCGCCCCCTGCCGTCCCTCACTTCTGCCGGGCGACAGATACTCCAGTGAAGACGAAGTGGGTGCTTGCTCAGTCCCCGCTCGCCATCAGCCCTTGGCCTGCGCTGATTCCCCAGGGACCCGTCAGCTTAGAGGTCACGAGTTGTGACCCTGGTTTTGGGCGCGGGGCCTAGGTTTGCCCACAACAGCTTTTGCCTTTTCCGAAGGCTGCTGGGAACAAGAAGCAGCATCAGTGTTCCGTGGGTGGGGCTTTCCGTGGGTTGGGCTGCACCAAGACCCCCAGACCCTTCCCTCTCCCCTGGCCTTGCACAGCACCCCGAATTACACACGGGAAGGAGGCGCTTCCCATTTAGTGGTCGGTGACAGCTGTTTTATGCCAGGGTCCTGTGACCTTCGGGCATGTTGGCAGCAAACCCCCCACCCCGCCCGTGTTGGAACAGTTGCAGTGTCTGGACAGCTGCAAGAGCCCGATCGCCCATGGGCCTGGGCCGTAGTGGCCAGGACCCTGACTCCAGGTGTCTGTTCTGAGGCCGTCCCTGGCCTGCCGCCGCACTGAGCACTGAGCCTCAGCAGCAATATCCGGGGCCAGGACCACCAGCCCTCTGGCTCCAGCAGAAGCCACACCTGCACAGCTGTCCCCGCCGAGCTTTCCAGGTCCAGCTGCTGCCACACGCATTACCGCACTCAAACATCACACACCCCACAACGCACACGCACGCGCAGGCCACAAGTATGCACGTGCATGTACACATGTCTGCATCCACAACCTAAGCATGTGCATGCACTGGCGCTCCGGCTGGGAGGGTATTTCAGGCCATGCCCGGGCGGCTGGTCTCCCCCTTGGAGTGGCAGGTGCTGGCCCCACGCCTCCCTGCTGCCCATGGACAGAGGGAGTTTCTTTCCCCCGGGCCTCTGAGCTGGCTACTGAGGGTGTGACCCACAGCTGGGCTTTGAGACCTCGGGTCACCCAAGGATTCTCTAAGAGCCCTGGGCGCTTTGTTGTGAGTGGGGGGCCAGGCTGGGGTGGGTCCCAGCTTCCCAGGGAGGTGGAGCAGCATCAGAGGCCCCACCTAGGCCCCCCAAGGAACCCCTCCACGGCCTCAGAGGGTACCTCAGGTCTTGGGCCTTTCTGAGCAGGAGGTGCTGGCCTCCAGCTGTGGGGAGCCTGTTCCGGGACCCAACGTAGTTGGTCTATGGCGGCCTCCAGCTGTGGGAAGCCTGTTCCGGGACCCAACATAGATGGTCTATGGCGGCCTCCAGCTGTGGGGAGCCTGTTCCGGGAACCAACATAGATGGTCTATGGCGGCCTCCAGCTGTGGGGAGCCTGTTCCGGGGACCCAACATAGATGGTCTATGGCGGCCTCCAGCTGTGGGGAGCCTGTTCCGGGGACCCAACATGTTGGTCTATGGCGACCTCCAGCCCAGAGCTCAGGTCTTGGGCACAGGCTGGCACTGAACTGAGCTTCCTGGAGTCCTCTGTCTTCCTGTCTGTGAATCCAGCTGAGGACTCATGACCTGGCCACCGCAGCCAATCCAGGAGGGATAGGGGGAATCTCTGAACCCCAAAAAGGGGCCTCTCTGAAGCCTCACTTACGGTGTTTTTCTCCCAGAGAGGAGCTGTGACTCGACCCCATCAGAGGTGTCTGGGGCACAGGACAGAGCCTGTGTTGGCCGCCCCCTCCTCTCTCGCAGTGACCCAGGAGGCTTCCACCCTGCCCCCTCTTCTTCTGGCACCCCAAGATGTCAGGACCCGGGGTAGGGGTGGGGCCTGTGGCCGCCCCTGACTCTGCCGCTTGTTTCCTCCGACAGACCCACCAGTCACCCGATGGGGGAGCAACCGTGGACCCCCTCTTGGTGTCACCTTCCCACCTCTGTCTCGCCAGAGCTGCCGCCCCGCACCTGCTCAGCCGTAATGATGAAACTGGTATTAACTGAATGGCATTCATGGATTTTTAACTCTGACGCTCAGTAACCAGCACTACATGCTCACAGCCCAGCTGGACCCCTCCTGCGCTGAGCGAGACGTGCGCGCCCGTGCGGGGCCGCCTGTGTGTGGGGAGCAGCGAGAGCGTCCCACCGGGGGCGGATGAGAATGGCCCCACAGAATGCCGACGCCGAGGCCATGCACGTGCACGACCTGCCCGTGGGCCTGCCCTGCGTTGCAGAAGCCGGGTGGCGCCGAGGCCCGCGAGGACGCCGCCAGCGAGGGGCTCCATCGGACCGCATCCCCGTGCGGCTCTGGGTGATGCACGGGGCAGTGATGTTCGGCCGTGAGTTCTGCTACGCCATGGAGACGGCCTTGGTCACGCCCATCCTGCTGCAGATCGGTGAGTGCAGGGGGCCACTCGCCAGCACCGTCACACAGCGGCAGGGGCAGGAGTGCCAGCCCCGCCTCGCCGCCGGCCTGGGCATCAGACGGATATTACCAGAGAACCTTCCGCCTCCCCGTGCTGCCGCCCAGGCTCCCTGTCTGTACTTCCCAGCTTGTGAGAGCAGCTTCCTTTGGAGTCCCACGGGTGCTCTGGGTCAGATTGTTGCAGGGCTTGGAGCCCTGAAGCCTTCGGAGATGCGGGTGTGGCCCCAGCCGTGGGCGTGGACCCATCTGTGACCATGGCCTCAGTGGGCATGACTCCCATCAGTGGCCGTGGCCCTGGTGTGCCTTGGAACCTGGCTTGATGAGGGGTCTGAGATGCCAACAGCTCCTTCAGTCACGTGGGCAAGGACACCCCCATCAGGAGGCAGGGGTGCCCTGAGGCTCGCTCACCACGCTGGGTTTCTAGAAGGCTACTCACACAGCATCTTAGGGCTCAGGGTGGCCATGTCCCTGCACCCTCCGAGACAGGGCTTCCTCCCCACACCCTTGGGTGCACTGACATTGGGGTTTGGAAACAGCCCTGGGAGTTGGGGCCCATGCAGACGGATGAGGGAGGCTCCGGTGTGCCCCTGAGGACTTGCATCCGTCAGGGGCACGTGGGAGCCTGGGCCAGCTCCCCACTGTCTCCTGCAGGCCCCGTCACTGGCCGCATGGCTTCAGTCAAGAGTGAGAATGCATGCAGGCGTCATGGGGACGGACCACGCCACCCAGTGCCTGCCTTCCTGTCCTCGACCCTTTCAGAGAGGCCAGTGTGGCTGGCTGGGGCCTCTGGTGGCGAGCTGGGTCTGGGCTCTCCTGTCTCTGCTGGAGCTCCCCTCCTCCCCTCCGCATCGCGTCCCTTCTCTCTCCCATCTCTCTTCCCCTTCTTTCTCCCCCTTCCTCTTTTCTCCCTCCTCCCCCTCCTTCTCTCTCTTCCTCTTTCTCCCCTTCCTCTCTCTCCTCCCATCCTCCCTCCTCCCCTTTTCCCCTGGCTCCTTCTTTCCTCCTCTGCCCCCATGCTGCCCATGTGCCCTCGCTGCCCACTGCCAGTGTGGCACCGTGCTGGGGCATCTGCCCTGCTGGCACTGTGCCTCTGTGCCACCTGGCTGTGGCTCCCAGATGCAGCCACCCAGAAGTCGGGCTGGAAACACGGGCCCAGAGGAAGAGGGGCCCTCTGCACACACCCACTTCCTGGAGGGATCCAGGCACACAGGGTGGCCAGAGAGACTCACAGGGCCCTCGCCTGCCCCTGGGGGGGTGGGGTGCAGGGCATGTGAAGAGGGTCTGCGTGGGTGTGTATGGCGGTGGGCATATGGTGCAGGGCATAGGATGGGGCTGTGTGTGGGGTTGGGGGTGTTTGGCGTGGTGTATGGGATATGAGAGGTGGGGTGTTTGGGGGGGTGTGTGGAGTGTGGGGTTCTGGCTGTGAGGGGTGTAGTTTGTATGGGGTTGTGGTACGTATATGGTGGGTTTGGGGAGCTGTGGGCTCTGTGGCATATGTGACTGTATGGCATGCTTGGGGTATCAGTGTGGGATGTATGTGGTGTGAAAGGGGTGCATGAGGGTGTGTTCCAGAGTGGGGCATGGATGGCGGGAGTGGGTGTGACTGTGTGGATGGGAGTGTGGGGTGTTTGGAGTGTGTATCAGTGTGGGTGTGCATCAGTGTGGGTGTGCATCAGTGTGTGGGGTTGGTATCAGTGTAGGATGTGTATCAGTGTGGGTGTGTATCAGTGTGGGTGTACATCAGTGTGGTGTGTGTCAATGTAGGGGTGTGTATCAGTGTAGGGTGCGCCGTGTGGGGTGTATCGGGGTTTGTATCAGTGTAGGGTGTGTATCAGTGTGGGGTATCAGTATAAGGTGTGTATCAGTGTGGGGTAGACAGTGTATATCAGTTGGTGTGGATAGGGGTGCATGTGGAGGATGTGTGTGCATGGAGTTGTATCAGTGTGGGGCGGATGGGGGTTGTATCGGTGTGGGCTGTGGTGCCTGCCTGGCCCGGGCAGTTTCCCTCTGGGGAGAGACCAGCCTCTCTCCTCTCAGCATTGTTTCTGAGGTGCCGGAAGCCCTGGGGGAGGGAACCCCAGGGCAGCTGCCTTGGGTGATGGACGACCCTGCAACCCAGGGCTGGGCACTGGTGTGGGCGTCAGACCCGCCCGACTGTCCAGGGCCAAGAGCTGGGGGGCCCTTGCCTCGCTCTCAGGTGAGGGCGCTGTAAGGACCTTGGGGGGCAGGAAGCAGGAAGCCCCATCCTCAGGGGTGCCTGACCCAAGTGGCTCTCCCACGCTCCTGCCCGGGGGTGCCCCCAGCCCTTCCTGAGCCCCCTCTGCCAGTCCAGATGTGGAGCCAGCCCTGCGCAGGGTGACCTGCTGGGCCCTCAGCCACCCAGGCCAGGGAGGCCTCTGGGGACCGGCCCTGGTGTGGCCGCACCTTGAAGGGGCCTGTGTGAGGGAGGGTGTGGGTGTGTGTGACGGGAGTGGCCGTGCCCTGCCCCAGAGCCTGAGACGGGTGCCCTGGCAGCTCAAGCCTCTTGGGAGGGCCTCGAGGGGCCCCAGACACCCCGGGCAGCGTCAGAGTGTCCTGAGGCATTTGCAGCTGCTCTGGCAGCTCTGGGTTTGGCTCACAGCGACGCGGAGACTGACTTCGGCGGCAGCAGGTCGAGAGAACGGGCTGGAAGGGACCCAGGCCGAGGCAGGTGGGGTCACTGTGCCAGCCAGGCTTTCCCCACATGCTCCTGGAACGAGGCGCCCCCTGAGGGGCCCGGCACACACGCTGCCACCCCCGACCATGCCCAGTGCCCGGTATCCCCACAGGAGGGGGAGCCACTTGATCACGGGGCCACCCTGAGGGCGTGGATGTGCCCTGCACCAGGAGTGTCCATCCATGAGCCGCGCTTTGGTGGCGGCAGGGTAGCACAGTTCCCTTGCTGCAACCCCTGTCTGGGAGGGGCATGGAGGCGGCCCTGCCTGTCTGGAGCTTGGACAGGTCAGTGGCCAGAGCCTCCATTTCCTGCTGTGCTTCGGTGGCGGCACAGGCTGGGCAGCAGGTCCAGGGATGAGTGAGGGGCCCCAGGGCTGTCCTCAGTCTGACGTGAGTCTCCCTGTGGAGGAGATTCTGGAATGTTCCCTGCGGCTCTGTGCCCATCTTCTTGCGGAGCCTGTGAGGGTCCCCCAGCCTGCTGATGGACGGCGGTCCAGGTTCTCACGGAGCAGCCTCTGGGCCAACCTGTCAGGACGGGGCACTTTGTCGCAGCCTGAGTGTATGCGCCCGTTCCCACGCTTACAGCTGCTTCCCGCCCCCAGCCCAAGAGACGCGGGGCTGGACAGGAGCCACTGCGTGACGGTGGGGCCGCGGTCATGACCTCACACCGCCCCCGCCGGTGTGACCCCGGAGCATTTCC
Organism: Cryptotis parvus; assembly: GCA_021461705.1. Taxonomy (NCBI): domain Eukaryota; kingdom Metazoa; phylum Chordata; class Mammalia; order Eulipotyphla; family Soricidae; genus Cryptotis; species Cryptotis parvus. Next base: position 35,223 of record JAJIBD010000783.1, on the reverse strand, counting down.
TGTGACTGTGGTGGCGCCCGCCGCTCCCACCATTGTTGTTCAGCTGTTACTAGAAGAAAACAAGCCGCATTTACGGCTGGGAATCACGCGGTGCCCAGGCCGTGTAGACACCGGGGAAGCAGGGCGGGACCTGGCTCTCCGGACGTGCCCCCGGGCTTGGCTCAGGGTGCCACTGTGGGGGTCGACTCCTTGTGGGGGTACCAGCCCCAGAGCAAGCCACATATCCCTGGCTCTCGGACCCAGTTCAGCCCAGGGATGCAGGGGTGGACAGTCTCCTGAGCTGACCCAGCAGTTCCTGGTGCAGTCACGGGAGCCACTACTGACCCTGTCCCCAAGGCAGCTGGACCGCCCCTGCTGCTGGTTTCTGGGTTTGCTATCCTGTGGTTTCTCTTGTTCCCTCTTCCTGGTCGTTCCTGGTGACCGGGGTTACTCTGTGTGTCCACTGTTCGGGAGACCTTGGACACAGATGCTCAGGCTTGCACGTGGGCAGTGGCGGACCACACTCGCCACCTGGTGGCTGGACAGCGGCCCCACCATGGGTTCTGGGGGCCCTGAGGAGCCTGTTGCCAAGGACGACGGGAGCTTCCTGCCACCCTGCTCAGACAGGTAGAGCCTGCGGGGTCCCAGCACCCTCCCTTCCCCTGTGCTGTTGAGTCCTGTGTGAGCGCAGAGTCCCAGCACGCACACGCGACGCACGCGGTACACGCACACGTGTCTTCCCCGTGCTTCCTGGGTCCTGTAGCTCAGGGCTGATGGGGCTATGCACATGGCACCAAACATTCCACGTGGACGGCATTTGCCCCGATGTCTCAGCTGTCCACTCTGTGACGTCCCATCTTGTCCAGCCCAGAGCCCTGTGTCCCGAGTGTCCACTCAGCCTGCTAGGGCCGCCCCAGCTCACCTGGCTCCGGCACTCGCAGCAGGGCTGGGGAGCGCTCTGCGCCGGTCAGGCACTTCCATTTGTCGTCTGTCCTGGAGGCATGGGGGACCCGGTGCCCACACCTGGGGTTAGGGGGCACTGGGACAGGAACAGGGCTGCGGGGAGGTGGGACAAGTGTGTGCACATGTGAGTGCATGCGCGTGTGCACACCCAGAGCACCTGTCAGCCTGGGAGCTCCCCTTTGTCCCTGGGAGCAGCTTGAGTTCCTGAGGAGGGGACCTGGGGATCTCCAGCCTGACTTCACCCTGGAGCTCGGGAGTGGCCATCACCGCCTCTGCATGCACTTCCTGCTGGGGGCTGGGGTGTAGGGGGCTTCGGGTTGGGTGCTCGCTGTGTCCCTGAAGAGGGGTGTGTGGTTCAGCAGCAGGACAGGGCCCCAGGCGGTCTGGGCTTCCCACCCTTAGGCAGGCAGCGCCCGTCACCCCCCAGGGAGCTGCACTCTGGGTATGCATGTAGGTACCCAGGTGTGGAGGTTCCCCCCCACAGAGCCACAGAGACCCCCAGAGAAAAGATGGGCCCTAGGAAGGCGGAAAACTGTTCTGTGTGCTTGGGTGCCTGAGTGAGCGTCTACACTGAGTGCAAGCGTGTGCACCCCTCCTCAGCGTGTGTGCCTATGTGTGTGCTTGGTACGCGGGCTGGTGCTCCCACGAAACCATGTAGTACAGCTGTGGCAGACCTGGGACCGCTCTGCATGGGTGTCCTCGGGGCTCTTCCCCTGGTGCCCCGGGCAGCGGTATGGCTGTGTGGATGCAGCTGGGGTCTGCAGGCAGGGCGGAGGCGCCCAATGAGGAACTGGTCCTTCCTCCGCGCCCCCGGAACCCGCTCAGCACCTCCTGCTTCCTCTCTCAAGAGGAAGGAGCTGCCGTGCACTGCCCGTCTGCGGGGCTCAGCACCAGCTGCCTCATCTGGAAAGTGCAGTTGGCATCGGAGCAGGACACGGGGCTCGGCTCAGGCTGGCTGTCGCTCCCGGGGTGGCGCAGGAGCAGCAGGGGGCAGTGGTGGCCGTGCGGGTGTCCTGCCAACTGAGGCAGCCTTGGGCCAATCCTGGGCCCCCACCTCTGCTTGGGCACAGCTGTCCCAGCCACCCTGGCTCTCGGGTCACTGAGCAGCCTCGTGGTTCTTCTGTGGCCCCAGCATGGCCACCATGGGCCTTGGTGTCCTTTGGAAAAGGCCCCGGGCATACTCGTGGTCATACACATGGGCACCTGGAGTCCACCTGGCTTAGGCTGCTGGCTCAGTGCCTGCTGTGCTCCAGGTGGTGCCGCGTGCCTGTGCCAGCAGGCTGCTGTGTGGGGACGCTCTGCAGGGGGCCTGACTCCGTGTCTGTGTGTGTCTGGAGTGTATTCGTGTCTGTGTGTCGAGTGTGCCCAGGCCTGTGTGTGTATTTGTGTCTGTGTGTGTCTGAGTGTGTCTGTGTGTGTCTAAGTATGTGTATTTGTGTCTGTGTGGGAGTGTGCCCATGTCTGTGTGTCTGAGTGTGCTGATATCTGTGTGTGAGTATATTCATGTCTGTGTGTCTAAGTGTGCCCGTGTCTGTGTGTGTGTGCCTGTGTGTTTGTGTGTGTGCATTTGTGTGTGCCTGTGTCTGTGTGTCTGAGTGTGCCCGTGTCTGTGTGTGTGCCTGTGTGTGTATTAGTGTGTGTGCCCATGTCTGTGTGTGTATTGTGTCTGTGTGTGTATTTGTGTCTGTGTGTACCCATGTCTGTCTGAGTGTGCCCGTGTCTGTGTCTGAGTGGCCTGTGTGTGTATTAGTGAGTGTGCCTGTGTCTGTGTGTCTGAGTGTGCCCGTGTCTGTGTCTGAGTGGCCTGTCTGTGTATTAGTGTGTGTGCCTGTGGCTGTGTGTCTGAGTGTGCCCGTGTCTGTGTCATGCCTGTGCGTCCTGATGGCTGACACCGTGTCCCACAGGCCTCCCGGAGCAGTACTACAGCCTGACATGGTTCCTGAGCCCCATCCTTGGCCTGATCTTCACGCCCCTCATTGGCTCCGCTAGTGACCGCTGCACGCTGCGCTGGGGCCGGCGTCCCTTCATCCTGGCCCTGTGTGTGGGCGTGCTGTTTGGCGTCGCACTGTTCCTGAACGGTTCCGCCATCGGTGAGTGACCCTGCGATGTCGTGGCTGGGACAGCTTTCCAGTCAGTGAGGCGGGAGCCCTGCGGAGTGGCCGTCTGCACTGCCTGCCCAGGCCTGGATGGCACCGTGCCGAGCCCTGAGCCGCCTGGCGCTGCCCCGGCCTCGGGTCCTGCTCGAGCGCCGGCGGCCCCCGTGGGAACAGTACAGGACCCTGTTCACAGGGAAACGCTTCCTGTTGTGACCGTGCCTTCCTGCCTGGCGTCCCTCGCTCTGCCCCTCTTCTCAGGCTCGGCACTGAAACGCCCCCCGCCCGGCCGTGCTGCCGCAGGTTCTCACGTTTGTTCTGTGCTGGGGGTGTTGGGAATAGCGGTGTTCTCATGGGATACTCGTGTTGGCCCCGGACGGTGCCCGTCAGCACGCTGGGAACAAAGCCTCCCTGTGGGGGGCCACCCTCAGCCAGCTGGGCCTCCTGGGCGGGCGCTCCTGTCCTGGGCCCTGCAGGCACGACTCAGTGGCCTCCAGGCCACCCCCGCTGGCCCGGGATGTGGTGTGACTTGGTCCAGCTTTGTCCCGGGGAGCACAGCAGAAATGCTGCTTGCCTGGACTCCTGCAGGGAGGCCCCTGGCTGCCAGCCTCCCCTGCTGCCCCCGCACCTGCCCTTTTGCTCAGGTGATGGGACACTCCAAGGCGGGGTAGAGGGCAGGTCCTGCACTGCCCATTCCCCAGCAGTCGGGTCCTGGGGAGGTGAGTGCTGGAGAGCAGAGAGCTGTGTCCGCAGATGCCCCCGAGCACGTCTCCCTGACCCTCCTTGTGCCCCTCCAGGCCTGGCTCTGGGTGATGTCCCCCAACCGGCAGCCCATTGGCATCGTCCTCACGGTGCTGGGGTGGTGGTCCTAGACTTCAGCGCCGACGCCACCGAGGGCCCATCCCAACATACCTGCTGGATGTGGTGGACAGCGAGGAGCAGGACATGGCGCTGAACATCCACGCCTTCTCTGCTGGTGAGCCCACGCCTGTCTGCGCTGCCCTTGCCCTGGCCCCACCCACACACCATCTGTGCCCCGTCAGGCCTCCCTAGCACTGTGGGGGGCTGGCGGGGGGGTTCCTGGCTTCCGATCCCTGCCCTGAGCCTGCCCTCCTGCCTGCCCGCAGGCCCCGGTGGAGCCATCGGCTACGTGCTGGGCGGCCTAGACTGGACGCAGACCTTCCTGGGCGCCTGGTTCGGACGCAAAACCAGGTGCTCTTCTTCTTCGGCCATCGTGTTCTCGGTGTCAGTGGCTCTGCACCTGTTCAGCATCGAGGAGGAGCAGTACAGCCCCCCCAGGAGCGCCGCGCCCCACCCGGCCGGCCCTGCGCCGCGCTGCCCGCGCTGCCCACCTTCCCTGACGAGGTGCAGTCGGAGCACGAGCTGGGCCTGGACTTCGCCGACGCCGACCTGGTGCGCAGCAAGAGTGACTCGGTCCTGCACGTGCCCGACGCGGCGCTGGCCCTGGAGCCGGAGCCGCTGTTCCTGCACGGCATCGAGCCGTCCATCTTCCACGATGCCTCCTGCCCTGGCACGCCCCGGCTCCAGCCGGCCACCCCTGCCCCCGCCCGGCGACGGCTCTCCGGAGGACGAGACCCCTGCTGGACGACGCCAAGGTGCCCAACGGGGTGGTGCCCCGGCCTGGGATGGCCTGGGCTACGGGCGCATCGATGCCAAGCCTGCTGCCGTGCCCGGCTCCATGCGCCGGCGCCGCCACGCCTTCCGCCGCCAGGCGCCCAGCACCTTCTCCTACTACGGCCGCATCGGGCGCCAAGACCGCTACCGCTTCCGGCGGGCCAACGCCGTGGTGCTCATCAAGCCTTCGCGCAGCATGAGCGAATTCTACGACCTGCAGAAGCGCCAGCGCAGCGCTGCCGCCACCGGCACCAGAGTGGCGCCACCACGTCCAGCGGCGACACGGAGAGCGAGGAGGGCGAGGGCGAGACGACCGTGCGGCTGCTCTGGCTGTCCATGCTGAAGATGCATGGAGCTCACACGCCTCTGCCTCTGCCACCTGCTCACCTGGTTCTCCCGTCATCGCCGAGGCCGTGTTCTACACCGACTTCATGGGTCAGGTCATCTTCGAGGGCGATCCCAAGGTGAGCCCTGGCCCCGCCCGTAGCCAGCTCCCCCTGCCACCCCCACCGCGACCTGAACCCCCGTTCGCTTCTGTGACAGGCACCCTCCAACTCCACTGCCTGGCAAGCCTACAACGACGGGTCAAGATGGGCTGCTGGGGCCTGGTCATCTACGCCCCCACCGGCGCCATCTGCTCAGGTAAGTGGGCCTGACCCAGTGGCCACCTCATGGGAACAGCCACGAGGGACCCCTGCATCTCGCGCGGAGCTGTGGGGCCAGGTAAGGACCTGGCTGTCCTGAGCCCCTGTGAACGGGGCAGGTGGGTGGGGGTATCCTCACAGGGGTACAGCCAGGAGGGCACAGAGGTGTGTGGGCAGAGGCTAAGGTCAGGCCCTGCCTGCTGGCCACGCTGGGTGGAGAAGGCTTGGCAGGAGAGGGCCTCAGGCTTCCAGCCACGGGCCAGGGATGGGCAGTGCTCAACTCCACCCAGGAGTGCCCAGGAGGGCTCCAGGAATCACCCTCCCCAGGCTGGACTGGCCCTGGGCCTGGGGAGGGAGGCACTGAGTTGGCCACTGATCCCGGAAGGTGGGGGGGCGAGCTGGGGGCTGGGGGCTGACCCGGAAGCCGTGGTGCAGGGCTGGGTGTGGAGGCAGCGGGCGAGGGCAGGTCCTAGGCACGCTCACCGCCTCCCCCTAGCTCTGCTGCAGAAGTACCTGGACAACTACGACCTGAGCGTCCGGGTCATCTACGTGCTGGGCACCCTGGGCTTCCATCGGCACGGCCATCATGGCCATGTTTGCAAATGTCTACGTGGCCATGGTCATGATCAGCACCATGGGCGCCGTGGTCCATGAGCATCTCCTACTGTCCCTACGCGCTGCTGGGCCAGTACCACGACATCAAGGAGGTGTGTGCGGGCAGGCGGGAGCAGGAAGACCAGGGCGCCAGAGCCCAGCCTCCTAGGGTCCCTCCCTCCCAGTAGACACAAGTTGCCAGGGACAGCTGGACAGTGCCCTGAGCAGAGCAGCCGTGTGCTGGTGTGTCCTGGGCCGTGGCGTCTGTGTCAGCATGTACACGCGGGATGACACCCGGCCAGCCGGCTGCAGGGACACCTGACGCTGGCTCCCCAGTCTGTTGTTAGAGACCCCCGAAACCCGTCCTGGGTTATTGGTGGGTTAGGGAGGTTAGAAAGGTCATGACTGTCCTGTGCCACGTGTCCAAGGCCACTGCTCACTGCCTGCTTTCTGTCCCTGCAAGCCGCTACCCTTGGGGCGGACTAACGAGGGGTGTGGCTCCACGTAGTGGGCGGGGCTCAGCAGAGGGGGACCCAATGAAGTGTGACTCTGGTGGGCAGGGTCCAATGAAAGGTGCGGCTCTGGTGGGCGGGCTCAGAGGCAGGGCCCGGGGGGTGGGATCCAATGAGGCCTGATCTTAGGGGGGCGGACCTCGGCAGGGTCCAATGAGTTGGAGCACCGCGTGGTGGGCGGGGCCCGGTAGGGGGGGTGGCCAGCACGGAGGCCCGCCCCCTCACCCCGTTGTCTTCCCCCTGCAGTACGTGCACCACAGCCCCGGGAACTCCAAGCGCGCTTCGGCATCGACTGCGCCATCCTCTCCCTGCCAGGTGTACATCTCGCAGATCCCCGTGGCCTCGGCGCCGGGGCGTGGTGGACGCCAGTGGGGACCGTGCGCGCCATCCCCATCGTGGCCTCCGTGGGCTCCTTCCTGGGCTTCCTGACAGCCACGTTCCTGGTGATCTACCCCGACATGTCGGAAGAGGCCAAGGACGAGCAGAAAGGCCTCTCGGCTCTGGCGGGGGGCCGAGACCAGCGGCGAAGCCCCTGGTGCTGCGGCTGGCCGGGAAGGAGGGGCGCTGGGCCGGGCGGGCCTGGTGGAGACGGAGTCCATGGTGTGAGCCCGAGGGGCCAGGGCGGGCGCGGGCAAAGCGGGAGCTCGCGCAGGGCGGGGGCGCCGGCCCTGGCCCCGCGTGGGCGGAAGCACCGCACTAATTACTTTCTGCAGTTAATCATTTGAAATGCTGGGTTTTTTTTTTAATTTTTTGAGAAAGATCTCTTCATTTCGGGTCTCTCGTTCTGCATGTTTTTTGAGCTGAGTCAGGGCTGCAGCGAGGCCGCCCCCGCCCGGGCGCGCTCGGACCCGCCTGGGCCGCTTCGGCCACGTGTGCCCGCCCGCACTTTTCTGGGTGCTGTCTGCAGAGTAGATTCCTTGACCTTCGACAGATTTTCTCCTGGAGCCAGGCTGCTCCTGATCCGCGCTGTGGCACCAAAGCTGGGGGAGCCGCGCCCTGGAGCAGGGCAGCTTCGGGGTCCGGGGACGGGCGGCCTCGCCCGCCTGTCCTCAGCCCCCGCTCACAAACGGCTAATTCTGTTTTTGCACTTTGAGCCTCTTCCACCGCGTATGGGGGCCTTGGGAGAGCAGCGCCCCGTCCCTGCCCCCCCATCCTGCCACCAGGCCTACCTCGGAGCCCCCGCTGGCACCCCCTGGACGCATCTGACCTCTCGCCTGCCCACCCGCTGGACTCTGGGGCGGGGGCGGCGGGCGCCAGGAGCCGCGCCTCCATGGCACGCACTGCCCCGCCGCCCAGCGCCTGCCCCAGGCCCCCGCCTTCGCCTGAAGGTCCCCCGCCACCGGTTGGGGTCCTCAGTGAGCTGGGAAGGCGGAAATCATGCTGCAGTGTGACCGTCCGAGCAAATGTACAGACACAAATATATATTTCAGGATGAAAACAACCGTTTTAAATAAATTACTTGAATTTTCTGTGTACTTCCTGCAGTGGCTGTCGTGGTGTGGCCTTCCGGCCACTGTGCACTTGATGATGGGCCGTGACCTCGGCTGTTTCCTGGGGGCAGGGGTCACGTCGGGACACCCCAGCGCTCCTGGGCCGCTCTCCTGATACCCACCTTGGCCTCGTTCCGGGCCTTTGGGGGCACTGGTGGCTGTGTTGGCCTGTCCTCGAGGGTCCTGGCAGCTAGAGGCCAGAGGTGGGGGAGCATCCGGGACTAGGGTGGCCCAGGAAGTCCCAAAGGCCGCAGCAACCCACCCTCTGGTGGGGGGGGGCAGGGCTGCGGCAGGCATGGGGCCAGGGCAGACCTTGATCCCTGAATCCCATTGGGTGTCGGCGACCTGTCACAGCACAGGTGCAGCTGGTGGTCTCTGCAGCTGCCTTCCACCTCCGCTCCAGGTGTGGACCCAGGAGGACCCCTTGCCAGCCCTGGCCTGGCCGTGAGGTTTGCCCCAGCCGAGGCAGGTGGGTGCCCCAGGTGGCGACCACAGGAACTGCAGCGTCTGGTGCAGGGAGGTCTGAGGGCACGCTCCTCTAGGGCTCCAGTGGGCTGTACGCTAAGATGTTCCTGCGGGGTGGGGGGGTTGTCGGGCAAAGGCGGCCCCACTTGATCTCGCCTCGGCTGGGGCACCTTCTCCCAGCAGTGCGGGCCCTGCCCTCTGCCTGCTGGGCCTCACCCGTAGAAGCACAGCAGGAGCCCGTGGGCATCTGTGGGGTGTAGGGCTGCGTGCAGACCCCTCCGCTGCCCTCAGCCTGGCTGTCCCCAGCCCCTGCTGGGCGTGCTCGGGGAGCCTGCAGGGGACCCATCTGGTAAAGGCCAATGCGAGGCCTGTTGAGACGCTGTGTCATGGCGCAGGTGGGCAGGCCCGGTCAGGACCCGAGGGTGGCCCCCAGAGCAGAATGAAAGACGCAGGGCTGGGATTTGGCCCATGCACTGAGGGGCCGAGGAAAGAAGGGACAAGAGGGTGCTGGCCTGAGCCTGAGCAGGGCTCGGGGTGGGCACTGGGTCACTTGTACCCCACCCCCAGTGAGCTGTTTCCCCATCCTGCTGCTGGCCGGTCCTCACCTTTGTAACTCCACCCCCACCCCTGCACCCTGCCTGGGTCCTGGTTACCTGGCGCCCCCATCTGGACCCTGCCGATGTCCGACCCCAGGCTGGGCTCCTGCCCCTGCAAAGGTAGGCAGGCAGCGCCCCCTGGTGTCTGCGCCCAGCCGTAGCAGGCTGGCGAGGCGGGGGTGGGGGAGAGCCCTGGATCTCTGCCCCCTTCTGCTCCTCTTCCTCGTGCCCGGCCCACACCACAGGATGGTGGCTCCAGGGAAAGGACGGGGGCTCCATCATACGCGTATTCTTTCCTTTCTGTCACTGGCACCAGTGTCAGCCCTGTGAGCCGTCCTGGCAGGGGAGCCCGCCATGTGCACCCAGGGCTGGGCCCGAGGAGCCTTGGTGCTGCGGCCAAACTAGACGTGCACAAAGCCCCGCGCTGGGAAGGCAGGCAGGGCACTAGGTCTGATCCCTGGAACCGTAGAGGGTCCCCACCCTGAGCCGCATCAGGAGTAAAAGTCGCACCCTGGGTGCAGAGCCGGAGTGAGCCCTAAGCACCACCAGGGGTGGCCCAACACAACAGAAAGCAGCAGTAGGAGCTTTTTTTCCTGTGCCCCTCATAGGGGCCACCTGCAGCAGTCCTGGCAATGCCCGGCCCAGCAGGGTGGCCCTAGGGCCCTACTGGGCCACCCCGTGCTCACACCCTCCCCAGTGCTCAGGGGCCCTGCCAGGCAGGTGTTCCCTGTGAACCAGCAGCTGCTGCCGCCGTCTAGAGCTGCCTGCATGGCCCAGCCAGGGTGGCCCTGAAACTTCATCCCCAGAGCAGGTCCCTTTGTTCAGGGTTCCGGTGAGGATGGGGGCCTGGAGAGGGCTCAGAGGACTGAGGGCTGAGTGCCAGAGTTGGTCTCTGCCCCACATGGTGCCCCGAGCACTGCTGGGAGCCACCTCTGAGCATGGCAGCAGGAGCAGCCTCGAACTCTGCCAGGTGCAATCCCAAACAAATGAACCAGGTGAAGACAGCTTCATGGGGCCCGCCCAGCCCTGGGGCAGTCATGTTTCTGCTGGCTTTTGGAGGGAGAGAGGCTGGGGGATGGGCTGTGCCCTGTGGTGCTCAGGGATACTCCCGGCTCTGTGCTCAGGGATACTCCCGGCTCTGTGCTCAGGGATACTCCCGGCTCTGTGCTCAGGGGTACTCCCGGCTCTGTGCTCAGGGATACTCCCGGCTCTGTGCTCAGGGGATACTCCCGGCTCTGTGCTCAGGGATACTCCCGGCTCTGTGCTCAGGGATACTCCGGCTCTGTGCTCAGGGATACCCCGCTCTGTGCTCAGGGATACTCCCGGCTCTGTGCTCAGGGGTACTCCCGGCTCTGTGCTCAGGGGTACTCCCGGCTCTGTGCTCAGGGATACTCCCGGCTCTGTGCTCAGGGGTACTCCCGGCTCTATGCTCAGGGGTTGCTCCCGGCTCTGTGCTCAGGGGTACTCCCGGCTCTGTGCTCAGGGTACTCCCGGCTCTGTGCTCAGGGGTTGTTCCCGGCTCTGTGCTCAGGGGGTTGCTCCCGGCTCTGTGCTCAGGGGTTGCTTCCGGCTCTGTGCTCAGGGGGTTGCTCCCCGGCTCTGTGCTCAGGGTTGCTCCCGGCTGTGTGCCGGGCTCTGTGCTCAGGGGTTGCTGCTCCCGGCTCTGTGCTCAGGGGTTGCTCCCCCCTGGCTCTGGGATCAGGGGTTGCTCCCAGCTCTGTGCTCAGGGGTTGCTCCCGGCCCTGTGCTCAGGGGTTGCTCCCGGCTCTGCCGGGCTCTGTGTCAGGGGTTGCTGCTCCCAGCTCTGTGCTCAGGGGTTGCTCCCAGCTCTGTGCTCAGGGGTTGCTCCCAGCTCTGTGCTCAGGGGTTGCTCCCGGCTCTGTGCCAGGCTCTGTGCTCAGGGGTTGCTCCCGGCTCTGGGCTCAGGGGTTGCTCCTGGCTCTGTGCTCAGGGGTTGCTCCTGGCTCTGTGCTCAGGGACTACTCCTGGCAGTGCCCAAACCACGGGGCTCCAGCAGCTGAGCCCCGTGCTCCGGCCTTTGAGCTGTACTCCCCACACCTGTTTGCTCTCCCCATCCTTTCTGACAGCGTCAGAGCCCCTGCCGACATGTATGGCCCAAGATGGGCCCCCTCACAGCATGGATGTCACATGGATGTCACACCCGTCACCGCAGGCCGACATCACGGAACACGGCCGTTCCCCCAATGTCCATCTCTTCACAGGCTGGTGCTCGGGGCTGCTGCAGGCGGCTGTCCAGCCCCCTGCGGTGTCAGCGCCCAGTCTGGGGTGCAGCTTCCCCTGGCGCAGGTTCCTGGGACAAGGAGCTCTGTCTGTGGCCAGGAGCAGCCACCCTGGGGACCACCCCAACCTGGCAAAATTCAGCCACTCCCTCCTCCCTGCCACCATGCCCATCCCTGAGTGCTGACTGCCCGGGGCCACGTGTTCCGGCTGTTCTGGGCTGTGCTCCCGCCTCCACACTCAGCAGGCGGCCCACCTGCACCGCCCCCAGCTCCCAGAGTGGGTCTTGCCCCACTAGGTGCCACGATCCCGCGGGTCCCTCGTGTTTGAGGCCTCCCCTTTGAGCCTGGCAGTGCCATTTCCTGCCTGTGCCGCCAACAGTGGCTCGGAGATGACCAGCAGAGGCGGAGCCATCAGAGGGAAGCTCACTTTCCCCCTGCCCAGCATCAGGTAATGTCCCACGTCTGCCTGTGGTTGACCCGGGGCCGACACCTGGTGTCACGTGGCCCAGCCTGCCTGACTGTTGTTTCAATGTTCTGGGCTGCCAGTGCTCAGGGTTACTCCTGTCTGCACTCTGGAATCCCCTCCTGGTGGGCTCAGGGGATCGTACCCGGGGATCAAACCTGGGTAATGTGTGCAAAGCAAGTGCCTTTCCCGCCGTGCTCTGGCCCCTCCGTCTGGCTGCAGTGACCAGAGCTCTCCCTCTGCCAGTCCCTTGGTGCACGTGGAAAGAGGCGGCCCAGGAGCCCTTGAGATGTCCTTGTGAGCAGCCACTTGGCAGAGCCGTGGAGAGGTGGGGCCTCGCCTGTGCTGGCAGGCAGCTGCCCCTGCACCCGCCGGGCCTTTCCCTGGCACCTGAGCCACTGTCTGCTGTGGGGCCCACCTCCAGCCATGGCACAGGAGAATGAGCTCAGGGCCTCACCCAGACAAGAGCCCCTGCACGGTACCAGCCCGGAAATGCCAACAGTCAGACTGTCCAAAGGGTTTTTTACTGAAAACATGTTTATTGCTGCTGGGATCTTCAGTTAAATAATAAAGCACCATCTACATATCCACAGAGAGCGTGTACCCACTCTGCCCCGGGTGTGGCCGCATGGAGGCGGCTGTGGGGGCTGCAGCAGGACCCCCTGGGCCCCCACCCCGCTGTCCCACTGGAACTTGGGTCTGTGATCGGAGGTGGCAAAGCTCTGGGCGTCTTCGTTCCAGACTTGGCAGTTAACCAGCACTGGCTCGGCAGGCCCGGCCAGGCCACGAGGCTCCCGGCAGTGCGGCCTCCCCTGGTCCCTGGCCCCTGAGTCTCCGGCCCCCACTGTGCCAACCACAAAGTGGCCATTCACAAGAGCCCTCCGGGGGCTGCCCCGGAGCAGGAGCCTGGGCCTGTTAGTGGCTGAGTGAGTGTGTGACGGAATGAGTGCGTGTGCGTGAATGCCGGTGAGGGGCCAGGATCTGCAGTGGATTCCAGAACCTTCCAAGCCCCGTGGCGACTTGAGGACGGCTGTGTAGGGGTGTGGGCACAGAGCCGGCCCCTCACTCCACCTTCCAGATGGCGATCTTGCCCTCCTGTACCCCGAGCCGCTCAGCACATAGCGGTCCTCGGCGAGCACAGCGTCTGCACGGCGTCCGCGTGGGCCACCAGCTCCTTCTCCACCGTCCTCCTCTCCGCGTCGATCACGTAGATTTTCCCCTTGGTCTGGCCCTGCGAGAGCCCCGTGCCGCCCACCCAGACCTGCGAGGGGGAGGGTGTCAGGGGTGCGGGGGCTGGGGGCTGCGGCGCCCGGGGGCCAGCCAGGGCGCGGCCGCTCACCTGCTGCTTCACGCGGATCATGCAGCGGATCTCGGCGCAGTCCTGCAGGGGGACGCACTCGGGGGGCTGCGTCATGTCGCTGAGACTCCAGATGTAGACGCAGGCGTCGCCCGAGAACATGGCCCACAGCTGCTCCAGCTGTCAAGAGAGGGAGAGCGGTGCCGGGCGGGCCGGGGGCACGGGGGCTCCCGCCCGCCCGCCGCGCTCTACCTCGGGCAGCAGCTGGATGCCCAGGAAGCTGGCGCTGCCCTTCCTGAACTTCTCGTCGATCTTCAGCTCCTGGCGGAGAAACCCGTTCACCGTCACGACCATGATGCTGTTGGCGGTGCCTGTGGGGCAGGAGTGCGGGCATGAGGGACGCCCCGGGAGGCGGCGGGGGGGCAGAAAAGGTGCCCGCACCCCCTTTTCTCCCATGGCCCCCAGCAGGAGCCGAGGCGGGAGGGCCCCACCAGCGCCCTCTGCTGGGGAGTGTGGGCACTGCAGTCTGGCAGGCCAGGGGAGATGGACAGAGAGAAACGAGCAGGGACAGCAGGACACAGGGGACAGCGGGCCCCGCAGGGCCAGGCAGGCAGAGGTGAAGCTGGTGCTATGGCCAGGCCAGGCCATGCAGCCCAAGAGGCAAGGCCCTGCTGACCGCAAGCTGCACGCGAGCAGACCAGACGCCAAGGAAGATGAATGTGACCACATCTCCACGGCCTTGGGCCCAAGGGGAAGGAGGGCCGGGACAGGCTGTGTCAGCCCAGACTGTGGGCCCCGAGGGGCTGCCATAAGGAGGGAACACCCCGTCGCTGGGCCCACGGAAAATGGCAGTGTGGGTCCCCAGGACACGGCTCTCGCGTGCTCTGGGGACATTCAGGCTTGACTCCGACAGAGTCGGGAGGCCAGGAGTTGGGGCCCTCTGCTCTGTTTCTGAGGAGCCCCTATGTGGAGACCCCCAACTCTAGATCTCAGCAAACCCCCCAACATTGAGAGGAACCGCTTGGGCTTCTCCCCATGGCAGCTAGCGTGGCGGCCATGTCATGACCGGCCGACATGACCCCCACCCAGCAAGGGCAGGGCTGCAAGCGAGCACGTCAGCCCAGCCAAGACCCTGAGACCCCCATGTCCTTTCACCACAAACACACACAGATGAACCAAGAGACAGCGTGAATTTGCCTTGCACATGGTCAAACCAGGTTCCATCCCCAGCACCACATAGGGTCCCCTGAGCCTGCCAGGAGCCAGCCTGAGCACAGAGCAGAGCCGGGAGCCAGCCTGAGCATAGAGCCGGAGCCAGCCTGAGCACAGAGCACGGGCCAGCCAGAGCCAGAGCGGGGCCAGCCTGGGGCAGGCGGGCAGCCTGAGCATAGAGCCGGGAGCCAGCCTGAGCACAGAGCAGAGCCGGGGCCAGCCTGAGCACAGAGCTGGGACGCCCGAGCCAGCCTGAGCACAGAGCAGAGCCGGGAGCCAGCCTGAGCAGGCCGGGGCCAGCCTGAGCACAGAGCAGGCCGGGGCCAGCCTGAGCACAGAGCCGGGAGCCAGCCTGAGCATAGAGCCGGGAGCCAGCCTGAGCACAGAGCCGGGAGCCAGCCTGAGCACAGAGCCGAGGCCAGCCTGAGCACAGAGCAGAGCCGGGGGCCAGCCTGAGCACAGAGCAGAGCCGGGAGCCAGCCTGAGCACAGAGCCGGGAGCCGCCTAGGGGGGCCCCGGCGCGGGCGGCCGCGAGAGGCTGCCGCGGACAGCAGCGGCCCTGGACAGAGGGAGCCTGAGCAAGGCGAGCGGGACAGCCGAGACAGAGCCGGGACCAGCCTGCAGGAGCCAGGGCAAGCGGGGCAGCCAGACAGAGGCGGGCAGGGGGGGCAGCCGGGGCCAGCCTGAGCACAGAGCCGGGAGCAGCCTGCAGGGGCACAGACCCCGGGAGCGCCGGCCGGGGCGGGGGGGAGCCAGAACGGCAGCGGAGGGGGCCAGCCGGCGGAGGCCGGGAGCCAGCCTGAGCACAGAGCAGGCCGGGAGCCAGCCTGAGCACAGAGCAGAGCTGGGAGCCAGCCTGAGCACAGAGCAGAGCCGGGAGCCAGCCTGAGCACAGAGGCCGGGAGCCAGCCTGAGCACAGAGCAGAGCCGGGAGCCAGCCTGAGCACAGAGCAGAGCCGGGAGCCAGCCTGAGCACAGAGCAGAGCTGGGAGCCAGCCTGAGCACAGAGCAGAGCCGGGAGCCAGCCTGAGCACAGAGCCGGGAGCCAGCCTGAGCACTGCTGTTGAGTGCCCCTCCCCACAGAACACAGCCCATCTGTGATCGCATCTAAAGAAGACAAGCTCCTGGGGAACAGAGACAGGAGAGGGAGGTGAAAGGCTGTGCCGGGCCCTGGCCAGGACCTGTGGGAACAAGTGGACACAGGCGTGAAGGGGCCCATGCTGGGGGAAAAGGTCCAGTGCTGTCCCCAGGGAACACGGGCATTGTCCAGTGAGCACAGCGCAAACGATTCTAAAGTGTTCATGGAGCCAAAGAGACCCCAAGGAGTAACAGACGAGACCAGGAGCCCCGTGGCCCAGTGGGACTGTCTGCAGCACGGCTGCTCGAGACATAAGCGCAGCGCGGCTGTGACTGCGCGGGCCGAGCCGGCACAGCACAGAGTCCCCAGGAATAGAGCCTGCCTCCAGGCAGAACCACTGACCCCCTACAGGCCCCCCCTCCCAGGGAGCTGTGACCCACCGCACAGAGACAGGTGACAAGCAGGCGTCCTGGGCACCAGGCGGCGAAGAGGCGGCTCAAGAGGAAGGCAGGGCTGCAGCAGAGGCCAGGAGGAAGCAGAGCTGAAGTAGCAGAGGGGGTGCACAGAGCAGAGGGGCCTGCAGGGCTGGGGCAGAGGGGCTGCAGGGGTGGAAGGGAGCAGGTCTGCAAGGGAGGGCAGAGAGGGGGCCTGCAGGGGAGGGGCAGGGGAGGGGCCTGCAGGGGGGAGGGCAAGGGAGGGGGCCTGCAGGGGAGGGCAGGGAGGGGCACTGCAGGGAGAGGGCAGGGAGAGGCCTGCAGGGGAGGGAAGGGAGGGGGCCTGCAGGGGGGAGGGCAGGGAGGGGCCTGCAGGGGAGGGCAGGGAGGGGCCTGCAGGGGAGGGAAGGGAAGGGCCTGCAGGGGGAGGGGCTGGGGAGGCGTCTGCAGGACCCACTTACAACACCACAGGCGGCCACAGTAGGGTGTGATGGACAACAGCCCTCCACAGGGCAGCTGGAAACGGTTGGTCACCTGCAGAGAACGCACGTTCCAGGCCAGGACTGTCCCATCCACGCTGCAGGAATAGGCCTCGCTAGAGGACACGGACGTCACCATGAGGTGCCTATCCCCAAAGCCTGCCCTGGGGCTAGTCCATCTCGGTGGCGTCCCCACAGGACATGCTTAGTGGCCCTGGGCTGCCCAGGAGGCCTTGCTCAGAACAGGGAAAGGTCCTAGATCCTTCTAGGAGGTGGACAGGCCCCACTGCTCCGCTCCTGAGGGGCCCTGGGAGGTGCCGTCACAGGGTGTTGTGGGGGACAGGAGGGGCTCAGACAGCCTCGAGCGGGCAGTATCCCCGACCCCACCCCCCAGCACACCTGCATCCGGCCTCCCAGCACACACACACACACACACACACACACGTGCTCACACATGCAGGCACAAACACACCCTATATTCCTCCCTTCCCCAGAGCACACGCCTGGACCCCTGCACCGTCCCCCCCCATTCATCCAGGCACGTGTTCACAGGTATAGTTGTACACATGTAGATCACACATGTGTGCACACGTGTACACACGTATGCAGACGTAAATCACACATGCATGCACAACGTCTGCAGGTGCGCGAGCACACACATGCGCCCGTGTCTGCACCTGGCCCCCTGCGCGTTGTCCCGCAGCACCAGGCCGGTGACGCTGTGGCGGTGCTCCGCCAGCTGCTTGCTGCAGGCCATGCTGTGCGCGTTGAGGATGTAGATGAGCGAGTCCTCGGAGCCGGCCCACACCTGGCTCTGCTCCACCAGCACCATGCAGTTCTGCGGGGAGATGCGTGTGGGCCCCAACCCCAACACCCTGGGCTGTGGTCTGGCCTTCCCAGGGGGTGGGCACAGCGCCAGGCATGTCTGGGGCAGATGGTAACATGCCCAGGGCTGATGGTAACTTGCTCATGCTCCCTGCGGGCACAGGGACCGGGACCCCAGGGCCTAGCTTCCAGCCCTCCTGTCCTTTGGTTAGCTGGTGCTCAGGTCTGACTCCTGGCTCTGAGGTCAGGGGCCGAGGGTCTGTCTGCAAAGAGGGGGCAGAACATGCCTGGGGAGGGCCATGCCCTGTGCTCTGGGCCTTCCCTCCTTCCAGTTTGTTTGTCCTGGTGTCTTCGAGCCTTTGGCTGACGGTGCTCCAGGGAGCCCAGAGTCCTCCCCCTGCAGTGCTCTCTCCTCTGCCCCTCCAGCCCAGATGGTCCCACCCAGTTCTGGTCGAGCTCTAGCGGCGGGCTGCAGACCAGGGGCGCAGGTAGAGGGTGCAGCGCCCAAGCTTAGGCAGAAGCCCAGGTATGGGAGAGGGTCTGCTCCCCGGGTGCAGGGGTCTGGGGTCTTCCTCAGTCCAAATCTGCCGGGCCCCACACTCACACCCGCTCGGCTCCACCCACGTGGTCCCAGGTCACTGGCTCCTGGTAGCACAGTGGCTGTGGCACAACCCTGATTGGCTGTGAGGGCCACATGCCTGAGATGCCCGGCGTGGCATGGGGCGTGACCGCCTGGACATCAGGGGCGGGTGGCAGGGGAGGTCCACCCCCTATTGTCCCTCTAGAACCTGCATGAGGGACAGGCCCCAGGCGGCAGTGACCGGCAGGAGACGTGCCCCCAGCCTGCAGTCCCCACGGAAAGCTGATGGTGACCGTGGGGCCCCCACTGGGGTCAGGATCTGAACCCCGACGATCAGGTTTCAGGTTCTTGCAGTCATTTGACAGACAGACAGATGGACAGCCATAGCCTCTCAGATCTAGGGGGGCAAGGGGCTGGGGGCGTCCCCCAAAGCACCGGGCTCCCCAGACTCACCAGCCTGGAGGTGCCCACCGTGAAGCAGTGTTGATGCACAGCCCAGGAGGACGCGTCGAACACCAGCACCCTGCCCGAGCCAGCGCACACCACAGCCCGGGTGTGCGCCCCCGGCCTTCTCTGCTGGGTCCAGGTGCCCTGGGGTGGGAGGGGGCACGTGTCAGCCCCACCAGCACTGCCGTGGAGTCGAGACCAAACTGGCTCTGACCAGGGACCCGGACGGAAGGGGGCAGGGCCCAGGCCTCTGCGGCTGGATCTGGAGAACATGTGAATGGGCCAGAGACGGGCTGAGGGCTGCAAGACCAGGGGCGGGTGGGAGCCCTAGAGCTGGCCGGGAAGGTCGTGTCTGGGGGTCCCAGCCCAGCTCAGGCTCTGTGACTGGTGGGTAGCAGCTCCCCCAGGACGAGGCAGCCCCCTCACCCATGGCTGGGGGTGCAGATGGTCATTCCTGTAGGGGCCCCATTCCCTCCTGGGGGCAGTTGGAGAAAGGACTCGGGGCCAGCCTGTGGGCCCGTGTGACCTCCAGCCACGCAGAGCAAGGCTCCACCGTTGGTCACTTCAGCCCAAAAGCCCTCCTGGCCCCTCCATACCTCCTCCCCCGGCTCAGCCTGACGCAGCCTCCTGTCCCTGTCACTTGGCTTTCTATGCCTGTTTGTTTGGTTTTGGTTTTGTTTCTAGAGTCACATCCAGCCATACTCAGGACTTACTCCTGCCTCTGCAATCAGGGGGTCATTCCTGGTGGGCTCAAGGGACATATGGGGTGCAGGGGATCGAACCCAGGGTGGCTGCATGCACGGCCAGTGCCCTCCCTGCTGTTCTCTCTCAGCCCTCAACAGATTTCTTGTGTGTGTGTGTGTGTGTGTGTGTGTGTGTGTGTGTGTGTGTGTGTGTGTTTTGGGCCAACCCGGAGATGCTCAGGGGTTATTCCTTGCTCTGCACTCAGGAATTACTCCTGGCAGTGCTTCGGGGATCCATAGGGATGCCGGGATCAAACCCAGGTCAGCTGTGAGCAAGGCAAATGCCCTCCCTGCTGTGCTATTGCTCGGCCCTCACCCGACTTCCAAGGTTCCAGCACCCACCATGCTGGCGACTAGACCCGCCTCACCCCCTTGCTGTCCCCTCCCCAAGGATGGGGCTACCTGGGGTATACAGCAGCACGTCCACGGCCTGCGGCAGCGGCCCCCCGCCGACGGGTTGATCTTGTGCTTCAGTGTCTCAGAGGTGGTCTTGGGGACAGCCATGGGCGCTGAAAGCACAGGGAGTCGGTGGCTACCCCTTGCCCACCCTCCCAGGTCTCTGCAAAATGCTAGTTCCAGTGGGGGGGGCACTACAGGTGGGTACCTGCTGGCCAGTGGTTCCTGCATCTGGGGCGGTCCGGCCTCTCCTCCTCCCAAGGCATATGCTGTCACTGGGGCCCCAGAGTGCAGGGGTGGACACAAGGGGCAGAGGCAAAGCTTGGCCCAGGCCAGGCTGTGCTCAGCACCGGTGGTGAAACAGCGTGAGAGTCTGCTCCTGGGGCAGGGGTGAGGCCTAAGAGTCCCAGCGGCTCTGCAGGGACAGCTGGGCAGGAAGGGAGGGTGGGCCCTGGGGTGGAGGAGGCAGTGACCTGCCTCCTGCTGGACCTGCTCTGCCCGGCCGCCAGCAGAGGGCGCCCCATGCCATGCGGACGCCCCGCGGCCAGGAAGTCCCTTACCCTCCTGCTGCAGCCTGTCCAGGTAGGAGAGTTTGGATGCGGAGTCCACGGCGCCCTGACACTGCAGCGCGCCCACGACGGCGTCCATCAGCAGCACGTGTGTCAGTGCCTGCTGGATGTACTGGGGGTCCTGGGCAGAGATGGCCGCTTTAACATGTGCCCGTGGCCATCTCTTGGTGCCTCAGTCAGGCCCCAGGCCCTGTGATGCTGGCATCTGGGAAGGCCACCCCTCCAGGGCCACCTGGGCTGTGAGTCCTGAATCAGGACACTGGACACGTCCAGCTCGTGTCCCCATCCCATTCTTGTCTCAAAGTCCAAGACCGGTGGACCCTGCCAGGGGCCCAGAGCTGTGTGATGGGAGGGCAGTGGAGCCCCCAACTGCGCCCGGGTTCTTGTCCTGCCCCCCTGCCCCCTGCTGGCCTGCCAGAGCCCTTCCAGAGGGGCCGCCCCAGTCCCCGGTCCCCTGAACCCCACCACCTTCCAAGCAGATTTACCCGGCCCACCCCTGGGGCCTCTCCTGTGAGCTCACCTGAGCCCCTCGGGCGGCACCCTGAGCCCCGGCGCCCACAAACGCAGCAACACCTACGGCCTCCCCACCTTGTGGTCCTCCGCCAGCTTCTTCCCGCCCACATCTCCTTCACCATCAGGTGCCACAGGTCGCACTCGCCCTTCAGGTTGGCCTCGAACACGTCCCTCCGCGACTGGGTCCGGATCTTCAGGATGGGGATCCGCAGCAACAGGAAGGCCACAGTGCCACTCCGCACTTCCTGCCACGCGGGCATCCCTCAGGTCAGGGGTCGGGCACCGGCACACGGATGGGGCAGAGGCTGGGGCTGGCATGGGGAGTGGGTGGGGCTTGGGTCCGGGATTGGGCGGGGCCAGTAATGGGCGTGTGCTGGTGGGCGGCAGAGTGAGCTGAGACAGGGACGGAAGGGGGTGGGCAGAGCTGGGGCAGCTTGGGAGTAGGGGAAGCAGATGACAGGGCGGGGCCTGGTGGGAGTAGGCGGGGTCCAATGAGAGGGAAGGCAGGCGCGGAGCCAGATCAGGAATGGGCGGGGGCTCACGACATCACAGGCGAAGTCAGGCCGTGGCAAAGTCCAAAGGAGCGTGGCTCGAGGTGGGGATGTGGGTGGGACTGGCTATGTTGGGGACGGGAAGGGGCGAGAGCTGGGGGTCCGGGTGGGATGCGGTGAGGTCAGGGGCAGAGTAAGATCTCGCATGGGAACTGTGGTGCGGACAGAGCAAGGTGGAGAGTGCCGGGCTTTGGTCAGGAGTGGGGCAGCGGGTGAAGTGAGGTCGGGAGGGCTGTGGGGGGGACTGGAGGGTCAGGGGGACAGCAGCGTGTCGGAACCAACACAGGCCTGAGACCCGACACTGGGGTCGCTATCACAGTCTCTGGAGCAGCTGTGGGGCGGGGGTGGAGGTGCCCTTGGCCCAGAGCCATGGAGGGCTGGGTCAGAACCGGAGCTGCAGGGTGGGTGGGGACAGGAGGGTGGGCGGGAGGGAAGGGGGCAGCCTCCAGTCCTCGCTGAGAAGCAGGTAAAAGCAGGGGTGCGCGCGGCGGAGAGGAGGGAGCAGGCAGGGAACGCCTCCCGCACCCACCCTCCACCGGTGGTGCCCACTCCCACCAGGTTCGCTAGAGTCCCGAGGGTGGATGCAGGCAGCAGAGCCCAGAGGGTGCTCTGTGACCATAGGGGCCACAGTGGCCTGCCATGACTGTGACCCCTCACTCCCAGGGCAGTGGGGACGGCACCGAGGGCCAGGAGACAGCTGCGCTCCCTCCTCCTGGGGGAAGGCTGGCCAGGCACTGCCCGGGCAATCCCAAAGGAGTGGGCCAGGGCACCTCAGAGACAGCGAGGCCAGGGGGGACCCCGGGCCCCGCCCACCTCAATGTCCCTGAAGGTGGCGATGTCCACGTAGCCAGGCCGGCCGTCTGTGAGGAGAAACAGCCGCTTCTGGGTCAGGGCGATCTTGCCCACACCGCGTTGGTCTTGACAGAGCTGGACAGCTTGTACACACACTCATTCCTGTCCAGGTGCTCGCCACGTCCGGCGGGGAGACTCAGCCCCTGCACCTCGGCCTCCGCCTCCTTCCAGCACATGTAGAAGTCCCGGAAGGTGTCAGGGGTCGACCAGCTTCTGGGGCCCTGCGTGGTGTGGGAGAGAGCCGGGATGCTGCGGCTGCGTCCCCTCAGCGCGGGGCCCCACGTGCCCCCTCCCCACAGCACCTCCCAGGGCCTGTGGAACAAGGCTGGACCCCTGCAGGCCCATCCCTCCAATATCAGCGACAGTCCCACTGCCTGGACCTGTGGGGCACAGCGCCAAGGGCGAGACCTCTGGGATGAGGCACCTTGGGACCCTCCTGCAGACGGAGAGCCCAGCCCCCCCGTGCCCATCTGCCTGCCGCCCTCCCTCACCCGCCCTGGGGTGAAGGTGGCAGGAAACTGGCGCTGACTCTGCAACCATCCTCCTGGTGCCATCCGGGAGGCACAATGCACTCAAGGCCGGCTCACAGGCTCTGGAGTCAAGGCAGAAGGGACCAGAGAGCTCTGGCCAGGGACACGAGCACCCACAGTGGGTGCAGAGCTGAGCCCAAACCAGCAGCTGGAACTGGGGACCAATATGACTGCACAGAACACTCGGGACATGCCCACAGCCACCAGCACACAGCCACACCGCTATGGTGTCCAGGAGCACCACACCAGTGTAACAGACACGCACCAGTGTAACACCAGTGTAACACCCACCATCCACCCAGTGACACAACCCACCATCCACCCAGTGTTATACAACAGTGTAACTGTGTAACACACGCACCATTGTAACACACACCAGTGTAACACACACACCATTGTAACACACCAGTGTAACACACGCACCATTGTAACACATACCAGTGTAACACACACCAGTGTAACATCCACCATCCACCCAGTGACAACCACACAGTGTAAAACACTGTGTGACACACTGCAGCAGTGTAACACACACCACTGTTACACACACAAGAGTAACACACACCAGTGTAACACACACCAGTATAACACACACCAGTGTTACATGCACCAGTGTAACACACACACCAGTGTAATACATACCAGTGTAACACACCATCCACCCAGTGACACAACCACAGTGTAACATAGTGTGTAACACACACCAGTGTAACAAACACCAGAATAACACACACCACCAGAGTTACACACACCAGTGTAACACACACCAGTGTAACACATGTACCAGCATATACACACTACTGTATCACACCCGTATGAAAACACACCAATGTAGCACACACACCGGTGTAACACAGTTAACAGTATGGGAACACCAGTGTAACACGCTACACAGCATGCACACACACACAGTGTAACACACCCGTCTGCACACACGCTGTGACTCCCACACCATGCACCTCTGTGCCCCCACAGTCAGTAAGATCCGTGGCGTCAGGCTCCAGAGTGCTTCCTTCCTGCACTGCTCACACCACCAGTGCGGGGCACGGACAGGGGAGGGGGCTGGCTCCCCCTGGCCGCAGGCTGGCCCTCACCCACGGTCAGGCGCCCGAACAGGCGGCCGATAGTGCTGGTGTCCTTCACGATGCCCGACTCCTGTACCGTCTTCACGAAGTCATCCAGTTCCAGGTGTTTTCTGGGGAGCTCGGAGTTCTTGACACGCTCATCGGCCTTGGCGTCCCGCTGCTGCTCTGTGACCTCGCTGATGAGTCTCCGCAACTCGGCATGCGCCGGCCTGGGCGCGGCGTGGCGCCCCCGGCATGGACTCCACCGTATGCTTGACGAGAGCGGCCGGGAAGATGCGCGTCGGTCCTGTAGAGGCTCTGGAAGTCCAGCAGGGCGGCCAGCAGCTGGCCCTGGCGCAGATGCACGAGGCGCCGCAGGTACAGGTAGCGGGCGTGCAGCACCGCCTGCTCGGGCCCTAGCAGCCCCATGGCCCTGCTCAGCAGCGCCTCCAGCTCGGCGTGATAGGCCTGCACACACTGGCCCACCAGGGGGAAGTGGATCTCCGGATCTTGAAGGTATACGTGGACTTCAGCGCCACCTTCGGGACTGAGGAGGGAAAACACACAGCTGGGCATGGGGCCCCCAGAAGCAACACCCCCACCCCCAACCGGCATCTTTCCACAAGGTTCCAGAAGCTTCCGCCTACCCTGGGCAGAATGCGGGGACCCTCCATATGCCCTGACACTATAGGGTGATGTTATCTTTGGGTGCAATGGAAGCACTATGGGGGGAACCGGGAGGGGCGCTGAGCTAATCACCCAGCATGCATTGTGCCATCAGGTGACAGTCTCATGAGAGAGACGAGAGAGCTCTCTCTTTCATGAGAGAGCTGAGTTAATCATCCGGCATGCTGATGGCTCCCACCTCACAGACATGGAAATGGGGGCTGCACCTACACTTGGCCCAGACCCCACACACACAGCCAGCACCTGCCGGGACCATCTGCCTCCTCAATGCTCCTACCACAGATGTCACCAAGGTGCCAAGTATTTGCCCACTCCTCAGGGCCAGGGAGGGTCCCAACTATGCAGCCTGCAGGAGGAGGGGGCCCCGAGAGAGGCTCATTGGGCACAGGATGAACCTTGAGCCTCAGAGGCCGCCGCCTGGCCAGGCACCAAGCCAGGGCACTGGGGTCCAGCCAGGCATTTTCTGGGGTCTTTCCCCACACTCTGCCCTCGGGGTCCAGGTGCCCATCACCTGGGTCGCTGCCACCAGGGGCTGAGAGCCTCAGGGCCAGACTCGCTGGAATCGCTCCACATCTGTGGCTGGGACCCATCCTGCACACAGGGACCCTCCTCCTTCGGCCTCTGACACTGGGGCTCCTTTCTACCAGCCTGGTCCCGGGTGTCAGCTCCAGAACCGGGGCCCTGACGGCACTGAGGGAGGCCGCCCTGAACCTGCCGTGTGCACCGGTGTCCCGCGGGTGGGGGGCGCACCTGGGCTGCAGTCCCAGTCCTCAGGCTCCACCTTCCGCAGCGACGTTGCGGGGCTGCAGCTTCGGGCACAGTGAGCGTCTGCAGGTCGGGCATGCTCACCACCATGCGCCTATGAACCGCGCGCATCATCGAGGACTTGCGAGAGGTCACTTTCCCCGCCGTAGGGTCGCCGTGGGCTGATCAGCATGCCGGGAAGCCTGGGCCAGAGCCGGCAGCTCAGACAGGGCTCTGCCGCGTCTCCCGAGGCACCCCAGGAGGAGCCCCCCGCAAGAGCCAGCCTGCACCCACCACGCACGAGGCAGAGCGCCGGGAGCTGGGGGCGACGCTAGGGTGTGGGGCAGACCCAGCACTGGCCACCGAGCCAGAGGGGGCCCAAGCAGAGAGACCGGTGCTAGACAGGAAGGCTCAGGGGTGCGCCCTGGAAGTAGGAACACAAGGTGGGGGCCCTGTCGAGTGTGGACATGAGGACCTGAGGGGCCCTGAGCCCCCAGAGCTGCGCTGGTACCTGTCCTCCGCGGGCTGTGTGTCCAGGTCCATCTGGGCGAAAGCGTCCATCTTCCTACTCAGTCGGGCTTTCAGGAAGGAGTGAAACATGTAGGTGTCCAGAACCTGCAACACAGGGGACGTCGGCACACGGCAACACACGGTACACTGACACACAGCAACGCAGGGACATTGGCACTGCGGCAACACATGGAATAGCAGCACAGGCAACACACAGGACACTGGCACACACGGGACATTGGCACGTGGACATCAGCACATGCGGTTCCCCCAGACCAGGGGCCCATCCTAGGGAAAGGCTGACACCAGCCCACTGTAGTGAGCCACCTGCTGGCCACAGCCTGACACTGCAGAGGCCCAAAGACCCAGAGTTCCAGCATCCCAGAGCCAGAGTCCAGTGCCTAGAGCCAGAGCCAGAGCCAGAGCCCAGAGTCAGAGCCTAAAGCCAGAACCGGAGCCTAGAGCCCAGAACCCTGCAGGGTGCTGGCCAGGAGCAGGCCCAGAGAGGAAGGAACCTCTGACCACTGTGAGGACACCGACCCCACCCCTCCAGGGCCCAGGCAAGCAGCCCAGGAAACCCTCCCGGGAGATGGCCCAAGGGGCAGGGTGGCAGAGGATCTCGATCCGGGGCCAGCCAGGACTGGTCAACACACACACCCGTGTGGGATGGCAGAGGGCAGGCAGACTTGGTAAATGCACCCAGAAGGGTCCCTGGCACCTCTCACCTGCCTGTAGAAGTGCTGGTCCCCCAGGGCACGGGTCCTGAGGAATTCCTCACTGTGGAATACTCGGTGCTCATAGCTCAGGTGAGCCTTCACGTCCCTGAGGAGACAGCGGTGTCAGTCGGGCAGGCCACACACCCACACCACACCCAGCAGGGCAGTCCACACCACATGTGCACACACACACACACACACACACACACGACGCGACACAGCAGCCCATACCAATGCACACCTACACAGCAAGGCAGTCCACACCATACATACACGGCACAGCGTTCATACCACACACATGGCAGGACAGTCCAGACCACATACACACGCCCCAAAAAAGCACGGCAGAAATCCACACCCGCACGGGGGCATAACACGTGGCCCACACCGCACGCAGAGCCATCTACAATGCACAGAGCAGTCATACCATGCTCAGTCCAGGGCTCTGAGGCTGTTCTGGCCCCACAGTGTGGTCAGTTCCTCCCACTGGAACAGACCCGGCCGGCAAGGGCACTGCCGCCCTCTGCCTTCAAAGCCCGTTCCTGTGCCGAGTAGACACAGCAGCGGCGGCCACAGGGCAGAGCTTGTGCAGCACCAGCCTGCCCCAGCCCCTCCTGCTGGCTCTAAGTCAGGGGGCAGTGTCTGCACCCCACACCGCAGGCCAGACACAGCCACTGTGGAGCCTTCCCTGGCCTCTAGGGGGCGGAACAGGCCCTTCCTGGGAATTAAGGTGTGAAATCACCTGCAGCACAAGCCCTATCTCAAAAGAATGGGTGGAAACAGCCTAAAACTGCCCAGGGCTGGCAACAGTACAGTGGGGGAGGGCGAGGTCAGCCGAGGTTTGATGTCGGCACCCACCTGGAGTGCTCCCTGAGCACAGAGCCAGGAGTCAGCCTTGAGCATTATCAGGTGTGGCCCAAAGACCACTAAGCAAATAAACTTGTCTTGGGGGAGGACTCCCAGGAGGACCCAGGGAACTGGGGCCACACCTGCTACAATGTCTAGCAGGCAGGCCGGTGTGTCCTGGGGGCTCAGCCATGCTTGGCCCAAGGCCCACACCTGCTGGGGCTCAGGGGGCGGAACCCGGAGCTGGACAGAGGCTGAGCTGCAGCCCCACAGAGCTCAGCCCCCAGACCACAGCACACCACCCGGCCCTGAGCCATCCGCAAGGTGAATCTGCTCCTCCACGGAACTTGGCATTAAACAGCAGCGAGTGCGAAAAGTCCAAGCTGCCACAGCTGCACCTGGTCTGACCTCAGGGGCGGGAGCTGGTCTGACCTCTCAGGGTCGGGAGCTGGTCTGACCTCTCAGGGTCGGGAGCTGGTCTGACTCTCAGGGGCGGGAGCTGATCTGACCTCTCAGGGTCGGGAGCTGGTCTGACCTCTCAGGGTCGGGAGCTGGTCTGACCTCAGGGCTGGGGGCTGGTCTGACCTCAGGGTTGGGGAGCTGGTCTGACCTCTCTCAGGGCCGGGAGCTGGTCTGACCTCTCAGGGTGGGAGCTGGCCTGACCTCTCAGGGTCGGGAGCTGGTCTGACCTCTCAGGGCTGGGAGCTGGTCTGACCTCTCAGGGTCGGGGAGCTGGTCTGACCTCTCAGGGTCGGGAGCTGGTCTGACCTCTCACGGTCGGGAGCTGGTCTGACCTCTCAGGGCTGGGGAGCTGGTCTGACCCTCTCCAGGGTCGGGAGCTGGTCTGACCTCTTAGGGCCGGGAGCTGGTCTGACCTCTCAGGGTTGGGGGAGCTGGTCTGACCTCTCAGGGGCCGGGGAGCTGGTCTGACCTCTCAGGGTCGGGAGCTGGTCTGACCTCTCAGGGTCGGGAGCTGGTCTGACCTGTCTCAGGGTCAGGGAGCTGGTCTGACCTCTCAGGGTCGGGGAGCTGGTCCGACCTCTCCAGGGCCGGGAGCTGGTCTGGCCTCTCAGGGTTGGGGAGCTGGTCTGACCTCTCAGGGTCAGGAGCTGGTCAGACCTCTCAGGGCCAGGGAGCTGGTCTCGACCTCTCAGGGTCGGGAGCTGGTCTGACGTCTCAGGGTTAGGGGAGCTGGTCTGACCTCTCAGGGGTGGGAGCTGGTCTGACCTCTCAGGGCCAGGGAGCTGGTCTGACGTCTCAGGGGTTGGGAGCTGGTCTGACCTCTCAGGGTCAGGGAGCTGGTCACGACCCCTCAGGGCCGGGAGCTGGTCTGACCTCTCTAGGGTCGAGGAGCTGGTCTGACCTCTCAGGGCCGGGGAGCTGGTCTGACCTCTCAGGGTCGGGAGCTGGTCTGACCTCTCAGGGCCAGGGGCTGGTCTGACCTCTCAGGGCCGGGGAGGCTGGTCTGACCCCTCTCAGGGCCGGGAGCTGGTCTGACCTCTCAGGGCGGGAGCTGGTCTGACCTCTCAGGGTCAGGGAGCTGGTCTGACCTCTCAGGGCGGGAGCTGGTCTGACCTCTCAGGCCAGGGAGCTGGTCTGACCTCTCAGGGCTGGGGAGCTGGTCTGACCTCTCAGGGCCAGGGAGCTGGTCTGACCTCTCCCAGGGCCGGGAGCTGGTCTGACGTCTCAGGGCCAGGGAGCTGGTCTGACGCCTCAGGGTCGGGGAGCTGGTCTGACCTCTCAGGGTTGGGGAGCTGGTCTGACCTCTCAGGGCGAGGGAGCTGATCTGACCTCTCAGGGTCGGGGAGCTGGTCTGACCTCTCAGGGTTGGGGAGCTGGTCTGACCCCTCTCAGGGTCGGGGGCTGGTCTGACCTCTCAGGGCTGGGGAGCTGGTCTGACCTCTCAGGGTCGGGGAGCTGGTCTGACCTCTCAGGGCGGGGAGCTGGTCTGACCTCTCAGGGCCAGGGAGCTGGTCTGACCTCTCAGGGGCTGGGGAGCTGGTCTGACCTCTCTGGACCAGGGAGCTGTTCTGACTTCTCAGGGCGGGGGAGCTGGTCTGACCTCTCAGGGCCGGGAGCTGGTCTGACCTCTCAGGGCCAGGGAGCTGGTCGACCTCTCAGGGTCGGGAGCTGGTCTGATCCTCAGGGTCAGGGAGCTGGTCTGACCTCTCAGGGGCAGGGAGCTGGTCTGACCTCTCAGGGGGTCGGGAGCTGGTCTGACCTCTCAGGGTCGGGAGCTCATCTGACCTCAGGGTCGGGGAGCTGGTCTGACCTCTCAGGGCCAGGGAGCTGGTCTGATCTCAGGGTCGGGGGCTGGTCTGACCTCAGGGTCGGGGAGCTGGTCTGACCTCAGGGCTGGGAGCTGGTCTGACCTCTCAGGGCCGGGGAGCTTCAACACAGGGGCTTGTGGGTGGCGGCTGCAGGCGCAGAGACAAAGGGCAGGGAGAGAGATGGGGTAAAGGAGGAAAGGGAGAGAACATGGGGGAGAGCGTGGCCCGAGGGCAGCCTGCGGAACTACCCCCACCACACCGTGACTGTCGCCAAGGGGCTTGTCAAGATGCTGAATGTCACCTCATATACCACACGCCCTCCCAGCCAGGCCAGAACCACCACCCCAGAGTCACCACCCCCTCCACACAGGCCATCACTCACCCACGCACTCCCACGCTGCTCCATCACGCCCACAGCAACCCATCTTATTCCGTCTGCCCGATCCGTGATTCCGTGTCTGCCCCATCGCGCCAATATGCATCTATCGTGTCAGGTACCACCGCCACGTCATATCACACGCCGCATGGACCACATCGCGTTGTCTACTGCACGTCCTGCTACACCATGCATCACGGTCCTCCTGCCACAGTCGTCCCTCATCACGTGTTATCGCTATCGTCTCTCTCTCAGCTCGTCACACCCTGAGCAGCTCACCCAAAACCAACACCTTCCGCGCCTACACAGCCAGTTCCACCCACACACCAGCTCCTGGCAGAGGCAGGACGCAATGGCGGAGATGACGAGGGGGAAGGCACCAGAGGTGGGGTGACCTCGACCCTCACCTTCACTTAGCGCCTGCGCTGTATAGACCCGAGGCCCCAGCCCATGCCCACCTATGAGCTCTGGGGTTCCAGAACCCACCCCATGCCTGCCCAGCCCCAGGGAGGCCCCCACCTGAAGATGTCCACCAGCAGCTGGAGCGCCACGTGCTGCACCTGGCTGTTGAGCACCTGCTGCCAGGGTGCGACGGCGGGCACGGGCCTCGTTCAGGTCTGTGCTGGCGCCCAGGTGGGCGTCGTCCAGCTCTTGGTGCAGCCGAGCCTCTGGACCCCTGCAAGGACAGATACCAGCTGAGCACGGCCTACAGGGGCCAGACCTGACCACCATGGGCCACCAGGACCTTGCTTGGGAAAAAGATGGGGAAGGCGGTAAAGGAGCCCAAGTGCCTGCAAAAGCCCAAAGGGGAGACTGTGGCCGCCATGGCCCTGGGCCTGCCCTCCAGAGCACAGACCCCAGCTCCCCCATCTCACCTAAGCAAGCAAGCGGGACCCCCGGGCAGCTGCGCCTGAGCACACGCTCCCCTTCCCAAGGCAGGTGCAGTCTGTGCACACCCGGTCGGAGAGTGCTGCTGGGTACCCACCTCTGGGTGAAGGTCTGTGCGGCCAGCACGGAATGTCGGGGACAGCAGCGCCATCACTGCAGTGGGTGACATTCCCACTGTCAATGTTGACAAGCACCAAGCCGCCGGCTTCCTGCAAAGCAGCCCATGGCAGCTGTGGGTGTGGGGCTCTGCACCCGGCTTGCACCCGCCACAGGGTGCCCGGCTGTCTCCCTCTGCACACGCGGTGGCTCATGCCCACCAGCCACGCGAGCACCAAGGCTCAGAGCTGATGTCCAGAGTCTCAGGGCTCCCTGCCCTGGTACAAACATTGCTGGCATGGCTTGAAGGAGGCAGAAAAAACATTCCAGCACCCGGACAGCCGCCAACACCGGACACTTGACTGTCTGGCTGCCCAGCGGCTCTGCCCCATCTGAGACCTGAGGCTGGCAGGGCCAGGCGTGGGGCCACACCTGGAATGTCTGAAATACGGAGATGGCGCCTGCGTGCTCCACTGGACAGATACTGGACAGACACTAAGTGCTGCCGTCCACACTCCCACCCGCATGTTCTGTGACCTGGCACAGGCAGGGACAGACCCACCGGCAGCTGGTGCAGCCCCCTGGGAGCCAGCAGCCCACATGGCACCTGAGTGCTGCTTTGGGGTCACCTCCACAGTCTCTGTCTGGCCACTGGAAACATCTAGAAATGCTCAGCTACACCCACAGCTACACCCACAGGTTGTCCCGAGCTTGACCCTTGTCTGTGGCCAAAAAAGGATCCTGTGACTAAGGAAATGCGTGCCTGCCTGCCTACCGGCCTGCCACTACCTGCCTGCCCACCTGCCCACCCACCTGCATGGCTGCCCACCTGCTGTCCTGCCCAGCCACACAGCTGCACGCCTGCCCTCCCAGGAGCCCAGGGAAAGACACTCGCTGCACTGTGCTCTATGTGTGTGCTACATGCCCGCGCCTGTGCGTATGTGTGCATGGATATGTTCTGTGTACACATATTCCCATGTGTATGTATACCTGTACTATGTGTGCATGTGTGTGTTCTGTGTACACATGTGTTCTGTGTGCATGTATGTGATATGTACATATGTCCCTATGTGTATGTATACCTGCACTTTTTGTGCATGCATGTGTGCAGGCACCCCCGTGTATTATCTACATGCGTGCATGTATGTGTACTGTGTGTGCATTGTGTGTTATGTGTGAAGTCTGCATACATGTGTGTCATGTGCATATACATGACTGTTGCAGGACTCCTAAGAGCCTCTGCATCTGCCCTGGATTGCCTCCTGCAGGTCACTTCATAGATAGGGGGTAGTTTAAATGTGGCAGTCTTTTTTTTTTAATGTGGCAGTCTTATCTGACCATATATTCTGTTCTGGCTGGTATAAATATTCTCTCACGCTACCACAAGCATTGTGGGACTAGCTAAACCTTACCAGCATATTTGCCTGGCCACGTTGGATCTCTAAGTAATTAGACCAGAGAGAAATGCTGTTTGCCTCCAAGCAAGCAAGCATGGCTCCCTGATAACTCAAAGGCAACTAAAATACAAAACTACTGTGAAGTAGACAAGACTCTTGTGAAGGCTTGGAGAAATATTTAACTGGCATTAGTATAGTCTTTGGTATAGAGGCTTGCCATCTCAGAAACCCCCTTCTCTACCCTATAAAGGCATTTCCAGCAGATCTTGGCTCAAGACATTAGCATATAAAAGGGCCTAGGTGAGGTGCTGGGAGAAATTACCTGAGGGCATTTGACCCTTCCTGCTTCCCATAATAGTGGGAGGTCTGAGTTGCAGGGGTATAAAACCAGCCTGCTTCCTCTCTGGCTCTCTCTCTTTTTTGGGCTCTCTTTTGGGCTCGCACTCTTCTTGGGAGTCTTGTCTTTGTCTCCTTTTTACAGGGCCTTAACACGTGGTGGCCGCCATCTTGGCCTACAAGTGTCTGGGGTTCTAGCCGGAATCCTAAGCACAGGGTTTTTCTTATTGCTAATTTGTATGCCTGAACCTGTAATAAGTAAAGCATTTTAAAACCTTGCTGGATTCCTGAGTTTTCATCCATTCCCCGCCAACTCGGAGGTAGAAGGGAACTCGCTTCCCGCACTGTTTAGGACCCCAGCGGGCGTCCCCGACACATGACCATGTGCCTTAGTATCATGGACGTGCATTTCCTTTGTCTATATGTTGTGTATGTGCGCATATGTGCTGCCTTACTGTGTTCTCTATGTCTGCACTGTGGGTGTGTGTCATTCATGGCCTCATATACATGTATGTGTGTTTCAGACGCCTGTGTGCTGTGTACATGTGTGTACGTATCCACTGTGGATGTGTATTGCCTTGTGTGTGTGGATTATGCTTATGTGTACATTTGTGATTTGCAATGCACGTCCTATGTTTGTATGTGTGTACAGCCAGAGCGTCATCCCTGTGCCTGTGTGTCCATGGCCCCAGCCCTCCATTGCAGGTGAGGACATACACAGGCTGGACTTGATACGGCCCCTGGCTCCTAGCTGGCACCTGACCCGCCTGAAAAGGGCAACGAGGGGATCTGGCCCTCGGATTGGCCACGAGCACATACAGCCCTGGGCACAGCGGCGGCCACAAGGGTGGGAGCGAGAATGAGGGGAAAGAGCGGTGTGTGTGCATGTGTGTATGTGTGTGTACATGGGTGTATGTGTGTACATGAATGTGTGTGCATGTATATATGCATGTGTACATGTATGTGCACACATGCAAGTGTGTCTGTGTGCATAGATGTATTGTATCTACCGCAATATCCTTGTATGTGTGCATGTATGTCTGTGTGTGCACATGTGTGTGTGTGTGTGTGTGTGTGTGTGAGCGCTGCCCTCCCTGGAGCAGCATGGATCCAATTCCCATAGTCTACACCGGGCTCCTGGGAACTCAGCTGGACAGACGGACAGTCAGATGCACCTGCTCCCAGCACCCCGGAGTTGAGCAGGGGTGAAGTTGAGAAGGGGCCCGTGCAGTGCCGCTCACCTTGCTGACCTGCCCGAGTGGTCGAGATGGCAGCCCATGAGGAACGCGGTGGGCGCCATGAGGAAGTCGAGCATTTGGCCCGAGAGCACGGCACGAAGGTATGAGGCCACTGCAGCGGGCGCAGCAGAGCCAGGAAGCACTCGGCCAGCAGCGTCAGCAGCGCCCAGCTGGAGGAGAAGAACACGAGCCGCTGCTCGTCAGGAGGCTGGCCAGGATCTGCGGGTGGGGGGAGGGCACGGCGGCAGGTGTGAGCTCCCAGGCACAGGAGCCAGGACAGGTCCGGCAGCACGGCAGGCGTAGGAGCACCTGAGCACAGGAGCCAGGGCCAGCAGGGCAGCAGGCGTGAGCACCCGGCATGGGAGCCCCCACAGCGCAGTGTGGGGCGGTGACCAGACTGCTCTACTCCCACCCCCTCCATCCCCTGCAGACTCGCACCTGCAGCACCTTCTCAGGCGTGAAGCAGAGGAAGGGCAGGTGAAGGTCCAAGTCCACGACGGGGCCTCGGGGTCCGCTTTGGGAGGGGGAACACGACCTGCAGCGGCTTCATGCTGAAGACCTGTGAGGGGCGAGGCCGTGACTGCAGAGGGCCGGACACTCAGTACCCAACCCAGGCAGAGCAGGGGGCCCTGCTGAACCGCCCAATGGCCCCTGGGAACCTCGGGTGGGCGCCTTCCCCACCACTAAACTCCAGAATTAAGTAGCAAAAGTCTTCCCGGGCAGAGTGAACTGGCTGCCCCCAGGTCCGTCTGGGAGAGGGGGACCCTGCCAAGACAGCAGGCTCACCTCACCCCTCAGCCCGGACATCCCCTGCATGTTCTGGGGGCTCCTTAGAGGCCAAGAAGGACCCCAAGTCTGACGGCGGTGGATGCGACCACGTTAAGGCACCGGTCCCAGGCAGCCACGCAAAGTGGCAGATGTGTCTGGTTGCCGGCTCCCGGCCGAGAGGAGAAGCAGGCAGCCTGTCTGTTGGCCTTTACCCCGCGTCCTCCTCCTGCTGGCTTTAAGGCCAGAGCAAGAGCACAGCGGTATGGTGTTTGCCTTGCACGTAGCTGACCCAGGTTCTATCCTGGCATCCCATATGGTCCCGCGAGCACCGGTCCAAGAGTAATTTCTGAGTGCAGAGCCAGGAGTAATCCCTGAGCATGGCTGGGTATGACCCAAAAAGCAAATAATAATGATAATAATAATAAATCGGTATTCCTAACTGTTTATAGGATTCACTGGTCTCCTGATGGCGAGGTTGACCCCTCAGTGGTCAGGGACGGACAGGAGGGCAGAGAACCAGGCCTCACAGCATGGAGTTCCCAGGGCCTACAGAGTGGATCAGGATGCTCATTTCACAGCTCTCGGAGGTTCAGTCTGTGACCCATGGACACCGGCCCTACCCCTCTGTGTTTAAGTCACACTCAAGTCGGAGTGACCAGTGGCTGACCCTGCTTCCATCTGGCACCACGTGGTCCTCTAAGCATCTCTGGGAGTAGCCCTGGAGTGCCCCCAAGACTACCTGAATGGCCCTGAGGGTCCCCGGCGCCACGGGCCTGAGCAGCACCCAGTCTGGAACCTGAGCATTAACCCCTGCCTGACTAGCCAAGGATTGCCGGAAGAGGCCCAGGGTTCCCCTAAGCACCACCTGGGAGGAGCAAAGAAAACAGGAAGTGTGACCAAGCTGTACGTTTTCTGCCCAGCAAGCAGTAAACTGCGCAAGTGACTGCGGGGACGTCACTTGCTCAACAGGGCCAGGCAGCCGTTCAGCCTTAAAGCTTGACTTCATGTCCAAAAATGCTTCCGATTTGACAATGTGAGATGATCAGCCTCTAATCAAGTTATTTCTAGCTTGTGCCTGGAGCAGACGATCTGTGAGAAGCTGGAGAA